>LPNX011069177.1:302455-353452 GCA_001517045.1 Pseudotsuga menziesii | reverse complement strand
GGGGGGGGGGGTTGGTGCCTGTATTTGGATAAGTAATCAACACTTTCTCTCTATCAAGATGGGCTGCGGTCACAGCACAAATACTAGGGCTGAATTGTTGGCTCTCTGGGCATCACTATACATTGCTAAAGACATTGGGTTACCATACCTTTATGTTTTTGGCGATTACTCAATGATTATAAATTGGGTTAAGAATGACTCCACTCTATCCTCGGTGAACCTAGATGCCAGGTGTATGGACACTAGGAATCTTATATGGGTTCACACATGTGGATTTCTGTCATGTCTTTAGGGAACATAACAAGAGGGCAGATACACTGTCCAAGGAGGGGCTGTTGATGAATGTGGGTAGGGTTACTCTCACGGAAACTTGTGAAGAAAAAGTGTACAAGGAGGTCACACTTCATATTTTTTGAGATCTTTGCTCTGGTACTTTGATGTTATTAGTCTCTTGATTCCTGCTGAGAGGTTTTTGGTTAAGATGATTTTTATGTCTCTGGATTTTGTTAGTATTCCTACTCCGCTTTGGATAGTGTCTCTGGTCTCTTCATATTTTCTCTAGGGACAGCCATGACTGATTCGATTACATGACATTTATGAGAGGACCATCACTACATATGATGCCCAGTTTATGATAGTTTAGCCTTTTTAGACTGTTTTGCTTGTGTTTTTTGTTTGTTACAACTTGGTAGACCTGGCATTTTCTTTGGGTAGCTGTATTGTTGACTTGTTGATGTAACAAATTCCTTTGATTCAATCGAATAGCAAGGAATGCTTTTTTCGCCTAAAAAAAAATATCAAATATGTCTTTAATGTTGTAATACTTATCTTGATTTTTTTCATGTTGGTAATATGTATACCTTTGGGTTTAAGTCAAATAAGTGCACATGGCTTTATAATAAAAAATTACACATGGTTTTTATAGTTGGTAATATATATTGTTAGATAAAGACAAATAAGTAGGCGTGGTTTTAATGAAAGGATTATAAATTTGAATATTGTATTAATGTATTTTTTTCATATATTTAATAATAAAAAATTGACATAGTTTACTAGGTTATGATATTTATTATTATTTAATATGATAAGTGAATTTAATTAGATGATGATAATTAATATTTATTGAAATTAATTTTGGTTTATTAACTAAAAAGAAAGAAAAGTAAGTTTCTTTTAGGATTTTATTTTTATGATAAAAAAGCTTGGAGATGAGCGCTCTTAAATTACTATAATTTTAATAAGTTAGAAGGTTAGGCAGGTTCATATTGTAACATAAAATTTTAAATTGAGATCTCAAGTGGGTGTACTGAGGGTAATTTAGGAAAAAGTGTTTTTTATCATCAATGCTCATAGCCTCACAAAAATGACAAAACTTTTCACCCCAATAAGTTTTAGGAAATGTCCAACGTCATGTTTCACTATGAAGTTCATGAAAACTGGTTTTTATTTTAGATACGAGGATCTTCTTCTTTAGGTTAGTTAAGATCGAGAGATACTTTTGATCTTCTAGATTGGGATTAATGACCTCCTTGTAATATCTTAATTTTCATTTGTCCTCTTAATTTTTATAGCTCCGCATCTTCTCTTTAAACTTCAAAGTAATAATATTTTAATATTATCTGTATTTTGCAAAGTGACATTTTCATCATTCCCTCAATGTTAAAGCCATGGCATCTTTATGCTGACTGAGTTTGAATTTTAAGTGGTTTTGAGTGGACTTTAAACAATCATAAAAAGTCTTTGGTCTCCTTAGTTATTTTTTTTTTCATAGTTATAGCTATATTTTTAATGGAAGACAGACACATTTTAATAAAAAAAATAAAATAGAAAGTATTACTTTAAACTTAAGATTTTACATTTATATTATTAAAATTATGATTTGGTAATTTGAAAGCTTATTTTTAACATCCACCTCAACCTTAAATTTATTTTGATTTTGATTTGTCTTTGATCACATCATATTAATGTAAACATTTTACAAAGAGTTATAAACAACAATTTATGGGTTTCAATGACATGACAAAACTCCAATTACTTATAAGTACTAAGTATTGTCATATGAGTAGGTATTATAAATGTAAAAATGGTGGTTATGAAATAGGGATGGACAAAATAAAATTAAAGATAAATAACGATTATAGTTTACTAATTGATTTACCTATAGTACTAGTGTACTAGGTCAATAATTCTCAAATTGTTTTTGGATGAACGAGTTTTGTAGTTTGACTTTTTAGGAATAAAAATGAATTTAAGATATATACCATTAAAATAATAGTGTATAAATATGTATTTTTTAAATAGCTAATTGTCAATTTTTTTAATTGAAGTATGTTAAACTTTCTAGATTATTTGCACCTAAAATTTTGTGATTTTTTTAGCTAAAGTATGGTTGAAATAGTTGAAATGACAGTTTTTGAATTGTTGGAATTGCATAATGAGGGTGCTCAAAAGGTAATCTAGGATGCTGAATCCACTTTAACAATCAAAGTTGCAATTTCAACAACAAATACTTTGGAGCTTTTCAAGAAACAAAAAGAACTCCATTCTATTCTTTCAAGAATTCTATTCTATTCTCTCAATTCACCTTCTGCATTTCAAGAATCCTTGATGCATGCAACACCTCCTATTTTGATGCTTATAATACATTAGTTCACAATTTCTAAACCAAAAGTCAACGCCTTGCCTCAAAGGCATCCCGCTAACCATAATCATCTCAAAATCATCATAATGAGCATTTTGCGCCAAACATAGTCATCTCAAAATCATCATAAAGAGCATTCTGTGCTCTTGGGCTTCAAGTGGATTATGATGATGAAGAATCAATGGGAATTAGTATTCTAAGTCAACTTGTATTTTCTCTGCATGCTTATTAGTAATTACAACTATATTCTTCAAGATGAAGTGTTCGGATTTATAGAATTAGATGCAAAAAGGACCATCCAAATGATATTGCTTCTCATTCAGTGCAAAAACATCATATTCTTGCAACAATGCCAATGCAAAGCCAAAAGTCATATGGATTCATGTTCTTCAAGTATCTCACCGAAAGCTTTTCATTCCTAATATGGAAGATTATGCCTGTAACCTAAGTGGCGTAGTTGTTGATGAGCTCGTGACTCTTGGTGAGATGGAGTCACCAAATCACCTTCCACTCTTTATAGAGTCCATAGCTGGGAAGTTCAACATGAGTGATCTTACTGCTTTCAGCTATCTCAAAGGACAAATTCATGGTGGGCGAAAGGAGAATCCTGGGGACTGTATGGTGAGATGACACTATGAGGTGAGCTCTGTAGTAACTTAGAAAGAAAGGTTAGAGTATGTATTAAATTATAACAGGTCATTAAAACCATATGGGAACAATTATTACCTCTTAGTCGACCTATTTCAAACCTATCCGCTCTCTTGCAGCTCCTATTGTGGACGAGTCCTTTCCATGGGATTTTGTGGATGGTGCTTCACAAGGAATGCCCCAGTATGGTGGTGCAGGTGGGGTCATTCATGTATCCAGTTCACTCTATCCATTTTTATGCTGGGTTGGGTGATGTATCTAACAAATATGTTGAATTTGCAGCTTTCAAAATCCTTCTGAGACTCTCCCATTCCATTGGATTTACACAACTACAGATCTTTGGTGATTGATTGCCTTAAATTGGGAAAGCCTTCATGGAACATTTTTCTTCTTCTTGTTTATGAGGATATTGACAGGGTCAAAATATACATTCAGAGGATTTCTCTTCTGCATATCTTCAGGGAAAGTAACTCTGAGGCTGGTTTGTTTTCTACGAAAGGTCTTCATCTGCTGGTTGGATTTATTGACAAATGGGAGTTGATTGATGGGTCCATGATTTTGCTGGTTTCTAGATCACTTTTTGTTTTATGTAAACATAACATTAACTCGAAGTGTATGACCTAGAGGTCTTTTTTGAACAATATGGTTTTATCTAAATAAAACTGTGATATTTTTCTGTGGAAAAAAAAATTCACCTTAATCCTCATAAATTAAATTAGAATTGATCATAAACATAAAAATGATATAACTATTTCTACATTAAAATCACTTTGATTTAAGTTGTTATTATACATGCCGAAGGCACTATATAGCGATGAGTTTACGTTGACTGTCTATTAGTTTTCAGTTGACTAATAAATAATTGTGTTTTCTCAATACTTTTATATTAGGAGATGAATTTTTGTATTTTTCATTATTATTCTAAATTTATTTATCTATCATACCATTGGCTTATGACTTGGAGGTCTTATTGCAGAGCCGACGACGAGCTTCTCGCCATTCATTAATGCATTCTGTAATGCATTAATGCCAGGCTTCTTGGCAATGGGAAGTTTTTAATGCACTCATTGCATTCACTCCGTGTGTTACAACAACATTTACAATAGTTAAATCTATGTTCTTGGTATTGGGAAAGTTTTTAATGCATTCACCCACATGATTCTTCGTAATGTGAATCTTACATGAAACCAATGTATATCCTAGTTGAAACTAAATTTTACAATGAACTTTAGACAATATTTCTTCATTGCAATTATTTATAGTGAACTATATAGAACATTTCTTTCATACTAATCATTTAATGTTTTAATGGATGAATTTTTCACCACTTTCACATCCACGTTGATGGCGATAAAAGGTTGAAAAGCCAAAACCAAATAACACCAGAAACCTTCCACTGGTGCTGGACCTGTTCTTCTCTCACCTCTAATCGTAGATAGTCTAGTTAATGATCAAACTGGTTAACGATCAAACATTTCCCATAGGGTTTTAAAGTCTAACAGTCAAACGCGACAGTTAAACGTTCTTTCCTGTTCTCTGAGGCAATTTCTACTTAACTAAATGATACTTTGTTTTGCAGGCTTCGTGTGTTCCCTCAATTCTCCACAAGTATGTTATCAGACAGTTTGTGATGACAATAAAAGATTAAGGATTCTCACAAACGCGAATAACCCAGGCTGGAAACGAAATACAGTTATGGAAACTCCATATTCAAGATTTTGATTCAACACATAGTCAATTCCAGATTCAATCATCAAAGGCAGAGACACAACAATCTACAGCTTCTTCACATTTACACAACTGAATTTATTTGCCAAATCATGAAGTGAATAGAATAAAATTGAATCCACTTACAACGTTCAATAACTATAGTAGTTTGCCAATATCACCCAAAAATGTGCAGAGAACTCTTAGTTACATTAAATTTCTAAATATCATTTACTCCAAAATGTTTAAACAACTTGCATATGTATTTATTAACATAGTAAGTTTCTATTTTGTAGAGAGGTACATTTACACCAGTGCAGACAAGCATATTTTTCTTTTTTCTTCCTCCAAAAGATAACCTTTTCCCTCTGAATCTTAGTCTTTTTATTATATGAAAAAAAACTTCTCCAGCTCATCAAACGAGCTCTTAAAAGCCTGTAATATACTTCCTACATATATGCAACTAATTCTAAAAATAGAATTCTATCTTATCTCAACTTAGTGAGTTATGGAATAGACTACTACATTCCAGTAGTGTAACGAACATAAAATAAGACAATAATTAAATAATTAAATAATTAATAGTTAGGTTAATTAAGTTATTATGAAAAGAGGCATCTCCTCATCATCAAGTGTCCAAGCCATATTTAAGGCCAAGGCATTGTTGTAATATTCATGCTTGGACACTTGATGATGAGGAGACGCCTATTTTCATAATAACTTAATTAACCTAACTATTAATTATTTAATTATTGTCTTATTTTATGTTCGTTACAAGCAGTTCAATCCTAGAATTCCTCGAGTCATCCCTCAAACAGTCACGCTAGTGACTTTGACTCAACACTTCTAGAACCTTCTAATCTTTAGCTGACAAACTTCAGAAATTTGTACAAATAATTTTCAAGAAAACCCCTTCTTGGCAATGGTCAAGACCCTAAGGTCTGACTGATAATTTAAATTGTCTTAGTGAACTCCTGCATCAGACTCCCAAGGCAGAAAAATATTATGACCTCCAGGTCATATGCATCCAGTCTTCATTCCACCTGGATCCCAAACTTTATGTTGTAGTTTTCTACTACCTTCACTGTCATCACAATTCACCTTTGGTTCTAACCTTTCAAGTTTCCACACTTTGTTATGCAATTTTCCAGTAAACGTACCTTCAATATCTTTTACACTTAATGAGCTCAAATAATTTACTTCCTTCTTCTGCCTACTGTACATTCTCTTGGAATGTTTCTGCATAACTCTCCACAACTCTTCTATCTCTCTATCCAGTTCATCTTCCAGCTGATACATATAACTCTTCTATGACTGGATTTTCTCTTAAATAAGAACATTATAACTTTTTACCCAATCTTCGGTCACATGCTTCTCCTCATAAGTATATGAGATATGGAAATTCCTTCTCCACTGATATCCTTCAGAAATCCTGCTTTCTGCACATGAATCCTCACCAGAATCAATCAATTTATCAAGCACAAATGCTTCACTTTGTTTTCTCTGTATACCAATATCTTTGACAATCCATTTTTCATATTTTCCATTCATGACAACTTCTTCATTCTCATTCAACTCTGTTTTTGCAACTTGAATGTGTATTCTCTGGTTCTCCAATATCTCCTCCAGAAGACTTAACTGGTCGTACAAGCTTACCATCTCGCTTGGAATTTCTTCTAAGAACTCTACACAGTCTTCACTATCTTCACTCTCTGCAACAACCATCAGCAGTTGTTCATTATCATGACTGTCTTCAAGGTTAACATTCCTTAGTGACTGTCCATCATCTGCAAAGTCTTCTAGAACAACATCCAGTAGCTGCTCTTCCTCCTTTATCACAAATCTATAAGAATCACCTTCTTTCATCTTTTGAAAAAACAAAATTTCACTTTTCTTCTTCTCTATGACAACACTAGATTGTTTCCTTCCTTCAGTATCTCTTGCATTCACACACAAATAATCAATTTTAAAACCATAAGACTCTAAGGTCTCATTTGATACTCTCATCACTAACTCTTCTTGATAACCTCCTCTGCTAGAATACTCCATAAGATTCTCATCTAGTAATAAAACTCTATGATTGATGTTCACATGAATGAATTGCTTCCTTCTTTATCAATATTTGTCCAAGCTCAGCTTTCTTGAGCTCTTCATTCTTCCACCAAGTCAATGGCTGTTGTCTTTGCTTCTGCTGGTCTTTGCTTTTGCTGCAATGTATGCCATTGCAATTTCTTCTTCCTCATCATCTTTCCAAAATACTAGTCTTCAATACTCTCCTGTAACAACTTATGTATCTTACCAAGTCCTTCTTTAATTTTAGCATATTCTTTATCAAAATCCTTTTGACCTGTCCTTTGGATTCCATTTACTCGGACATCTTCCTTTAATCGACTGTAATTCTTCTCTGGATTTCTTGTATGACTATGGATAATCACTTTCTTCTCTAGTCTTATGACAGTGTCAAATAACTGTCTATCATCTCTCATGTCTAAGCAGTCTGCAACCATACACCAATCATTAGTTTTAAAATCATAAGGCCTTACAACCTATTTTGTCGTCTCAAACATCATATCTCTCAGCTAGTTTTTATCCTTTAAAGGATCTATGAGACCATTAACTAGTCCCATGTCTTCATCACCATCTCCCATAATAAAATCTTGCATAGGTTCTCCTAAGTAACCTTCTTTTCCAACACATGTCTTATGCTACAACTCCACTCTTATGAGTTCTTCCTTTAACTTAGCACTTGTCATATGCCTTAGCCTACCCTGCAACAAACTCCACTTGACTCTTTTCTTTTGAAGAATCCGACCATATCCCCGGTCTTCCACATTCCTCTGTATTATCTCTTTCATCAATTCTAGTTGTACTTTCATCTCAACACTTTCTCTATCAAGTTTATCCTCTCTTGATCTTTTATGGTCTCTCTTTGAACCTTTACTACAACCCTTAGTAGTCATAGTCTTCTCTTCATCATCTCTTTGACTAGCTTCAATAGCCAAATCTCCCTTGGTTCCTTGTATGGCCATCCTTCCTATGTCATGAGATAAAGCTGTCCCACATACTCTAACAAGATACTGATTTTGTTCTACTCCAATGTCTTGAAAAGACATGCTCTCACTATTATTCATTACCATGTTCAGTAACTGTATTTCTCCTTTAATTACAGGACTATGGGGATTTCCTTCTTCACCAAAACCTACAAAATCACACATTTTGTCAGCTTTAAAATAAGAAGACCTCGTAACCTCTTTTGATGACCTTAGCATCATCACTTCTCCTTCTTGTTGATATTCAACTCCCATATCTTTTGTGAGACTCTTGACAGATCTCCTATTAGCATCAACATCATTTTCTTCTTTACACCGATGTGGATTCTCTGTACAATCCATGGGATCTTCAACAAACCCTTTATCAACATATTCTTATCCTAAGAGACTTTCTCGTTCAAGTTCACAAATAGGGACTTCCTCCTCTACCATAAACTTTTCTTCAAACTCATTTCCCTTGAGTTCTTCTTTCTTCAACACACTGAATGATCTCTGTCTCTGTTTCAGCTGTAAGGTATTCTACCGGACCATCTTCTTTCCCAATAACCATCTGAAATATTGATCCTCCTGACTTTCTTGTAACACTTCCATCATCTTACCAAGATTTTTCTTGATCTCAGTCACGTCTTTATCAAATATATCATGATTCATCCTCATCCTTATGCCAATAACTTTGGCACCCTCTTTCATTTCAATGTGACCTTTCTCTGGACCCTTTCTATGACTACTAACAATCATCTTCATCTCTTTCTTAGCTTTCTTGAACTTACTGTAATTGCACTCCTAGCCTCTACAACAACAAGTCTATTTCACCTTGTCATAAATACCTCACCAAACTTACCTCTTTAAGTTTGACCTCTTGGAATTCCAATGGTTCTATCTCTCTCTCAGAACCTATTGAGCATTCAATGCTCCTTCATAGGCTTCCACTTTGCAGCTACCTTCTTCTTGAGAATCTTAATATTCTTCTTCTATTCCAAACTCAGCTAGAATCTTCTTTACAACTTTATGTTGTAAGGGTTCCCTTTGTCACATTCCTTCAACACAAAAAAACTCCTACTTCTTCATTGCAATTTCCAGGTTGTAATATTTTATTATCTTCTACTTCTACCAAGCAAACATACCTTATCAAGATTCAAGAGAAAAGGACTAATAAGACTTACCAGTTCCTCACAATACTCCACGACTTTGTAATTTTGCCAATTTCAGTCTTCTGCTTGTCTGCTTTCCCACTGTCTGAACTCCAACCTTCGGAGTCTGTATCTAACCAAGCTATTTGAATTGTCAATCCTCGGTTTTGCAAACTCCTTATATAAATATTCTCCTATTCTTTTAAAGAGTTCCATCTATCGTCTATGTATCTCTCTGCTCTGCACTTTGTAAGTGAGATTCTTCTTGGCTCTATGAAACCATTTTTTATACAAACCTTCTGTCTTTCTTCTCACTTCTTTAATCTTCTTTAAACTTCGAAGAGATTACACACTCGCTACTTACCTTCGCATTTCCATAACAGTCTTAATATGTCTTATCCTCCGAAGATCATACACACTCTGATACCAAAAATTGATGGCGATAAAAGGCTGAAAATCCAAAATCGAATAACACCAGAAACCTTGCACTGGCGCCGGACCTGTTCTTCTCTCACCTCCAAACGCAGATAGTCTGGTTAATGATCAAACGTTTCCCACAGGGTTTTAAAGTCTAACAGTCAAACGCGATAGTTAAACGTTCTTTCCTTTTCTATGAGGTGATTTCTACTTAAGTAAATGATACTCTGTTTTGCAGGATGTGTGTGTTCCCTCAATTCTCTACAGGTATGTTATCAGACGGTTCGTGATGACAATAAAAGAATAAATATTATCACAAATGCGAATAACCTAGGCTGGAAACGAAATACAGTTGGGGAAACTCCAGATTCAAGATTTTGATTCAACACACAGTCAATTCCATATTCAATCATCAAAGGCAAATACACAACAATCTACAACTTCTTCACATTTACACAACTGGATTTATTTTCCAAATCATGAAGTGAATAGAATAAAATCGAATCCACTTACAATGTTCAATCATTGTAGCAGTTTTCCAATATCACCCACAAATGTACAGAGAACTCTCAGTTACATTAAATTTCCAAATATCCTTTACTCCAAAATGTTTAAACAACTTGCATATGTATTTATTAACATAGTCAGTTTCTATTTTGCAGAGAGCTACATTTACACCAGTGCAGACAAGAAGGTTTTTTTTTTCTTCCTCCAAAAGATAACATTTTCCCTCAGAATCTTAGTCTTTTTATTATATGAAAAAAAAAACTTTTCGAGCTCATCAAACGAGCTCCAAAAAACTTGTAACATACTTCATACATATATGCAACTAATTCTAAAAATAGAATTCTATCTTATCTCAACTTAGTGAGTTATGGAATGGATTGCTACATTCCAGCAGTTCAATCCCAGACTTCCTCGAGTCATTCCTCAAATAGTTACGCTAGTGACTCTGACTTAGCACTTCTAGAACCTTCTAATATTTAGCCGACAAAATTCAGAAATTTGTACAAATAAATTTCAAGAAAACCCCTTCTTGTAAATGGTCAAGACCCTAAGGCCCGACTGATAATTTAAATTGTCTTAGTGAGCAGATGCTCTTGCATCACACACGCAGTCTGATAGGCTGATCTCGCCCTTCACTGCTTTCAATGCTCATCGTCAACTAATATCATTATCTCACCGCCTTCACCGTCAATGATCTCATTAGCTCACTGCCTTCACCATCAATTGATCTCGCCCACTCACCACCTTTTCTTGCTCACCACCTTTGAAGCTGGCAAAAATGATGAGCTATTTAAAAGCAAGACTTATGTGGATATGCATGCAATTTGGAAAGAATGAGCATAAACAGAAAGACATGAAGCTGGTTATCCAAATGACATGCTTCTAGGAATACTTATAGTTCGTTCTTCTCATGTTGAAGGTGGCCAAGCATATTTTTCTTCTAGTTAATGTTTGAACTACTACTACTCTCTTACCATTGGTTAGAACATTAGAATAGAGACCAGACAGTATGTACATGCAACCCATTTTTTTTATATCTCTTCAAATTTCAAATGCTATCCAAATTATAAATATGTGGGCATAGTCTTCAAATTTCAAATTGTTAAATGACAATTAAACTAATGTGTTTATGGGAGGTTTCTCATTACGGGTGTTTATGGGAAGTTTCTCAAAATGGGCATAATCGACAACGGTTTACTCATGTCACTAATTTCATGAAGTATATAGTGCATGGTTGGGATACGTAACGTAGAGAGTTGTCTGTGAGGTTGAGACTGTCTTGTAATATCTCCTTCTTCATTAATGAGCTTCAATACTTTGCCTGCGTGGACGTTTCCCCTTTGGGGTTTTACCACATGAAATGCTGGTGTTAAAATGGTGTTATTATTTCTGTGGTTGATTTAATTTGTCTTTGAAGTTTAACAAGTGGTATTAGAGCCATGGTATTAGATCCATGGGATAGACATTCGCCTGTTGGATTGTGGAGAAAAGCCAGTGAAGAAAGAGGATCCGTTGCTAAATGTGAAGATTGTTGTCTGCCTGTTGGTCATAAGGACCATGAGGTTTGGAGATCGTGTGTGAAGCCTGTAAGGGTCCGTTGCTGAATGTGAAGATTGTTGAATTCCTATTGGTCGTAAGAACCGTGATGCCTGTAGATCGTGAGGATCGTGTGTGAATCCTGTGAGGATCCATTGTTGAAGGTGGAGATTGTTGACTGCATGCTGGTCATAAGAACCATGATGCCTGGAAATTGTGAGGATCATGCGTGAAGCCTGTCTGCAACTATCATCAAAGCGTGATCGCGAGTGGGTAAAGTTCAACCCAATGGTTGTTTCTACTGGCCGGTGGAGAACTCAATCGCTGTGGAGAAGAGGTGAAGTTCAGCCCGGTGGAGCGGTAAAAGTGAGAAAAATTTCTTCCTGGATAAAATAGTTAAATAAAAAAAAAGCTTTTGTGCATATATATTTAAAAAAAAATCAAGCCAGGATTATACTCGGGAGAATAGTGTTGTTTTATTTGGGCTGAAAATTTATTTTTTTCAAAAATGTCTAGCACAAAGTTTGAGATTGAAAACTTTAATGGTAAAAACAATTTTGAATTATGGAAGCTAAAGATGTGGGATTTATTAGTTCAGCAGGGGTTACATAGAGCTTTAGACGAAAAAAGGAAAAGACCTCTCACCATGACAGAGGATGAATGGGAGGATCTAGATGCCAAAGCGCTAAACACAGTTCGATTATGTCTTGCAGATAATGTGTTGTTCAACATTATTCGAGAAATATGAGCAACAAACCTATGGAACAAATTAGAAAGTCTGTATATGACCAAATCGGTGACAAACATAATTTACTTGAAGCGAAAACTACACGGTATGAGAATGAAAGGAGGTACAAAGATTGCAGATCATTTAAATGTTTTTAAGACTCTTATTTTCAAGTTGAGTAGTATGGATGTTAAAATTGATGATGAAGATAAAGCAAACAATCTCTTATGTACTTTACCTGAGTCTTGGGGTCATGCAGTTTCTTCCATTAGCTTTAGTACAATTGATACTTTAGAATTTGACAATGTGGTTGGTGCATTATTCTATGAGGAATTAAGGAAGAAATCTAGTCTTGAAACCTCTTTGCCTGAAGCTTTGGTTGTTAGAGGTTGATCTAAAGAGAAAGGAGAAAATTCAAGAGGTATTTCCACGTCTAATCGAAGGGAAGAAAGAGTAAATTAAAGTGTTGGTACTGTAACAAAACTGGTCATCTCAAGAAGGACTGTTGGAAGAGACAAGAATCCAAGAAGGACGATTCCAAGTCAGAGGCAAACTCAGTTAAGTCTTCTGATTTAGGTATGATCGATGAGGTCTTTTCTATTTGAAATATTTTTGAATATAATGAGGAATGGATATTAGATTCTGGTGCATCGCACCATATCTGTCCTCATAAAGATTGGTTTGTTTCCTATCAAACAATTAATGATGGAATAGTTCTTTTAGGGGACACTCATTCATGTAAAATTGTTAGTGTTAAAATTAAAATGTTTGATGGAGTAATAAGAACACTTACAGATGTTAGACATGTACCTGAGTTAAATAAAAATTTAATTTCTTTGGGAGTATTGGATTCTTGTGTTCATAAGTTTACAGGTTTTGATGGAACTCTAAAAGTTTCCAAGGGTGTTTTTGTGGTCATGAAGGCATAGAGGACAAGAAACCTTTATAAATTGGTTGGAAGAACTCAAGTTAATGGTACTACATTAGTATTTGAAGAAGAGTCGGGATACACTCAGCTATGGCATCAACGTATTGGGCATATGAGTGAAAAATGACTTCACATATTAATGAATTGTAAGTTGGTTCCAAGTTTGAAAAATCTGAATTTAATGTTTTGTAAACATTGTATATATGGAAAGAAGTGTAGACAAAAATTTAAAGCAGGTAGCCACGTTAGTAAAGGTGTTCTTGACTACGTTCATTCTAATTTGTAGGGTCTGTCTCCTACCATTTCCTATGGGGGAACAAAATATTATGTATTATTTGTAGATGACTTTTCTATAAAGGTTTGGTTCAATGTCCTAAAAAAAAAGGTGACGTGGTTAATACATTTAAACAAATTAGAGTTATGTTTGAAAAAATAATTGGTAGGACAATCAAGTGTTTAAGGACGGATAATGGAGTTGAATCTACTTCTTTGGAGTTTGAAAAATATTGCAAAGATAAAGGGGTCATCAGACACAAAACAAATGTATACATTCCTCAGCAAAATGGCGTTGCAGAACACATGAGCATGACTCTTCTAGAAAGAGCAAGGATCATGCTCAATAATGCTAATTTGGGGCAAGAGTTGTGGGCATAAGCAGTTTCTACTGCTTTTTATCTAATAAATCGATCACATTCAATGACAATAGACTATAAAATTCCGGAAGAGGTATGGACTAGTCATTCCTGTGATTAATCGAATTTGAAAATCTTTGGTTCTGAAGCTTATGCACTTACTCCTAAAAACCAGCGTTCTAAGTTAGACCCTAGATCAAAGAAGTGCATCTTTGTTGGTTAGGATGATGTAATGAAATGCTATAGATTGTGGGATCCTACTGCCCACAAAATTGTCATTAGCAGAGATGTAATTTTTTTATGATTTTTCTTTGATTAAATCTGAAAGTGTAAGAGTTGATGTGGAACAGGAACATGTAATATCAAAACAACTAATTCAGTTAGAGAACCAATGTTCTAATAACTCAAAGAAACAAGAAGAAGTTTCTGGTGAGAAAGAAGTCATATAAGATGAAGAAATTCAAGAAATTGTGGAAACCCCACAACCTACACCAAGAAGATCATTAAGGGAGAGAAATCCTCCTAAGAGGTATACTGATTTTGTTTCATCTGTTTTATTTATTGATGATGGAGAACCTTTTTATTTTCAGGAAGCCATTGATTGTATTGACAATGCTAAGTGGAAGTTGGAAATAAAAGAAGAAATGGATTCTTTGGAGAAAAACAAGACATGGGAATTGGTTAAACTCCCCAAAGACAAAAAACTGTTGGATGTAAATGGTTGTTCAAATTGAAGAAAGGACTTGATGGTAAGGTTGACAGATACAAAGCCAGATTGGTTGCAAAAGGGTACTCTGAGATGGAAGGTATAGACTATCATGAGATTTTTTCACCAGTTGTTAAGCTTGTATCTATTCGTATTGTGTGAGCATTAGTTGCATTACTTGATTTGGAGTTAGATCAACTACATGTTAAAACAACTTTCTTACATGGAGATTTAGACGAGGAGATTTATATGGAACAACTAGAAGGTTTTGTACAACATTAGAAAGGTAGATTAGTTTGCAAGCTCAAGAAATCATTGTATGGCCTGAAACAATCGCCCAGGAAATGGTACAAGAAGTTTGATTCTTTCATGGTGAGCCAAGGTTATACTAGAAGTGAGTATGATCATTGTTTATATTTCAAAAAGTTCAATGATATATTCATTATCTTAGTATTCTATGTTGATGATATGCTTATTGTGAGCAAAAGCATGGACGATATTAACATGTTGAAGGCTCAGATGGCTAGGACTTTTGATATGAAGGATTGTGAAGCTGCAAAAGAAATCTTGGATATTGAGATACACAAAGACAAAAAAAATGGTAAGCTCAGTTTTTCATAGGAGAAGTATGTTGAGAAAATAATTGAAAGATTTGAAATGAATAAGGCAAAGCTTGTGAATGTTCCTTTGCCTTCCCATTTTAAACTTTCTTCAAGTTTATGTCCTATTAGTGTTAAATAAAAGGATTATATGTCTTGTGTACCATATGCCAATACAGTAGGATGTTTAATGTATGCAATGATGTGTACTAGACTTGATATTTCACATGCAGTAGGTGTTGTTAGTAAGTACATGGCAAATCTAGGAAAATAACACTGGAATGTAGTGAAATGTGTGCTTCGGTACTTAAGAGGCACAAGTGACTATTGTATCACCTTTAATAACAACAATGATTCTATATGTGGTTTTGTTGATTCAGATTTCGCAGGTGATTTGGACAAGAGAAGGTCTACTTCAGGTTATGTCTTTACTCTTGCAAGAGGAGCAATAAGTTGGATGTCAAAGCTTCAAGAAACAATTGCTTTATCCACTACAGAGGTTGAATACATTGTTGTCTCACATGCTTGCAAAGAGGAAATTCGACTAAGAGGTATGCTAAGAGAAATTGGAAGGTTGCAGAACAATGTGCCTGTCTTCTGTGATAGTCAAAGTGCTATTCATTTGGCTACAAATCCTGTTTATCATAGTAAGACTAAACATATTGATGTAAAATATAATTTTGTAAGACAAGCCATTAGTGAAGGTGGAGTAGATCTTAAAAAGGTTCATACTCAAGAAAATTGTGCAGATATATTCACAAACTTGTATTGTTAGAGAAGTTACGTTGGTGTGTAGCTTCTCTTGGTTTGAAGAAAAGGTGATAAATAGTCTTGGGCAAAGTATTTGTAAATTTTGTTGTCAAGGTGGAGATTGTTAAATGACAACTAAACTAATGTGTTTATAGGAGGTTTCTCATTACGGGTGTTTGCGGGAAGTTTCTCATAACGAACATAACCGAAAACGGTTTACTCATGTAACTAATTTCATGAAGTATATAGTGCATGGTTAGGATACATAATGTAGAGAGTTCTCTGTGAGGTTGACACCGTCTTGTAATCTCTCCTTGTTCATTAATGAGCTTAAATACTTTGCCTGCGTGGATGTTTCCCCTTTGGGGTTTTACCACATGAAATGCTCGTATTAAAATGGTGTTATTATTTCTGTGATTGATTTAATTTGTCTTGTCTTGTAATCTCTCCTTCTTCATTAATGAGCTTAAATACTTTGCCTGCGTGGATGTTTCCCCTTTGGGGTTTTACCACATGAAATGTTGGTGTTAAAATGATGTTATTATTTTTGTGGTTGATTTAATTTGTCTCTGAAGTTTAACACAAATGCTATCCAAATTATAAATATGTGGGCATAGTTAAATCGACAAGGAGGGCAAGTGAATATTTGTAGAATCTTACATTTGAAGATGCATTACTGCCATCCATTGTCGAGGAGATAACATTAGTGCTATTATATTCCTTCTTAACTGCCATTGCAATTTCCAACATACTCCTCTCATCCTACTTATGGCTATGGCTATTGCATTTACCTTTTTTTTACTGGTACTCACCTTACTGTGACTTTTTTTTTCGCCGGATTTATGTTTGTATAGTTTTGGAACAGTCATACCAAATCACAATGCTAACTCCAAGGGACTCTAATATTCAAAGATACAATATATGGATTAGTTCATGCTCACTACTTAATCATCACTAAATTTGCACATTAGTTGTTTCACAATGGCTTATTTGTTGTTTGTAAATGCACATAGGATCGAGTGCAAGTTAGCATTAAAATTTTGAGACATCCCTATGGACCAAATTAAATTGAACATGCCTAAGTATTCTAGTTAGGATGGTACATAGGCCATTTGCATTTGCATTTGATGGACAAACAAATTGTGTCCTCCGTGTAAGCACCAGTGGTCTAGTGGTAGAATAGTACCCTGCCACAATACATACCCGGTTTCCATTCTCAGCTGGTGCATGTTGAGATTTCGCATTTTTAAGCCCCAAGGGTTAGCTCAATTGGTAAGACGTGCGCACACTCTCTCGGTTCGGGGGGAGGTCACGGGTTTGAGCCTTGAGTCCCTCTGGGGTTAGGCCTTCTGCTAGGATGGCCGGCGGTTTACCACCTCTACCATCCACTAATGTGGGGAAGTATTGCTGGGTTTCCCGTGGATCTTTCCATCTGAAAAAAACAATTAGAAATCGCATTTAACAATTGGCAATTTCAATTTTACAAATATTTAAATATGTTTACTCTATAAGCAAACAATTGTATTTTAATTTTGTATATACGCAGATCATAAAAATTATGTAGCTACATGGATTCTTCTTTGTGGAATTAAAATTGTGGTATGTACAAATCATTACCAAAGTGAGAACATGTTTTTTTAATAAGATTTTATTACCATGAATAATATCTCTGTTCATTCGTTTTTAACCAAACCGAGAACAAGCTTCTTCAATAAGATTTTAATGCCATGAATTAATATCTCTATTCATTTGGTTTAATTGGTCTGTAAATCCTAAATCTATGACCGACAATGTTGCAAGTCCACCTCCGTTTTTTTTTTGGTGTGTGTCAGCTAGAGCATGCACTCGGTGTATTTAAACATTTAAATCTGACACTTTGAATATGGCAATCACAAATACAAAGGAATGGTTCTGTTTGTATTCAGCTTTAAAACTTTTTTATTTTTTTATTTTTTCAAATTGTTGAGAATTTCTCTAAGTAATTCATCGAGCTTCGTAGATTTGCCACCTGGATACTAAATTCACGAGGACTGCTAAATTTTGGACAGGGCTTCCACTGAGAGTATGACCTCCATCACAGTCGGACAAAAATTTTCTGAGGTGCAACACTATTCTACTAACACCTCCCTACACCCTGCAAGAATCAAGGTTCAAAACTCTTTTTACTTGCTTGTTGTATAATGCCAAGCAAACTTAAAGCCAATGGATACTAACACACTCTAATTCTCCCAAGCAAACCAAATGTTGTACTTAAAGTTCATAAAATAAATTATATCATACCATTTCAATACGCTCAAGTAACAAGTTATAAACAAATGCATCACTTCATTCTTGTTATTGTTTTCTTCATAACCTTTTGATATTAAACATATATATTAATTTATGTCTATACTGATTGCTATGGGATATAGTGATGACAAAAATACATAGTAATTAAGATAATTGCACTTACCCTATTTGCAGGTATCCATTGCCATGCAACCTTGTTGAAATGATGAATTTAGTGGGATGAAGGGTAATAACTTATTTTATATCAAAACTACATAGATATTTTTCAATTTTAGCCCCTCAAAGATAAGTATTTTGGTTTTAATTATAGGTATTTTTCAATTTAAAAAAAAAGTTTTTCAAGTCCATTGTATTCTCATCCATTAATCAAATAAATCCAAAAATATTCTTTCAAGAATATAAAATGATAAATTATTTGAGGAGAAAAACAAGTCAATCTTCTTATTTGTTTGGTATTGTTGTGTTTGTTTTGATAATTTTTTTTATTAATAATAATGATGATTAATATTTATTAAGATATATTTAGTTTATTATTATTATTTAATTATGGTTTATTTGTGTTTTTAATAATAATAATGATGATTAATATTTATTAAGATATATTTAATTTATTATTATTTAATTGTTGTTTATTTGTGTTATGGGTTAATTTAGACTTTGTTGAAAATTTGAATAAAAAAAAGTAATTCCTTACCTTTTTTTTATTGAACCTTAAGAAATGTCAGTAATGTTTTTATTTTTATTTAGCTTGGAAAGCTTAAGCATTTCTATATAATCATAGTTTTGATGAGTTGAAAAGTGAGGAAGATTATTATTGTAACAAATATTTTAAAATTGCAATATGATGTGGGTGTATGCAAAACAATCTAAAAGATTGTGTTTTTTTCTTCAACCCTCTTATTGTCACAAATATGACAAATTCTTTGGACCCACAACATCTTAGGAATTGCCCAACCTCTAGTTTCACTATGAAGATCATGATAATTGGTTCTTATTTTAACGATGTTGATTTTCTTCTTTAAGCTAATTAAAATTGAGAAATACTTTTGATATATTTGATTAGGGTTGATCACCTCCTTATAGTATTGTAATTTTCTCTTGTACTCTAATTCTTTAAATCACACCAAGATTTCTCCTTAAATTTAGATGTAATAATATTTTTAATATTATCATTATTCTGTAGAGTTATGTCTTCTTTGATTTCCTAGCGATTTAGCAAGGCTTGATAACTTTACACCATCATTGCTTGAGCCACGAGTGGTTTCTATTGGAGTTTGAAACAATCCTTAGGAAGCCTCTTGTCTTCCATGTTGTTTATCTTGTTCTTTTATGTTAGTTACCTAGCCATAGCCATGCTTTCATTGGGGGAGGGGCTCACCTCTATGAGGAGGATAAGATAGGGTATCTTGCCTTTTGTCTCTAAGATTGCTCTATCTTTCCACGATTCTCTAAATATGTTCTAGCCCAAAAATTCACAACCATATAAGATAAAAAGAGTGATAAGAGTCTCAAAAGGAGTTTCTTCTTATCCCAAAGTCAAAGGTCCACTATTTACAAATGTTTTCAAGTCCATAATAAGCTTTCCACCCTCCATTTATCGCTTTCTCAATGGTATAGTTCTAGTTAAGCTTTTGATGAATATCAATTCTGAGATATTTGTATGAAATCACTTTCTCCAAACAATTATTGTCATACATGGAATTAGTGTAAGTGATGTTTTTAAATTTGATTATCATAATCTTTGTTTTGTTAGCATTAACTGTCATACTTGTACTAGGGAAAAAATTCTTCAGAATTTTTAGTTACTTGTTGAGATCACAGGGACTCCTCATAGCCAAAGGAACATTATCATTAAGGTAAAGAAGAAGGATGATTATTGTACAAGCTAGAGTCGTGCCGACACAACTTGCTTCTTGCAAATAACTCTCTAACTTGTTAGGGTAAGGTAAAACCTTGCTTGAATCCTATATTAAATTCTTCCAACCAACACTCAATGCTCCTAATCTATGCTAACATTCTCATGCAACCTTATCGTAGCAGTGCTCAATTAAAAAAAAAAAACCTTTTAGCTCTTATAATGTATTCCAAATTTTGGTTCTAGGCACAGTGTGAAATGCTTTTCTAAAGTCAATAAAATAATTTAAGAGATTGATTTTATTGTTACATAATTTAACTTTGTGTAACTTTATGTAACATGTTGTTTCCATTAAGAAATAAATAAAAATGCAAATGATGTAGTTTAAACAAAAAATATTAAATTATATCGATTTTGTCTTAAACTTAAATATATGAAACATGTGTCTTTATATGTTAATTTTTTTTTAATTTGTAAAATATTTAAAAAAAAAATTATACATCCCAAGCATTTGGATTCCTCTCAATTCTTGATAAACCCGATTTAAAGAAAAATCTATACTTAATAATAAACATCACAAATATAACTCATTATAATGATTCTATAAATAAAAGAATTGTTTTTATCAACCTAGTTGATGCTTTTACCATTTTATAAAGTAATTTTGAGTATAATATTTATATATAGTTGAATTTTAATAATAATAATATAAATTAATTTAAATTTAGATTTATAAAATAAAGTGTTTTCTTTACTTTATATTCTATTTTCATCTCTGATGTTTATATAATGATTTTAAAGATAGGAAATTTGAAGGGTAAATAATTTCCACCTACTTTTCAAATCGATTTTTTTCCATTGGCATGTCTTCATTTACATTTACATATAGAAATAGAAATTTGATAAACAATTACTAAAACCTCATAACTCAAGCCTGAAGTTCATTAAAATGAAAAATTATTTTCAAAACTATTTTTCCATTGTTATTTCTTCATTTAAATATAATAAATCGAAAGCTGATAAACCATTCCTGAGATCTCATTACTCAAACCTGAAGTTCATAAAATGGAAAAATATTTGCCTTTATCAGTGGCTTCTGTGTTTATGGTCGTAGTAAGGATAAAACAGTCATAACTTACTGGCTTAGGCAGAAAGAGTGTGGTTTGTAGGCACGTGGGAACCAGGGTGGGAATCTGATGGGCAACATGCTTGTCATGGAGTATCAAATACCGTTCAAAATTTCTAACTAACTAAACAACAAATGATGAAATACATGTGATGATTTCAGTCAATCCATCAAAATGATGACTGAAACTCAAACTGTTTAGAAATTCCATCTCTGATGGGGACAATCCTTAGACTCATGCCAAGAACTTCTTTGTAAGTTGCAGTAAACTCCATTTTTTAAATAAATCAACTTCCCCTTATCATAATGATAACGTATAAGCAATTAATTCCTCTACATATGCTTTTGGTTTGCAGCATGATTTGTGGGGGAGTAGATATAGAATTTGATTGTCAAAATGTTTTTTTTGTTGGCAGCATGATTTGTGGGAAGCAAGAACGGAATTTGATGCTGAACAGGTTAGTTATGGGATATTTTGATAACTCTAATAGCTCTCAGAAATTCAAATTATTCATCATAAAAGAGCAAGTAAACTATAAAGAGTCAAGACAACTGATTTTATATTTCAACTTGTCATTGTGATGAATAGATTTAGTTTGAAGTTCCAATATATGAAAAACTGAAATTGAAAAATAGTTGAACTTCCTACCAAATTCATATTATATTTATGACTGGATAGCAAGTTTTTTGCCACAAAATAAGCAAGTTTTTTGCTACAAGATTAACTTGGTCTGAAAAACTAGGCTTAGAGGTATATACTCTGTTTATATATCATGAATTTTGTTAATCACTCTCTGTGTTTGTATAGCATCTCATTGATTCTCATGTTTTGCTTCTTTAAATGTTAAAAATAGAAGTAGTGTGCAGTGAATCAAAGCCATTCCATCTATGTAAATGGGGAGGAGATACTGCAACAAAATGGTTTTAGTGCAAGTTGATCCATCCAAGCCCATAGTCTCGCAGGTGAAGATCAGAATATTGAATTATCTTCGAAAATAGTATAGTTTTAGTTCAGTATTTCATTCAAGTAACCATTAGTAGAATTTGCATTCTCAGGTACAATTATAGATTCTGGCATGCCCAGTTTTGTGTGCATTTGGTAAATGCTGATAGCATTTGATATCAGGTTGGATCTCTGGGAGAAAGATATGGAGAATGGGTCCATGATCCTGTTTTGACTAAAAATCCACCTCGGTTCTTTGAGAACAGGATAGCTGAGGTAAATACTACCCTGTTCTTGTAGCTACATAATGATATATTTCCATCCAGCCCTATGATTATATATATTTGCATCAAGAAATCAGGGTAGAGGAGAGATCCATCGAGACTTTGTGCTTATGTGCATGTAATACTGTATTGAATGCATAACTTATTAAGTTTCCATGTGAAAGGAACCACAGTGGTGGAGGTATTGACCAGTATAGATCCATTAGGGATCTATCAAGCTTGTAAAGGCCAAATTTTTTTTACGAACTTTTCATTTTTCTTTTTTTGGAGACCTTCAGGATGGATTTATTGATTTGAGAGGGGCATTTTACATTGCAGTATGAGGGAGATATGTCACCAGTGAAATTAATGAAAGTAAAGTTGATGTCACTTCTAATAAGAACCGGTTTAAATCCATCCTAATAAGAGATTTGTCAAGCACATAGCAGGGGCCAGTTTTTTTTGAAGTGTAAACCTTTTCAGAATTTTATAGATCAAAATGATTTGCATCTATAGGGATTTGATAGATCATCTTTCTCTAATTTGATAGATTCCAATTAAAATGAATCTAAAACTAATTTATTTATAATAATTATTGTTTAAATATAGTAAATAAAAAATCAGTTGAATGAAGCAGTAAATCAGTGTAAATGTACCTGTACTAACCCAAGATGGATCCCCAGTAGATGATGCTTATAAGCATAATTTGGAAAGTCTTGAGAATGACGTCTCCCAAGAAGGAACTGTGTCTCCTAACCCTAACCCTAATCCCAACCCCAGTAGTGGTAATCATAAGGCTAATATTGAGCCAAAAACAAAGGGAAGCTATTATTCTTATAATGGTAAACATGATAAATTGTATGTGTCCACATTCCTGTTTTTTTATCTCTCCCACCAGGGCTGTACAGCAGAATTGCTTCTCTGTGTGCAAAAATTGGATTTCAAGACTCTCCATTCAAGTATTGGAATCTAAGATATACAACCTTAAACTTACAACTTCCAGCTGCATTTCAGATGGGTCTGTGATAGTGATCTAGAAAGGTCTGTTTATAGTTATAAACTGAATTGTAGAAAGGTCTGTTTATACTATATAGTTATAAACTGAATTGTTGATAGAAAGGTTTGTTTATAGTTATATACTGAATTGTTGATAGCCAAGCTCATATCTGTTTCAGTTCTTGACAAAGACTAAGTGGTGGGCCATTCCTGCTATATGGCTTCCAGTTGCTCTCTGGATGGAATACTGTGCAGTAAAGGGAGGTTATCCATTACAGTGGTTTCTACCAGCCATGCTTTTAGGGGCTTTCTCCTGGAGTCTATTGGAATATCTTCTACATCGTTTCGTTTTCCACGCCAGAGCTTCTAGCTACTGGTATATATGTTCTACCATGGATCTTTCAGCTTCAGTAGGATTGTAATGGTCAATGGATTATATGCTTGATTTCTTGCCAGAGGTTTAAATTCACCATGAATATTCGTTACTTGATTTGCAGGGGTAATACAATACACTACGTTGTTCATGGATTTCATCACAAGTATCCCATGGATGGAGACAGGCTTGTATTCCCTCCTGCATTTACATTTGTCATTGTGCTTGGGGTAAGTTATAAGCTGCATTCACTCTTGAGTTTAGACTCTTAGAGTTTAGTTTATTAACATATTTCCATCTTAACAACAGATCTATCAAGCATTTTATTGATAATGCTAATAAAATTTATTAACTGATGGAGTACTATACCTAAAATCTTGCTCTGCCATTATTCCTCATGGGCAGCTATGGAGTGTAGCATCACAAGTATTTCCATATTCGTTCATTGCATGCACGTTTGGAGGTGGGCTTATGATGTACATTGTGTATGATCTTACTCATTACTACCTTCATTTTGGGACACCTTCCAACTCATTGGCTCATAAATTGAAGGTTCTTACCTGTTATGCTTTTATTCAAGCTGCCTTTTACAGATTCCATATTCTATGGCAAGACTATATTGCAATATTACATACTGAAGACATCAGATGGTTGAGGACTGACTGATTACCATTTGAAATGCAGAGATATCACATGAATCATCATTTCAAGAATCAAACACATGGATTTGGGGTGACTTCTCCACTGTGGGATATCTTGTTTGGAACATACCCATAAGACAAAATGAAAATGAACTGGCACAAGCCTGCAATTCAATCCTAGTCCTTCATTTAGACAGTTCAAGTAAGTACAGTGTATATAATTGTTATGAAAGTGATGACATTCAAAATTTAGATGGAATGGAGTGGTATATGGTTGGTTTGTTTGTCCTAATTCCATTTAGTTTCAGTGATGTGGTAACCCTTCAAACTGATGTATACCAATGTATAGACAAGATATAAATTGGGTTAGAGAGAAAGATCTCTGCAATGGTTGTGATGCGTATTATATTGCCAAAGTTGTTTAAGGCCCTCATTGTAAGCTCTGTGTCAATCAAATCAAATATTTTGACAGGGATAAATCCTTTGTACAATAGTTTAAAAGGTTAATTTTATCAATTTCATTGTTATATATATATTCAGATGAAAGATTTTTTACACTGATCATTTTCTCAATATGTAATGTCTTATGTTGCCTATACGTTAAATGTGTTACAAATTTGCATGAAATCCAAAATGCATTTAGCACACTCAATCACCATGTTTCTTTGGATCCAGAATGTGTTATTAAAATCTGCATAATCCAGCATGCATCGGGCACATTCAACCATGTTTAATTACTCCTTTGGACAGTTATCTTTTCCTCCAAAGTGTAGGAATTAATCTTTATCAAACCATGTCTGACTTGTTTGCAACGATCCTCAAGTCCCTCAACAGAATCTTTCCATCATTATCACTCCTAACGTGAGGCGAGTGCAAGATATGTCCCGAGGGCAAGTAGTTGAGGAGAGATGGTTGAGTCAATGTGTATTCTTGGTGGAGTAGTTTGATCAAGTTAACTTTAACAAATGATCACCATACAAGGTCCTTGAGGTTGTAAGAGCTTAGTAGTTTTTACCATATCTTGCACGTGAGGCGAGTGCAAGATATGTCCCGAGGGCAAGTAGTTGAGGAGAGATGGTTGAGTCAATGTGTATTCTTGGTGGAGTTGTTTGATCAAGTTAACTTTAACAAATGATCACCATACAAGGTCCTTGAGGTTGTAAGAGCTTAGTAGTTTTTACCATACCAAGTTGTAATAAAAAATTTAAATGATACTTTGCATATTGTAATATAAGGAATAATTGAGGTTAGTATTAGGTTGTATAAAAGTTTGACAACTTTGGTTCATCTTCTCTTCCTTTAGCGTTTATTGTCTATAACAATGTCATATCAACTACCACTCATTGCAATAATTATGTAAACATAATACAGTCATTGGTCTTCCTCTCATTCCTTACAAGGATGGTGTTTGTTCATGTTGTGTTTCTAGTAAACATCACTAGGATAGTTTTGAGAAACGTGTTTCTTGGCACAAATTATCTCCTTTGCAGCTTGTACACAATGATTTGTGGTCCACTTCCTTCTACTTATTCCTTTAGGTGCAAGTATATCTTAACCTTCATTTCTGACCTTCAAACGCACTAGGGTTTATTTCTTAAAACTTAAGAGTAAAGTTTTTAACATGTTTTTAGCTTACAAGGCATTTGTAGAAATACAATCTAGATATGAACAGATAATGATGGTGAATATGTTAACAACAAATTTACATCTTAATGCACTATACAAGGCATTTAGATACAACATATTGTTCCACACACACTACAACAAAATGGCGTTGTTGAGAGGAAAAAATCACACATTAAAAAAAATGAATTCAACTCTCATTTTTGGGAAAAATAGGTTAATTGTGTCAATCACACTACCAAAAAGGATTTAAAAGATCTAACACCCAAAGAAACATGGAGTAAGATAAAACTAGAAGTAAGCCACTTTTGTGTGTCTAGTTGTGAAGCATGGGTGTACATTCTTGATGAGAAAAGGAAATATCTACAGCCAAAAAGTGCCAAGTGCTTTTTATTGATTATTCAAAGGATGTAAAAGGTTATTGGCTTCTTGTATCTAATGCAACAATAGCCATTATTAGAAGAAACATTAAGTTTTATGAGATCTCTCTGCGTACATACCCACTTTGACATATGTGCTATCTTAGACCTATAATCCATCCTTGACACTTGCACCATATCCTTTTACTCCTTCCATACCAATAACTTCTTCTTCTTCTTCTTCTCCTTCTATTCTAGTTCATTGTTCTTCTTTAGATATTTTCGTTGAGGTGAAAAAAATGCTCCCCACTCTCAACCTCATTTTTTAGGTGAATGTGATAACCTCAATTTTCACCAATTGCTCAACTTCCACAATGAGTTTGCACAATAAGGGAAGCTACCAATGATCTAGTCAATGATGCTTCGGATCAACACTTAACACCTTCATAGTTCTAGTGAGCCTCTTCACTTTTGGCTCAAGTTCTATAAACCAAATCCACAATCATTTATTGAAGCTTGTGGCCATCTAGCATGGAGTAGTGATTAATGAAGAATTTTGTTCCTTGATGGTAAACAAAACTTAGGATCTAGTCCATCTTTCAAAAGGAACAAAACTCGTAAGATGCAAGTGGGTTTACAAGACTAAATATGTCATACATGGTAGTGTGGACAAACACAATGCTTGATTAGTTTCCAAGGGATTTGTTATGAATATAAAATATACCAAGAAACATATAAGAAATAATAATAGTTGATTGTTGAGTGAAACATGTCATGTCTGTAATGGTGACGTTGCATGTGTAGGCTTATATATATATATATCGGCTTCATGTTTAATTGGCTACATTGTAAAACGTATTTATATAAATATATATTAAATTTCAAATTCAAATCCATTGGCACATCCATAGATATTAAATGAATAGTTACATGACACTCAAATCTACAAAAGATACATATATTCACAAAGAAATTCTAGATTAAGGCATAGTGTTATATATATATATTTCACAATTCATGAATGAATGCAACTTTTGCTTATTTATAGCATTTATGTGTTATTATTTACAAAACATTATAAATTGGAGTAATTTACCTCACGATTATAATGGAAAATATTTGCATGATGTATTGTTAAGTTAATAATAAAACAATGAATTAGATATTAATTTTGGGTAAATAACTATTTTACTTCATAATTAGTTAATGAATGCAACTTTCGCCTATTTGTAGGATTTATGTGTTATTATTTACAACATGATTCCAAATTTGATTAGTTGTTGCTAGACAATTATAATGGAAAATATATTGGATTTTGTATTGTTAAGTTAATAGATGATGCATTGTCAAGTTAATAATAGAACAATGAGTAAGGGGCGGTAGGAGGGTGGGGGGAGGGGTTCTCATAACCCAGAAGGAAACCGGGAATTGTCCTACTCTTGGGGTCTAGGATACGAATCTAACAATGTGGCCGAAGCTTTGGCCCTCCGGCAAGGCCTTCAGATTGCCAAAGCCCAAGGTATTAATGATATTGTGGTTATTGGAGATTCCATGCTTGTTATCCAAGCTCTCACGGCAAGCATCCCACCCACGCAGTTGGCGATTCGTCACCTGTTAAAGAAAATTCAAAGCGTTGTCTCCTCCTTTAAGGGAATCGATTTTTTCATGTTATAAGAAAGCACAATACGCTGGCAGACTTGGCCACAAACCTTGCTTCCAGCCTTGACAAATGAGTCCTCCTGCGAAACGATACTAGGTCCTGATGCTCCATTCCTTAGCTCTCGATCATATGATAGCCCATATGGCCCTTCCCCCAAATCCCAAAGGGCCCTCTTGGGAGCCTACCACGTGGGATCCTCCTCACCGCGTGGCTTGTTCCTTCTTCTCCTGTGGAAAAAATTGGAAGCACATGAAGGCGCGTGGGCATTTGCATGCAGTATGCACAGGATTAAAGGTTGATGTCTTTTCGGATGCACGGATCCAGTTCCTATCTAGTCCACCTCTCGTCACCATGATTTGGCATGCTTCTAATCCCGTCCTTTTGAGCAATTTGGGTATTTCTTATCCTTCTGCATCGGCAGGAGTGATGTTGAAGGCGAANAGCATAGCAATAAATGCTGTGGCGGCTGCAGTGCGGACCGTTGGATCTCAAACAGATTGAGATCCAACAGCTCACACTGCAGCCGCCACAACATTTATTGCTCTGCTGCATGTAAAATATTTTTTGCCGATGTTGAATGCTGAGCACGGTATTAAACAAGGTGGCAGATGGCTCTGTCTTCATCATCCGTTGGATAATTTGCAGGCCTACAGGAGTTACAAGAGCTTCTGGAACTTTGGTTATTTTCATTCCCATGGACACTTCTTCGGAGTCCACTGCGTCCTTCCCCCTGGCTCTGCATGTGGAAGATGACATTTGGGATATCAGGAAGGAAATAAGGAGGATGAGCCGCCTTCTGAACAGAATGGACACGGAAGGAGGGAGTCGACTGACGAATGTTGATAAAGATTTGGCATAGCCGAGGAAGGAATTCAACCTCTCGATCAAGCAAACTGAACAGGTGCCAACAAAGTTTCTTGCAGAATTGGAAATCAAGTTGGAGATTAAGGTGGTAAAGCTGGATGTAGCTACAGACTCAGGCTCCTTGTAGTCATGGTGGAAAGGCTCGCTAATACATGTACTCTCTGGTTTTGTTTTGGCTTTTTCTAAGCACAATTGCATATAGTATCTAGTTACTAGTAGATCTCAATCTCTAACTATGTAAGAACTCGAACAAATGGGTTTATTTTGGACTTATGTTTGCCGCTCCCATAAGGGCATCTGAATTTGCCGCTTCCATAAGGGCACTCGAACTATGTGGTTTTTATACAATGGTTATACCACCGCGTTTCTAATATAACCGTTTCTTTTTAAAAAAAATAGAACAATGAGTTAAATATCATCAACATAGATCCATTTCACTTTGGCTTTATCAAATCTCGAGAGGGATCAAAACCCTTCAGGTGCAAATCTTTCCTCAAATTTTAGGACTCTAAAACAAAATTGCACTTCAAAAAATTTAATCTTTATAAATATTGATAAAGTCGAAATTAAAGTAGATTTATATTGATATTACTAAAAAACATAATGTTGAAGTTCTCATAATATTACCTAAATAATCTTTAAAATTTATATAAAATTGTCTTTATATTATATTTATAATATTTTTAAATATTGCCTATGTTTATGATACACTCTCGAAATATAAAGAGAATAATTTAAGTTTATTTTATTTATAAGTGAAAAGTTCGAAAATTAGAGTTTTCGCTAAATTCAATTCAATTCTATTGAATTGGTTTTCATATATTTAAATGGACATATTGGTTAATTACATACTCAAATTTAATGAAATGTGTTTTAGGTTTTTTTCTTACTTTACATTCATAATATAAAAGTGATCATAAAAAGTATTGTCAACTGTTGATTCATGCTGAAATTTAAAGAAATGTGATATATATACACTTTACATTCATAATATATTAAAAATAAAATATATTATAAATTTATTTTGATAAATGAAAATAAATTTAATTTTAGTTATATGAATACATAATTATAAATATGATACTAAAAAAATTTAAATTTTTAGTAAAAATATACAAATATGTGTAAATGTTAATTTTTTTAGGTATAACTAAACATATTAAGATCAAATTTCTTGATCAATTTTAATTCTGGCTCAACATATTATAGATTACATTTACTTGTCAATTTTTCTTGGATAGTTTACAGGGTATAAACTAAAACTAGGTTGGTTCACAATATTGGTATCAAAGCTCTTTTTTTGAGCACTTCCATTGATTTAGTCTTTGACCATTACCTTCTTAGAGTTTCTCTAATCTTGGTCTTTCACCAAAACCTTACATTTGGTCATTTAAAATCAAAGTCCTTTTTTAAAGAAAGAGTATCCAAATAAAAATTTATAAAACAATTTGTATTTCAAGAAAATTGAAGAAGTGTGGCACATTTGAAGGGAAATAAGAATTGTCGAAGTTCTTAGAATTGTAAATAAATTGCCATCTTGTTGCCATCCCTTCCACGTCGAATAAGAGGATGATAAAAAACAGAACCATAAGAGAATCATAGCCATAGTTGTGAAAATTAAGACACATTTCTACAAATAGATAACAAACATCAAAATTTGAAGGAAAATAAAATATGGAAGGTAAGCACTAAATATCGTCGTTATATGGGATTGTTTAGGAGCATCACCTTTGGTCATGTTTATAGAGAAATAAACATGACGACGAATTATTTCTCCAACTTGGGAATTTGGGTTGTAGAGTATAAATGGAGAACTTGGGCCAGCCAGGGGTATTGACACTGAATTTGATCTCCAGGATCAACCAGAATAATTTTTTGTGTTTTTCTTACATGTTAAATGTTTTTGTAAGTCTGTTTTGATGGAATCTTTTATCACAAATTTTGTTAAAAGATAGACTATGTTTTAGTTCTGATGTAAGAAAGTCTATGCCTTGATTATGTTTTCTTGAACTCTGATTAGGGGCACACTGTGTAGTGTTTCTTTGACTTGATACAATTTTTTTAACTATGTTTGAGGGCACATTGTGAAATGTTGCTTTGATTTGCTACAACCTCTTTATACAATGTAGTTCATGCTAATAAATGAATTGTAACTATTTTTCGTGGAAACATAATATCATAGGGCCATATTTAGAGGTTTCACACATCCGATTGCAAAGCCATGAAATTGCGAACTCATTTAGATCCTTCTCATCGTTACCGCCATAATTATTGTTAATAGTAAGGAAATTAAAACAAAACAAAAAACAAGTTCAATATAAAGGTATAGCCATGACTTTCCAAAACAAGGGGTGTGACTTTTGAGATATCTTAGGCGAGGTTTAAAAAAAATTGTTAGTTATGAGAGAAAAATATATAAAAAAGGGAAGTATTTTTTTCAAGCAGAAAAATTTTGTTCCTTGATATTCTATGGAATCAAAGGTAACAAAATACAGTGCATAAGATCTCGGCCAAGGACATACAATACAACCTCCAAAAATCAGAGTCCATATTGAAGACTGAAAAAACAGTCAATCCACAACCAGATTCCCCAACCTCTCATAAGAAAAAGTCAAGAGTATAATAAAAATAAGAGATAACAATAAAAAAGGAACAAGAAGTCAAAATAAAAACTCAAAATTAAAGCGAGAAGGCATGTAAAGAGCCTTCAAAGATCCTCCTGCCTTCCCAAAATGCCTAAAAAGAAGTAACCCCTTAGAAATCTAAGTCATCTCCTTTGATAAGCTATCAACAACTAAATTATGCTCTCTGTAAACATGAGTGATACGGAGGAGATGGAAAGACTTCAACAACTGAGTAGTGCACACACACCATTGCTCCAGGCCCATAACCTGCAAATGAGACTTGTTGTTGGCCCAATCAATAATAACTTTGGAGTCCCCAAAGATGGACAATGAAGGAATGCCAACGATGGAGGCAACTAAAACCAACCCCAAAGAGCCAAGAGTTCAGCGCGCGTGTTTGAGCAAACGCCACAACCCATCTTCAAATGAAAAAAATGATCTTTACTGATAGCCAGGAAAAGACCATCCCCACTAGAATCATGAGCTGATGCACCATCAAAAAATCCAACTGCATACTCCAAATAGGGAGGAGAGCCAATATTTTTGTGGCTTTTAATAGCCCGCAGAGCAGGGTAGTCCATAAGCAAACCGGGGATACTTGAATGTCATCGATGAACATTAGGCTTGAGTTCATCGAAAATGGACTTGTTTATGGCCTTCCATAAACCCAATGACAATATATAAAAAATATCTTTAACCAAAATCATATTAAAGCCACTATTCCAAGTTTCTAGTCAATATTAAGCATTCCCAGTTGATATTAATATTCAAAACATCCACACCGCCTTCCTGAAAGGGTAGCCCACAAAGATATGATCAATTGAATCATTACCCATTCTACAGAAGCTACAACAATTTGGCCCTATCCAACCTTTCTTAACGAGGTTGTCTCACGTAAAAAGTTTGTTCTACATGGGATTAAGGGGAAGTATGTATCAAAGTGGTTTACTAAGAATCATGTACCAATTCAATTACCGCGACCATTCGTTATAGATGCGGAAAAAAGTGTCAATTAATAAGTTATAAAAAAACTTCATTACCTTTAAGAAATCAAATGACATTTATTGGCATTTTATGTGAAAGAGATATAATAAAGAAGTAATTTAAAAAATGATTTTTTATTAAGAATATTAAAGATTTGATGAAAAGGTGTAAAAGAAAAGTTATATAAGGAGAAGTTTTAGGAAAAGAAAAGATAAAAATAAGAAAGAAGGTTAAAATAGAAAAGATGGATTTAAGGAAAAGAAAAGATAAAAATAAGAAAAAGAGATAAAATTGAAAAGATGGATTTTAATAATGACAAAAAAAAGTTTTTACTGTGTTTTATTAAAAGTGTTTATTGTGATGCTAAACGTAAATGGCATATTGATATTGTTGTTTCTATTTGTCTAACTAATACAATTTATTTATTTATGTTGATGTTGCCAATCAATTACAAGTTTTAGAATTAATTATAGAGAAAAATAATTGGAATAAAGATTAAAAAAACGATTTACACTTAAAGATCAGTAATAATTCATCGTTGAAACTATATATGACAATATAATTGACATAAAGCTAGATTCTAACTAGTTAGACACATTGTGTATGTTTACTTTCAATGCAAAAATAAACTCATGACCTTCTTCCATGAGAATAAGAAAATAACATTACATGACTCATCAATCGAATCATGCATAAGAGTCTTCTCATCACAAATTATAGACGAAGAAACACTATATGAAAGCTATGAAGAATTAGAAGTGGAAGTAAAGTGTTTGAACAAACTCCTCATAGAAAAAGATAAGGAAATTGTGCAAATCCAAAAGAAATTAGAACGCCAAGAATCAGAGTTTTGCTAGCTTCAATAACAAACTAAAGAACCACAACAACATAATAGTGACATTAAAAATGCTCACAAATTAGAGATTGCAAATATGAATAAAACAATATCTAACAATAATGATGAGATCTTTTGGTTGAGAAATCATAATAAATTTCTAGTCACAAAAATTAAAGAATAAGAAGCAAGGAGATCAAAAGTCAAAATAAGCTAATTAAGACATCGAGAATAAATTATTAGAAAAGGATGAAGAGATTTGTCACCTTAAAAATTGCAATGAAGATATGATGGAACAAATTAAGAAGTTAAATGATGGCGAGAAGTCACAAGAAGAAACATTCAAGAATTTTAAGAATGATAAGAGGTTGTTAGAAAACCCTATTGTGAACCAACCTGGTTATTAATAATTATATATACGAGCCTCCTTGATATTAATGACAATTGATCTATGGCTTAACACTTGGTCCATGACATCTATTTAAATAGCATGAAGGGTCATTTGGATGCGATCATTTGTGAGAGATGTTCATGTAATGTATTCCTTTTTGCATTAATATATTGTCTTAAGTGTCCATTTTGGTTGGGATCATGGATTGCTTCCTTATTTGAGGGTTGTAACCATGTAAACATAGGGTATTGATATTTGATCTCTATGTGTGGAAATTTTTCTCAAGGTGTTCAACTTGTGTGGCATACCTTGATTCTCGATCGTGTAGATCAAATATTGCGGTCAGTTAGTGATCATTCAAGTTCAATCTATGCCTTATTTCGAGGCATGATCCTTAGTAAATGATTGTAGTCTTCTATTGCTCATCAACACCCTATATGCACCTACTTTCAAGGCATCCTCCTACTTACATAATCTCCTATTATTTGTAATAGTTTAGAGCACTAGACCTTAGTTGCCCCCTCTATATATCCCTTTTCTTGCAATAGATTCGTATGTTGATACCAGGAGACCGCTCCGCTACTAGCTATGTCATGCATCGTTAGAATTGGAACTAATTTTTTTGTAGCCTCAATGAATCCATCAATAGCAAAAAAAAATAGTGTCAAACACTCATATATACACCCTAACAAATCTCTATTTAGTAACATATCTTATTTTCTTCTTAACCCAACAAAATTCGTTAGAATTGGAACTATTTTTTTTGTAGCCTCAATGAATCCATCAATAGCAAAACAAAATAGTGCCAAACACTCATATATACACCCCAACAAATCTCTATTTAGTAACATATCTTATTTTCTTCTTAACCCAACAAAATTCTCTATAACATCAAGGGAATTTGTGCGCACACAACAAATTTGTTTTGTAGATAGATTCTCTCAAATGCAGTAATCTATGACAAATTGGTATATATTTACATATTCAATTAGATCATATACCCAATATAAGCATTGAGATTTGTGCTTTCTAGAAGCAATATCTATCCATAAAAAATTACACAACAAATTTGTTTTTGGGGGAGCATACTATTTCCAGTAGTAAATTCATCACATCTAAGTACATGCATGCAATCCAAGGTATTTGATTTTAGTGTATCATTTCATACATATCTCTAGCATGCTCTCTTTCCTCAAACACTATAACTCTTGCCAATGCATGTTCCTCCTTTATCTGCTCTACATTCTATGGAGCATTTGTGTCTTGAGGATCCTTTAGCAATAGATTAATTAACTTGGTGTCTACTTTTGAGAGATAAATGTTGTGGATGATCATAAAATTTAGGCAAATTGCTATCTCACTATAATCTTTTCTCCACTTACATTCTTGATCAAACACATCCTTTTTACTCTCAAATCACATTTATGTATACACATCAAGTCTCACCCATCGAAAAACTTATTTTGGGGCCTGGGTACTCATGTTCAACTTTTTATAGTTTTCCAAACTTTGATCAAATATATTTAATGTTTTTTAATTAATGCCTGGTGAGTCGGCCTTCTTCCTTTATTCCTCTCAAGACGGTGTGTTCCATATCTCTTAGTCACCTATCATTGGATCAAATGCCATCGATGGGAATCCTAGATTTTCCTCTCAAGCCATCTCTTTCCCTGCCTAATGCTATGCAATCCATTGAAGGGGACAATATTCCCATGGGACAATAATTGCATGTCACTTGTTCAATGACCTCCCATCAACCCACATTATCAAGGTATTCTCCTATCCACACACCCTCTCACTAATGATTTTTCAAATAGAGCATTTCTCATGATAAATGGAAAAATTACTTGATGGGTCCATGTCTCACATCCATAATATATAAGCCCTATAATATAAACGAGTGTAAAATCCCCCCCTTCAAGGTGCAACCCTATTCATGGATTCACCCTCATGATTGCACATAATGTCCCCTTTCTCATCCTATGGACATTGTGAGTAGATGAGACTCATGATGGTTTCAATATAGTCAGGTTCTATGTGCATATTTTTAGACACACTTGTGTTTGTGTGTTGAATATTGTGAGTATGTACATGGTGTATTTGGATGTGGACTACATCCTACCCACTATTAGGCATGGTGGTATAAATAAAGAACTCATTATTCTCATTGCATGTGCTTATTTGCTTGCAAAAGGGAAAAGCTCTGTCATCCCTCGTTCCTTCCCACAAACCAATCTTGTCTCAAACTTTACTTACTACCACAAACCATTTTCCCCTAACTTCTTTCGATCCAAGCTCTATGACAGCTAGTGACATTGTGGAGACACTCTTCAAGGATATTGTTGCAACTTGCAAGGAACAATTGAGTAACTACCACCCATTTCTAACCTAACATCTTACCCCATCTTAGAAACACTTTCTCATTTTCGGTATAGCCCAACTAGGGGTTTATTTTTGAGTTGTCCACCTTAAGTTCCAACACTACACTGGTTTACAAATTATAGGATGACACCACATATCAAGGAGATCAACGTACTTGTTGCTTTGTATGTGCTTTCTATTACAACATCTGAGACATTTGTATTTCCCTAGAAAACCACCATTCAACCTCCATCTCATAATGCCAGTGCCATTTTTCGTTACTGATAATTATGGGCTTATTTCCACACACGTGAATGGCTTGATGTTGCCAATGCCTAATGCATTTATCCTCTTTTGATCTCAACATTTTGCAAACCATGGTCCATTATTTCCTCTTAGTATCCAATCAACATATACTAATCCCTATCATAGCAATATCAATAGGCGTTTTGTTCTCACCATTTACAACAGTTCCAACATATCAAAACTGCTCTTCCCAACTCATCCAAAACATTTATTGTATTAGCAACTAGTTTTCCACTACAATGTTCTTCTCTCTTATGTATTCAACATGCCCAATGAAAATTATACCTAATAGATCCAACTCCTTCATCAATTCCCTAGCTAGCCATCCATCAAAATGAAGGATTCCATCTTCAATTGCGGAGGTGTGTCACACCAAGTTCATTTATGTGAGAAAGCGGTGGCACTTTAAACCATGGTAGAAATATTCGATTATAAATACAAATACAAATTCGATATTAAAATACAAAAGTAGACGTCTCATAAAAAACGAAAATACACATTATTTAAATTTTAGAAAATTTAAAAATATACGCACTCATTCAAAATCTTAATGTAACATTCATTCTTCAACATAACTAACTTGAAGCACATCACAAATTTAAAATATGACATATAATATAAGAACACCAAATTAGAGTTTAATAGGTAAGCATGGGTTTATGGGCTCAATGTATGTATTTCTCTCAATGTTGATTAAGTAATGTGTGTGATTTCAATGTTCATTTAAAAGATTACGTGGAAAATTAGTTAGAAATATATTTGAAATGATTTTAGTGTTTTTGTGTGTTTAGATTTTGCATATAGACTAAAAATTCACGAATGTGGCCATTGTTTTGTCATGTTCAATTTACAAATAGTATGATATTATTTATCATTTGCTAATATAGTGCCACTATTATATTAATAATTAATGAATTGTTAAAATTTTAAGCTTGGGCATTAGTTATCCTACTTGAAACTACACTTTTATCTTAACAATTAAATTTTAATAATAACATTTTGTGAATATTTAAAAGTCAAATTTGTAATATATTTAAACATTTAGTCAACTTCACCTATATCCATATTATGTCAAATATTCGTTGAATTTCTAATTCCATGTGAATTTATGTACACGAATTGTAATGAGGCTAGACTCACCATTCACCTTGAGCATCCCATGTCACTCAAGAAGTCTAGTCACCACTCGACACCACCATGACCTTGCTAGTTGGGCATGACCAATAACCATATGTATCATATAGACTATGCCTCATTGACGTGTCTTAACCGAACCCAATTCAGGTATACATTATACTTGTGGAACATGAACGTGCTCGTTTCACCATAGGTGATGCTATACCATCACCACCCAACCACAAAATACCTTGTTACGCCTTCCCTCAATCTAGCACGGTCAAACAACTGACCGCCTAATCTACGATGATGCTACCACCACCTGATCCAATACTTGACAATGCCCAAAGGTCTTTCCCCTCCAATCCACAAGGCGTTAATATACCCTCGGTTCTCATAGTCTTTTCGTAGCATGGGTGACACACCATCCAACACATTGCTAATGACATTGTCCTCCAACAAGTCTTGAACTCCAAGGCCTCGTTAGTTGCTTTCTCTCAATCGACAAACCATCCTTAGTCCTCCTAGCTTACATGCTAGTACACCAGCGTAACCAACTCGCATCTTCCACACACGAGTTTCCCACCAAGTCTACTAAATATCAATTAGCCATGCAAACTTACCATGTCTTTCCCGATGCATCCTTCTTACATACAAAGGTTCACAAGGCTAAGTCTTCCTCAAAGCCCAACCAAGCCCATGTTTGCAGACTCCCAATACAGTCGAATCTTTCTATTATGCTTTATACTCAGCCCAAAAGGAGTTTATATGTCTCAATGGAGATTAGGTTAAGGAGAAATTGAGTAAACACATGTATTCTTAGTGGAGCCATTTTTATTTATTATCTCGAGTAATAAATCCATGGGAAATATATAAGTTCCCGACATTAAATAAATATATCAGTATGTATGTTGATCAACTCAAATTTAACACGTGGATAAACAACTATAGCATGGACCTTATAAATAAAATGACGAACAAAAGTGATTGTAGTTTTTTTTACTCTACAACATGTTTTGTTTATTCTTTTGGATTATTTATTTTGCATACATTTTCTTCATTACCTTGATAAAATGCATTAGTACAAGCTATTGAGAATGTTTCCAACGCAAATTAATGGCCATGAAAAAAAAAAAATATTTCGAATACAAATTAATGAATAAAAAATATGAAAATATAAATGTATCGACTTGGATCAAGGTAATTCAATGTCCTTCCACAAATAATTTGAAGACATGTATATATGAAAGTACAAAACAATGGTATATTTTCACGAAACTCGTAGTCATATTAAAAATTATTTATAAATATTTTTATGATAAATTTTCCAAAACTTGATATGGGTGTGCGTGAATGGAGGATGCATGGTCTTTTTAAAAAAAAATTCTGGTTAAGACCAATATTTGGGTAGATCCAATCCTTAGAGTCGTTTTAATTACAAGGAAATAAATGACTCCTTAATGGGATCTCCAAGGTTGGTTTACTTTAATGGCCTATTGGGAAATTGAGGATGAACAATACTCAAATTATGATCATTGTTAGTGGATCTTAGTTGAATGGTTGACTAGGTCTTTCAGCCGACTATGGTTGAGTCGGTTGGTTGGCCGACTGACTTGTCAGTTGTAACTAAATAACTAAATAGATGTATGTAACAAGTATAAATAGGTTGGTGAGCCAGATCCATAGATATGTTTGTTGATTGATCCTTATATATTGTTGTGCTCCTCTAATATAAGTGAGTTGTTGCTGTCCCACTTACTCTTCCATGTATTATGGTTAGGCTCAGGTGAATGCTCTGTTTTATATATTATGTATTGTTGGTAACTACACGAACCCTCAGACTACAACATTGGTTATGTTGTGGGTAGTACATAATCTAAATGATGTGATGAGCATGGATATATGCTAAACGAAAGAAAAATTTGAGAGTGGTGGGATAAGAAAGTAATTAACTACATCCAGAATTATGCAAGGCGCAATAAATTGACAATTGCACAAGCAAGGGAAAAATTCTTTAGTGAAGCACATGAGAAATTTGTAGAATCCATCCCTTATGAAATAAAGAAGTTTTTGGATATTGTTCATTCCTAGGTTGGACAAAAAGAATGAGATAATGTTGATGCACAATCTTTGCAACGATAGAATAACAAATTTGTATGAGTGGCTCGAAAAAGGTATGCGATGACTTCTATGAAGAACAAGCCATAGAAAATAGAACATGCCTTAAAGAAGTCGAATGGAAATTTTACACTGACCTCCATTAAGGGTTTCTATGCTCCATATCAACATTGGTATATCATTTTTTTTATTGAGAATGGAGTTGATCATATAGTCGAGCCACGACTTTCATTGGGTACACCCGCCTCAACAAATTGAAAACAAAATAAAAAAGACTAGGAGCGATTTGTTAACGAACAATAGTGGGAATACTTTCTAATCAAATGATGACCATTTCTAGACTTACCTCTGTCGATAAGTAACCGTCGAGTCGGAAATGGGGGGGTAGTCAACCATGTGTTTAGAATGAATAAGTATAAATGCTATTTAATGAAAGAAAAAGAATGAAGTCCTATAAAAATTCAAGTCCGCTCCAACGAGACAAATATCCATCCAATCTTAAACAAATTGCAGGTATACAAAAGATAGAGAGAGAAAAGGGGTGCAAGCGATGTGAACAACTAAGGGGGATTTCTAGTCTAATACACATAAAAAGATGTATAAAAAACCAGGTGAGATGGTCGAGAAACCAAAAGTCCTACCTGAGTCGAGGGAAAGTCGACCATACGAAGAAGGTGAGGTGTTGATGCCCAAAGAGTGGTCACATGTGATGGTGCTGACCCCATAAAATTTGTGTATTGCAATCCCAGAAGGTTCGACCCCCGTTAATGTAGTACCTATGATAGTGATGACTAGAGTGACCATTAGACAAATATTTCAGCGCGACATGGGACTAATTCCGGGCGATTGTAGTATATAGATACGAATAGACCAAAGTGGACAAATTACTAACCAATTGATGATCCAAAAGCCAGACCAAGGTAACTGGATTACTTTTACTCCAAAATTTGGAGGGCGCTCATTTAACCTATTTTACTCAAAACACTTGGAGGTACCCCCTACCAACAACATTGTTGATTGAACCTCCTAAATTGTCAGAGAGTCTGTAACGCCCCGGTTTTGACCCTGTTTGCATTAAAATGTATATGATTTAAATATTGTATTTAATCATGGTGTGGATCTAAAGGAAAAGGCCCCACCCTCGATTTAGTGTTTTATGTTTCGATAATTAAAATAGATGCCGATGGTTCTCATGCTAGCCGATGGCACAATATATTTTGGACATCATGTAAATATGCAATTTAATTAAAATACCCACAACCAATTATGTCAATGCAACATTAAAGAGATGGGGGCATGATTTCCTAAGGAATAGGGGGGGATGTTCAAACCCTTGAGCCAATGGGGAAAAGACAAATGTCAATGGGAGAACCCATAAAACTGTCAACTACCCATTTTGTCTTTTGTGCGCAAACATCTATTTTCTTCCAAAAATTGGTTGAGTTAGTTAATGCATGGGGATGGGAAGAGTATGGAAGCCAATTTCGAATTTGGGAAGCCGCCCATTTTTGAAAACTGTGTTTTTCACTTATGGGGCAAGTAAATGCCCAAAAATGATTCCCAGGCCATTATGCATTCACGTCTTCTATTTCCTCATGCAGTTGAAGCTTACTGAGCTCTTCCCTTCACGTTTTTTGTTGTTCCTCATCTTTCCATGGCTAGGAAAATCCGTTTTTGTGTTGTGGAGTGAATGTGCAGCAAGGATTTACATTTTTATGCCATTTCCATGGTTTCTCCATGCGCAAAAACTCGTTTTTGGTTATGCTCAGTGGCTGGGAAGAGATACCCACGATTTTGGGGTTTTTAGCAACCATTTTTCCCACGTGAAGCCTGTAGACGTTTTCAAAATTCGAATCCATGAACTATGGGGTTGAAGAGGCCGTTTTTGCCCACATGAAGTCATCATATGTTTTCTGAAATGAATTGTTCATCTTGGGTCATTTTTTCCCCATTTCCCATTTTCGTTTTTGGTTTCTAGGACATTTTCGTCCATACCTAACTCTTGTGTTTTGTGGTTTTGTAAATCCTTGTTTAGTCTAAACTGTTAGGAGTGGAAGAGGGAAGAACTGACATGGTAAACCTAGTGGAGGAAGGAACCTCATAGAGAGATCAAGAGGGGATGGTTATTCTTCTTTGCACACCCTAAAGAGCACTGAATGGAAAGGCATATCCCGATGGACTGTGTAGTAGAGAAGGTGATGCTTCCTTGTGTTGGGTGGTGTAGGTATTGAGAAGGCCAAGCTAGATCTTGTGTGGGTGTCCATAGCTCTGTGGTTGAGCTCACTAGCTTAGCAATTCAACCTTTCCACCTCCTTGGCAACCTGATAAACCCAAATGTAGTTTTTTCTTGGTTGAATTTTGATATGTCTTTAGCTGTGTGTGAGCCTGCTATTGTTCCCTGATTCCTTGTGGGAATCATGCCCAGATCGGGGGTGGCAGTGATGCTAAGATATTGATGAGCACACTGAACTATGGTTGGGTGGAATGTTGCATCGACATAGATGGTTACATGACAACTTTTTCTCAAGATAAGTATTTCTTGTGTATTACATTTTTGCAACTGTATTTGTTCAATGAATTATGATGAACATTATGAATGTTTGAATGAAAATGGATGATTTGATTCCACTGTGTATTGCATTATGCATCTATGGATGTTTTTATTTCCAATGCATTATTATTATTATGTTCATGGGGATACATTGCCCGGTTTGATAGACTAGCAATAACAGCGTAGTCGTGTCCTCTCCATCGGCGAGATGAGGTGAGGGGACGTGACAGAGCCGGCTTAGTGATGAAGAGTTTGTACAAGAAGTAATTTTTTGTGGTATGAGTTGAAGTCATAATAGGTAAGCATTATTTGGAAAATAGTATGTGTTTCTAGTAGTTCATCATCTTTGGTAAGTACGAAAAAGTCTAACATAATGGATTATCGAATTCATGCTAATACCCCTATTTTTGATGTCGACAGGGGACCTAAAAAGCATTGGTTTGTTTGTGAATCCTTGTGGCAAGATAAATCAATTGATGATGAAAATCAACAAATTGACCAGTTTGTAGGTGGACTTGGAAACAAAGCGCTAACATGGTACATGAACTTTTTGGAAGAAGGCCCTAAGTCAAAACAACAAATAAAAGACAATTTCTTGGAATTATTCAAAGTCGACGATACAAAACACATGTAGGGACACAAGATAAATCAAATCAAGCAAAGAATAGGAGAATCTTTTAGACAATATGATAGAAGATTAAAAGAAATTTTGAGCCAAATTCCTTCTAAACTCAATCTTGCATTGGTAATACAATTTTTTGTCGATGGGATTCAACAAATAATCAAGACACCAATATTAATGAATGAGTACAAAGCCTATGAAAATGTCTTGAAGAAATAATTACAAGTCAAATCAAACACTAATTATGTGTCTTGACTGGTCGATCACCGACTAGAGGAAAAAGTAAAAAATATACATAGATCGTTGCAACATTTAACAATGCGTCACAATGAATTATGGTGTTCAACATGCACAATATAACGACATTCCAAAGACAACTTCCTGTACGACAAAAAAAGAAGATATCACTTGCAATAGATACCAACAAGAACTAGACCAAATCGAAGAAGCACCATGTATATTCCCTGATGAAATAAAGCCAGATAATTTTTAGAAGATACAAACAACTTACTTCTATGATATATGTGAGAGATTTGAACCACACTTGACCACATACTTCTTGTGCAATGCCGACAATATCAAAACAAAGGGGTGTGGAATTTGTTGAACAACACAACACTCCACAACCGAATGCATGAAGAATCTAAAGACTAGAGTTGGATAACATATTGTGTATGAGACTCAAATAGTTGAGAAGAAGGACCGAGAGGACTATAAAAATGACCGATGAAACAACAACAACCAACGATGAGGATACAAAAGTCGAGGTAGAAATAATAATCGAGGATCGACCATCTGGACGTGGTAAATCACAATTCTTTGTATGCTATAGTAAGGACCATTTAAGTCCCGACTGTCCATGGAATAATAGAATAGATCTGAAATTATGTATGAACTTAGGTGTTGGGGAGAAAGAATGCCTATAATGCTTGATGCACTTAATAAAAGAAGAAATGTTAATGTCTTGTCTTGTGTTCCTAAAAATGATATAACTATTACTAAGAATTTGCAAGTTATTACTAGACAAGGCACACAAATTGGAGGAGATCAAATTGAAAAAATACAACGAACATAAGAATATTATCCTAATCCATGGAAGTAGAAACAAAAATTTAATAATGCATCAGAAATGTTTACACAACCGCATCTGAAGAAATTAATGAATAAAGTATAAATAAAATGCTTAATGAGTTGTTCAACTTATTAACCAAAGAATAAGTAGCCATGGAGGCAGTAGAATTGCTGAAAATTTGTGCACACCGTTAGGATTCATAATCCTCCCTTGACCAAATTGTCTATTAGATTATTTTTAGCCTAACTTAGGAGTCTTTTATTAATTATTTGGTCCCACTAGTACCATTGGGTCCACTTGGCCTAATGGGGCCACATGTACCAGTCACTACAGTGTGGGGAACACCGATAGAGGCTAACTGAGACTAAATACACTTGCATGCATCAGTTTAGGTGCCTCCTAGGAAAATCCCTACATTTTAGGAGCTACTAGGAGTCCTGACACCAACCTCCTTCAGTTGTTGGGAGTTCGTAACTAGTTAAGCTTAGTTACTCTTCAGTTACATTTAGTTATTTCTACTCTAGTTTAGTTGCTAGTTATGCATGGTTGCATGTGGGGAGGCACTAGTTCACACATACTTCTCACCTACCACTGCAATTATATTGGTTTAACTGATTGTAACTGATGGATTGACTGAATTAGACATCTAGAGTTAACCACTTGGGCTCCCAGTAGTGATTTTGACATCTTTAGTTAGCCATGCATTCAAATACAGTTAGAGTCAATTGGTGCATTCGAATTCATCCCTAATGATTCAAATTACTCCTTATGTAACACCATTGTAACACTAGATTCTTTAATGAGCATAATACTGTAATTCTCTGAGCAATACTTGTCTGTTTCTTATGAGATTTTATTTTTTCAGTTTGTATAATTCATTCCTCTTCACTACATAATAATTAAGAATCTGATTGCACTCATTGCTTGATGATATCAATGGCACAACAATTCTAACATAGTATCTGAGCAATTTCAAGCAAGATTCAAGTCTGTCTACTCTCCATTGAACACCAAAAGCAGCTGGGTTTCCACAAAAGTCCCGCAAAGAGTGCCTTGCTTCCTCTGAATTTATTAAGAGTGGTGGTACAGATGTGATAGAACCTAAGAAAGTGTTCATGTAGAGAGGGAAGGCTTGATTCTAACATAATTCGAATGATTTTGGTTTTGCAGTGAAATTTTTACATGTGATACGTAGCTTGTGTGAAGATATTGTCTTTTCCAACAAGAGAATTATGGATTCTCAACCCTCCAGATATGCAGTTGTCCTTGCGCAACAAGGGCTACTTTAGGATAATACTTGGAAGGGAGGTCGAGCCCCATCATCCAGTAGAGAAAAACAAGTTTCTGAACCACTTAGATGAAGCTTTTAGTTATCTATGTACTCACATATACAGAGATCTCCTCTTTCACCTTGAATGTTTGAGGAATCCTAGAGAAGCTTGGGAGAAGCTTGAAGTCTTGTTTGGAAAGCAAGATGAGCTTCAGGGACACATTCTGGAGAACGAGTTGATAGCCTTACATCCCAGGAGTTTCGAGACTATACAACAATTATTTATTGAATTCAAGTCTCTTGCACTTCAATGCAGACAATACATAATAGAAAGAAAGGATGAGCAACATGTTCTCTCCATACTCAGCTAACTAGGCTCTAAGTATTCTGTATTTGTCTTTATATTCCATTCTGGAAGAGCTTCCATTCCCAATTGGAAGATGCCCTCAATTGATTCCTTTCCCAAGTCCTTAATACAGGAGTAGGAGAAGTTGGTCCAGATGGGAGTCATCCAGACTTCCAAATATCAAGCTCTCATAGTGACAGACTCTACCAAAGTGCAAGCTAAAGGGAGACCTAAGGGGAAAGAACCTAAAGCAGGTGATTTGAAGCCTAAAGAGAATCAAAAGAATTCTGAAGGAGCTTCGGGCTCTAAGAAAAAGAAGAAGTTTGAAAAGAAGATGTGTCCCTATTGTATGAGGGGTTTTCATCGAGAAGACTCTTGTATGAAGAAGAAAGTTGACCAGCTGACTTCCCTCCTCAAGCAGAATAACATTGCTCTTCCACAAAGAGAAAATAAGTCTGATGATGGAACAAAACCAGAAGATGATGAAAGGTGCCATGCCTCAAAGGATAGCCTTATTCAGTCAATAGCATATATAATTGATTCTGGAGCATCCAATCACATGGTTTCCTCCAAAGAATCCTTCTTCATTCTCACACCATCAAAAGGTCCTAATATTCACATGAGAGATGATTCCCAAATTCCAATAACAGGAAGAGATTCAGTTAAAATCTAGCATGGTGAGTTCAAAAATGTTCTCTATGTGCCCTCCCTTGCAGCTAATTTGTTGTCTATTTATTAGATGACCCATATAGGATCTCCCAAGAGAGTTACATTTGACTCAGATTTAATTGAGATCATGTAAAAAGATGCCGGAAAGAACATAGCGAAAGGTATTGCAAATAATTCTACTAAATCTTACAAGTTCTCACATTTTTTGCATGTCTCACTTCCTACAACTTTATTGACTCATGCTAACAACACCAGTAAGATTTGGCATGAGAGATTTGGACATCTCAATTTCAATTATCTCCAGCAACTTCACAATGATAAAATGGTTAAAGGTTTTCCTCTCATCCAAACTTCAAATGGAGTATGTTTTGGTTGCTTGGTAGGTAAGCATCCATAGAAGAGGTATGACGTTGGGAAGCCACATAGAGCTGCCTCTATACTTGATTTGATAAATAGTGATGTGGCAGGACCAATTCCCACAACATCCATTAATGGTTGCATGTATTTCCTCACTTTTATTGATGATTGTTCTAGGTACTGCTGGATCTACTTTATGAAACACAAGTCCAAAGTTTTTGAGATTTTAAAATTTTGTAAAGCTATGATCGATAATTGTTTCAGTAAGAAGATCAAGTCCATAAGATATGATAAAGGAGGAGAGTACATCAAAATATATTTCCAACACTATTGTGAAACAAAAGGGATTCGAATGGAACATTGAGTTCCATACACACCACAACAGAATGGTGTAGCTGAGAGGAAGAACATATCACTGAAGGAGATGGAAACATGCCTTCTCCATGCCAAGAATCTCCCTCCTTATCTTTTGGTAGAAGTTGTAAACCATGCTTCATATTTGCAGAACATAGTACCTCATAAATCAATGGTTGGGGCCACTCTATTCGAAGCACTGCATGGGCATAAGCCCAATGTCTCTCATCTGAGAGTTTTTGGTTCCAAAGATCGGTCCAAAATACCACTTGACAAGAGGAAGAAATTCCAAGCCTAAAGTAACGAATGCATTCTGCTGGGATATGCAGAAGATGCAAAAGAATACAAGTTGATGGAGGTTGCAACTAGGAAATGCTTCATTGAGTGAAGTGTTCAGTTTGAAGAAGACCAGTTGTGTGATGCACCACCATCCGAAGCACAATAAGGTATAACCACTCTTCCACTACCTTTTGATGACGACGATTTGTTACATGTTTTAGATTCAGATGAAGAGGATCAGGTCCAACATGATATTGTTATTGAGGCTGAAGCTCATGAGGTTCTAGATCCAGATCCAACACCTATTCCAAACCAAAGGCCTAAGCCTATATGGGCTCAACAACTCATTGCTGTAGCTAGGGATGGTGTTGGTAATCCAAAATATAGAAGGAGAACTAGGTCCCATTATCAGAATGATCATGTGGATCTTTCCCTCACATATTCACTCCTTACAGAGTGGTGTAACAAAGTTCCAGGAAAGTGCTGCATGATGATAGTGAATGATCAACCACTTGGCCCACAGAAGAAGAAAATTGTTCATTCTCCACCTCTTCCATCCAGAAGAAACACACAGATTCATCAGTTCAAAAAGACATTGAGAGGTTCACATGCACAAATTCAAGATGCTGTTGCACAAAAGAACCATACTGCTACATAGAGCTGCAAATTTGCATCAGTGTTTTAACAAGTTATCTTTCTAAGGAGGAAGCTTCTTTCTTCTAAAGATAGCTTGTATTTTCCTGTTTCCTGCTTATTTTGAGGGGGGGTTTTTCCCATGAGGTTTTTTCCTATTTCCTCGGTTTATTAAGAAACATTTTTTTATCTTTTAGATTGTATATGGGTGAATTTTGGCCTTGTTTCCAAGGCCCACAGTTGTCCAAGTTAGGATTCACGAGGGCTATTTGGGTTTATAATCCTCCCTTGACCAAAATGTCTATTAGATTATTTTTAGCCTAACTTAGGAGTCTTTTATTAATTAATGGGTCCACTAGTGCCATTGGGTCGACTTGGCCTAATGGGGCCACATGTACTAGTCACTAAAGTGTGGGGAACATTGATAGAGGCTAACTGAGAAGGACTGCACTTGCATGCATCCGTTTAGATGCCTTTGTTAGGATTATTAATCCTCCCATGGTCAAATTTTTATTAGATTAATTATTTTCTAACTTAGGAACCTTAAATTAATTAAATGGGTCCACTAGTGCAATTGGGTCCACTTGGCCCAATTTGGACACATGTGTCAATAATTGAAGTGTGGGGAACACTACTAGAGGTTAACTTCCACTTACTGCATGTGCATGCATCATTTAGGGCAACTCCTAGACCAATCCCTACATTTTAGGAGCCACTAGGAGTCCCAGCACCAACCTACTTCAGTTAGTTGGTCTTAGCACTAGTTGGTCTTAGTTAGCCTCCAATTACAATCAGTTACTTCTCAGTCAGTTAGGCTGGCACTACTAATGCTTGGATAATGCATGGTTGCATGGGGGGGAGCGCTTTTCCTACCTATCACACTTAGTTTCACTGAGTTAACTAGCTGTCAGTGGTTGTTGGAGTTATTGGTCATCAGGGAGTTGTCTATTTGGACTTTGATATTGATTGGGAGACCTTGAGTTAGCAATTCAGTTAGATATAGTCTTATCAAATTGGAGGATTCGAATTCATTACTCATGCATTCGAATTCTACCTATGTAAACTATTGTAACACCAGATATTATCATGATGAATATACTGTAAATTCCTAAGCAATACTTGTCTGTTTCCTATGTGGTTTGTTTTGCTTAGTTTGTAAGTTCATTCTCCATTCAATTGCTGCAACATTATCAGAACTCTCTGATTGAATATCTAAATGGCATTCAAATTCTAATATGGTACCAGAGCCTTCTCAGGCAGGTGTCATGCTTGTTTCTCCCCATCGAACATCAAAAGCAGTTGGGTATTTATAGAAGTCCCCTATGAAAATTTGCTAGCTCTAGATTCATTCAAATTAGCAAAGAGGGCATGGCGGACCCTGGAAACATGTTCATGCTGAGGAAAAGCATGATTCTAATGGTTCATATGTTTTAGTGTTATTTGCAGTGAAATTGACAGGTGCTACGTAGCTTGAGAGAAGTATTTGCAGTCTCCCAACCAGAGAAATTATGAGTTCTAAAACTCCTGAACCATTGATCCTCACAACTTTCAATTACCTTGATTGGATGATTGATATGCAGTTGTCCTTGCATAAGCATGGATACTATAGGATAATACATGGATGGGAGGCTGAGCCACATTAGCTGGTAGAGCGGAACAAGTTCCTAAACCGTTGTGATGAAGCATTCGAGTACTTATGTACTTATATTTCCAGAGATATCCTCTTTCATCTAGAAGGATTGAGGACTCCCAGATAAGCTTGGGAGAATCTTGATAGCTTTTTTAACAAATAAGATGAGCTTTGGGGACACATTCTGGAGAATGAGTTCGTATCTTTATATTCGAGCAGTTTCGAGACTATTGAGAAATTATTCTACAAATTCAAGTCTCTATTACTACAATGCAGACAGTGCGGGATAGAGCGGAAGGATGAGCATAATGTCCTTTCCATACTCAGCAAACTAGGCCCTAATTACTCTATCTATGTATCTATGTTTCATTCCAAATGGGAAATATTTCCTGATTGGAAACTTCCTTCTTTAGATTCATTTTTTGAGTCCTTAATCAAGGAACAAGACAAATTGATTTGAATGGGAGTCATCCAGACTTCCAAAGATCAAGCTCTCTTGGTTACTAACTCTTCCAAAGCACAAGCAAAGGGGAAATCAAAGAAGAAGGAGCCAAAGTTAGCTGATTTGAAGCCTAAACCAAATCAGCAAGCTTTTGAAGGGGCCTCCAGATCTAAGAAGAAGAAATTTGAAAAGATGTTATGTCCTTATTATGAAAAGGGATACCATCTTGAAGAACATTGTATGAGGAAGCAACTTGATGATATCTCTGGTCTTCTCAAGTAGCACAACATTGATCCTCCAAGAGCAAAGAATCTTGATGAAGAAGCACCGACAGAAGATGCCGAAAGGTGTCATGCTTTGAAAGCAACTCTCTCTCCATCCTCGGCATACATTATAGATTCTGGAGCCTACAACCACATGGTTTCCTCTAAAGAATCCTTCTCTACTCTTTCACTATCAAAGGGGCCTAATATTCACATGGGAGATGATTCCCATATTCCAACAGAAGGAAGGGGCTCAGTCAAAGTGAAGCATGGTGAGTTCAAAAATGTCTTATATGTGCCCTACCTTGTTGCTAACATGTTATCTGTTTATCATATGACTCATACAGGCTCTCCCAAGAGTGCCACATTCGATTTAGACTTAGTTAAGATTACAGAAAAAGCCACTGGAAAGTTTGTAGCGATAGGTATTGCAAATAACTCTACCAAAGCTTATGAGTTTTCACATTTATTACTTGTTTCTCCTCCTACAACTTTATTGTCTCATGCTAACAGCACCAACAAGATTTGGCATGAGAGATTTGGCCATCTCAATTTCAAATATCTGAAGCAGCTCCACAATGATAACATGGTTGAAGGTTTTCCCTCCATCCAAACTTTCGATGGAGTATGTGCTAGGTGCTTGGTAGGTAAGCATCCAAAAAAGAAGTATGATGTTGGGAAGGCTCATAGAGCTGTCTCTACACTTGATTTGATACATAGTGATGTAGCTAGACCTATGCCCACAAACTCCATTAATGGTTGCAGGTATTTCCTGACCTTTACTGATGATTATTGTAGGTACTG
>LPNX011069177.1:213503-302380 GCA_001517045.1 Pseudotsuga menziesii | reverse complement strand
TATCTTATGTATTGTAACCCGATGTTTATTCCGGGATGTTTCTATTATGTATTTGAGTCATGTTGTCATGCCCCGATGTTCCGATCGGGAGGATTAATAAAGTAAACAAGTCTTTTCAAGTCATTGTGGAAGTCCCCACAGTTTCGGGGCACTAAGGTTATTATACACTCATTAAGGTGTAGGCTCTAGTAAGTAATTGTTAAGATGGGCCGACATGATTGAGTGCACTTCAAGTGAACGGAAGAATATAAATAGAGAGTGAGAGTCTTTCTATTTATCACTTGTACTACACATCACTCACTCACTCAAGTGTGGCACATTAGTGAGGAAGGAAATACTGGGACTAGACAGAAGAAGAAGACTACTGCTTTGGGGATTTTACTGTTTTGGTGTTGATTCTATCTCTGAGGAAGTTGCGAGGTTTTCTCCTTTATGGTTTCCCCGAGGAAAAATCTTTGTGTCTCTTGTCTCTTGTGATGTGCTTGTGTTTAATTGTTGTACTTGTTATTCTCTCAGTAAAGATCCTAATATAATGCTAGCTTAATGTTGAAAAACTAACATGGAATCAGAGCTAACTTGAGAAGAAGACATTGTGCAGCTACAGAAGCTAGGGATTCTTACTTTTTGGGTCTCTCTCTACAATCTATCAGCAAAAGTATGCTAGGATGACTCTCCATTGAAGGGTGCATCTTTCTGTCGAAGCGAAATTCGATTCCGAGCATTTTCAATTTTCGATGCGGAAATTAGGGCTTTCTATAGAAAAGGAATTTTTGAGTGAGACCAGCATAGGATTTTTCTCCTCATCAAAATCGAATTTTATAGACCTGGATCAAGAAATTTGGTTGGGTGAAACTCCAGGAAAGTCAAACCCTAGTTTGACCCCGAGCTAGGAAAAACCCTAAATACTAAAACTGATAAGTTTTGGCACATTTGCTATATTCCGAGTTTGGAGAAGTCTCAGAATCTAAAAATTTCAAGAGCTGAATATAAAATCCTTACAAATCCTGTGTCCAAAAATTAGACTCAGATTCACTTTATTCCAGGAGATATGATCTCTCTAGGTTAGGGTTCCAGCCTCTTCCAGAATTCATCCCTAAACAGGACATATGGGGAGATCTGCAATATCTTGGGCTACAGAGGTCCAAATGGAATTCCTGAAGATGTTCTAGAAAGGTGATAGAATTTAATTTTATTGGTCCGAAGATCAGACTTTGAAGATGAACCAGTGACACGTGGCATTCCATACAACTTCACTGTTATGAACAGTCCTGTAATAGGTCACCTTGGGAAAAGGATGATAATCCAAAATGGTGAAGCCAATTCTGATGAAAACTACGGTGTTGGATCAGGGACATGCGAGGTTACTTCAATGCACAATTTTAGACACAGAGGAGCAGTAATTTTGGAGATATCACAGAAACAGTAACAAACATTTATGCAGAAGAAATTGGAAAATTAGGGCTTCATGTTCCGGGAGCTTCCCTCCACTGTTTTCAGAAAAGGAGTACATTGGACAGGACCATTTGAAGATATCTATCTGTCTATCCAACCAGATCTAAAAGATTCCAAGTTTTGGAAATTAGGGTTTCTGTGACAAACCCTAGATCAGCCAGCTCCAGAACAAGGACGGACACCTCAAGTCGGTAAGATCTAATCCTTTGCTATTTTCATTTGAGGTTCTCATTTCATAGTAATCTATTACATCAGCTTGATGATAAGCTTGGTGAAGTTCATAACTTCCAAGCATAGAAGTATTTGATTTATTTGAAGAAAATGGATTGGACACCTACATGAGTATAGAGGTTCCAGTTCCAGAGGGAGACGAGGCTAGAAGCCTTACACAAGAAGAACTTGGTCAAGGCCAAGAAGATCATTGCTGATTCAGTCATGAATCAACTTGTACTACAAGTGTCTCCCTAAAGACACCGAAGATGTTTGATTCCTTGACCAAGATATTTGAAGGGAAGAACATACACCAGAATATGACCTTGAGAAACCAGTTGAAGAATGCGAAGATCCAGAATGCAGAAATGGTGATGGCCACCTTGAATGGCCTCCCAGGATCATGGGATTCATTCATGCAAGGAATGTGTTCCAGAAGGAAGTGATTAATTTCAGTAGACTCTGGGAAGAGAACTCACAAGAAGAAGAAGCTCGAGAAGAGAAGGTGGGAGCAACTGAAGATCAAGCTCTTACCATCCAAAGAAGATCCCTCAAGCAATGAGGAATATGAAGAACTCAACTCTTGAAGAACTTCTTATCCACCTTAGATTTTGGATAAGAAATGATGCTATTATGAATGAAGAAGATGATGAAGCTAAAGACTCAAAAAGGAGTCTACCCACGAAACAAATAAAGATAAGTATTCAATTGTCATTTCATGATATTGTTTTGTTATGCATTTGTTTATATTCAGTTGATGTATCATGCATGATAGGATGTTTGCATTAACGACAGTATACTACTAATATGCATGTGATGGGTAAGTAGCTCATGGTGCTATACAAATTCTCCATTGCTACTTATCTAGAATGAAACCTCTTTGCTGACATATTGGATTAGTGCACAATCTCAATGTTGTCCTGGTAGAGATGGAAGGCATCTAGAAAGTTTCAGTGAGATATGGATGAATGTTGTATTGGCTAAAGTAGTTGCATGATCATATATTTATGCATAATTATTTGCCAGTATGAATATTCCTTATGAAATGTTCTAACCATACAAATGCATTTGACTTGTAGGAAAGACCGCATACATAATCGCCTACAAGCAAAGAAGAATGAAGACTTGTTCCAAAGAGCAAGTGACGACATTTCAAAATAATATGACGAGTGTAGTGACATCATTGATGCAGAACCTTCCATCCACCAAGAAGAAAGGGAAGACCAGTTCAAGAAGAATGATGTCAAGGCATAGTATCGAGACCTGAAGAGAAGTTCATAGTTCCATCATGCAGTAGATGGAAACATCATGGGATACAAAGCAAGATTCGTAGCACGAGGCTTCTCATGAAAAGAAGGCCTAGACTACAAAGAGACATTTGCAGCCAGTAAGAGCTTAAACACATACATGATGAGCCTGATGAAGATCTAAACCTTTGCTACAAGGTTGAAGATGCAAGTCTATACACTAGATGGATACATAGAATACTAGTAGCATAGGAAGCCACTTGTCACTCTGGTACAGAATGTTTTCAGTGCATAAAGTACGAAAGACAGAGGGAGTACGATGCTTCGCTTCAGAGGGAGTGACTACAGAAGATCCTAAGGTTCGACATGATATGACAGGATGAATAGATTACTGATGACTTTAAGCTTTACTAAGAGTAAAGAGGATTCCAACCTTTGCTTCAAGGTTGAAGACATAAGACCAGTGATACTCCTGTTATGTGTCGATGCACTATTGTTCTAGGTATGGAGGTGTGGCAGAGTGCAGATGGAATCTTCCTTGGACAAGGGAAGTATGCAGTAGAGATCCTGAAGAGGTTCAGGAAGATGGACTGCATGACCACACCCATGGCATCGAACATGAAGCTATTGAGTGATGCTTCATCAGAGATGGTTGATGCTACGATGTATCGTCAGATGATTGGGTCCTTGATGTACTTGAGACCAGATATTTGCTTTGCTGTGAACACATTGATACATGTTCACCTGATGGTTGCAAAGCATGCAGGGGTACAGTTGATTATGGGCTCAAGTACGGTGCGAATCAAAAGATTAACCTAGAGGGTTATGTTGATTCAGATTGGGCAGGCAGTGTCATCGATAAGAAGAACACTTCAGAGTGTTGCTTCAGTATGGGATAAGGTGTGATCTCTTGGTTTAGCAGGAAGCAATCCTGTGTGGCACTGAGTACAGCTGAAGCAGAGTATGTCGCAGCTTGTTCAACTAGTTGTGAGGAAGTATGGCTGTGGAAGCTACTGTCTGATATATTTGATCTCTAGTTGGATGCTACTTGTATACATTGTGACAACCAGAGTTGCGCGAAGTTGTCAGAGAATCCAGTGTTCCATGACAAGTCGAAGCATATCGAGATCAAGTATCACTATATCAGGGATATGGTGCAGAGAGGAGCAGTGAAGCTCCAGTATATTGCGATGAAGGAATAGATAGCTGATGTATTGACAAAGCCATTGGCTAGGCTGAAGTTCAAGTACTTCAGAGATAGACTTGGTGTTCTCCAGATCGATATTTCCTCCAAGATAAAGTGATAAGATCCATATCCATTCTGACATGGTGAGAGGATTGGTTCCTTCCATGGTCAGCTGTAAGGGCTCAGCCATTCTGTCATGGTGAGAGGATTGGTTCCTTCCATGTCAGATATGAGTGCTGAGATACATAGCCATTTTGACGAGTAGGTCAGATATAAGGGCTGAGCCATTCTGTTCATGGCTAAAGGATTAAGTTCCTCCCATGGCAGATGTGAGAGATGGCCATTCTGTCGAGTAGGACAGATGTAAGGGCTACCTCCATTCTGACGAGTAGGTCAGATATAAGGGCTGAGCCATTCTGTTCATGGCTAAAGGATTAAGTTCCTCCCATGGTAGATGTGAGAGCTGGCCATTCTGTCGAGTAGGACAGATATAAGGGCTACCACCATTCTGACGAGTAGGTCAGATATAAGGGCTGAGCCATTCTGTTCATGGCTAAAGGATTAAGTTCCTCCCATGGAAAATGTGAGAGTTGGCCATTCTGTCGAGTAGGACAGATGTAAGGGCTACCGCCATTCTGACGAGCAGGTTAGATGTAAGGGCAGAGCCATTCTATTCATGGCTAAAGATTTAGTTCCTTCCATGTCAGATGTGAGTGCTGGCCATTATGTCGAGTAGGACATATGTAAGGGCTACCGCCATTTTGCGAGCAGGTCAAATGTAAGGGAAGAGCCATTCTGTTCATGGCTAAAGGATTTAGTTCCTTCCATGACAGATGTGAGTGCTGGCCATTCTGTCGAGTAGGACAGATGCAAGGGCTACTGCCGCTCTCTGGGAGAGTGGAGGCACCTGGTCCGTTACCAGGTAGCTCAGTCTGGGACTGGGGGCCATTCTGACGAGGGTGTAGGATTCAGTTCCTACCAGGTCAGATGTGAGTGCATGCCCTTCTGACGAGTAGGTCATATGTAAGTGCTGAAATATCTCATCACTGTGATAGGATGTGTTCTTGTCTGGATGGGAGTCTTCCATCACTGTCATAGGATGTGTTCCTGTCCCGATGGATGTGCCTTTTTGATGAGTAGGTCAGATGTAAGTGCTGAAATCTCTCATCACTGTGATAGGATGTGTTCTTGTCTGGATGGGAGTCTTCCATCACTGTGATAGGATGTGTTCTTGTCTGGATGGGAGTCTTCCATCACTGTGATAGGATGTGTTCCTGTCTGGATGGATGTGCCTTTCTGACAAGTAGGTTAGATGTAAGTGCTGAGCCTTTTCACAGATGTTAGTGATGTGATGTCCTATCATGCTGGTGAATGTGAGTGCTGGGCCTTTCTGATGTGACTATAGGATTGGTTCCTATATGATCAGATATAAGTGCTGGGTGTGCCTTTCTGACGAGCAGGTCAGATGTAAGTGCTGGGCGAAGACCTACATGATGGGTAGGCCTACAACCATCATGAAAAAGGGATGGATTTGTAGAACTTCCTGTGATGAGAAGAATCATGAGATAGCACCAGTGATGATCTAGATCGAGTGATGATCCAAATCCAGTGATGACAGCCAGTGATGATCCAGATCGAGTGATGATCCAGATCTAGTCTAGTGATGTTGATCTAGATCAAGAGATGATCCAGATCTAGTCCAGTGATGTTGATCCAGATCGAGTGATGATCCAGATACAATGATGATGGCCAGTGATGATCCAGATCGAGTGATGATCCAGATCTAGTGATGATGTTCCATGATGATCCAGATCGAGAGATGATCCAGATCCAATGATGAAGATGACTTGAAGATGAAGATGACTTGAAGACAAAGATGACTTGAAGATGAAGATGACTTGAAGACGAGATGACCCAGCTGATATAGAGAAGAAGACCAATGCTGATAAATTGTGTCGAGTGAATACCTTCCTAGTTAAGAGGGAGTGTTGATGTATACGTAACTTCGGAATGTATTCATCTATGTATCTTATGTATTATAACCCGATGTTTATTCTGGGATGTTTATATTATGTATTTGAGTCATGTTGTCATGCCCTGATGTTCCGATCAGGAGGATTAATAATGTAAACAAGTCTTTTCAAGTCATTGTGGAAGTCCCCACAATTTCGGGGCACTAGGGTTATTATACACTCATTAAGGTGTAGGCTCTAGTAAGTAATTGTTAAGATGGGCCGACATGATTGAGTGCAATTCAAGTGAACGGAAGAATATAAATAGAGAGTGAGAGTCTCTCTATTTATCACTTGTACTACACATCACTCACTCACTCAAGTGTGGCACATTAGTGAGGAAGGAAATACTGGGACTAGATAGAAGAAGAAGACTACTGCTTTGGGGCTTTTACTGTTTTGGTGTTGATTCTATCTCTGAGGAAGTTGCGGGGTTTCTCCTTTATGGTTTCCCCGAGGAAAACTCTTTGTGTCTCTTATCTCTTGTGATGTGCTTGTGTTTGATTGTTGTACTTGTTATTCTCTCAGTAAAGATCCTAATATAATGCTAGCTTAATGTTGAAAAACTAACAACTGCTGGATCTACTTCATGAAACTAAAATCAGAAGTTTTTGAGACTTTTAAAATTTTTCAAGCTATGGTTGAGAACAGTTTCAATAAGAAGCTCAAGTCAATAAGATCCAATGGAGGAGGAGAATATGTCAAAAGAGATTTCCAGAATTTCTATGAATCAGAGGGGATTTGAACGGAACAATCAGTTCCATACACACCACAACAAAATGGTGTGGCTGAGAGGAACAACAGATCACTGAAAGAGATGGCAACATGCCTTCTCCATGCCAAGCATCTACCTCCTTCTCTTTAGGCTGAAGAAGTAAACGGTGCTTCATATTTGCAGAATAGGGTGCCCCACAAGTCAGTTGTTGGGGTCACACCATTCAAAGTACTGCATGGGTATAAGTCCAATGTCTATCATCTGAGATTTTTTGGTTCCAAAGCTTAAGCGAGGATACCACTTGACAAGAGGAAGGCCTTCCAAGCCCAAAGTAGCGAATGCATTCTGTTGGGATATGTAAAAGATGGAAAATCTTACAAATTGATGGAGTTTGCTACCAGAAGATGCTTAGTTGAAAGAAGTGTCCAGTTCGAAGAAGATCAACTGCATGATATTCCTCTAGCAGCACATGAAGGTATAACTATTTCTCCACCTATTTTTGATAATGATGATGATGTGCTACAATTTTATATTCAGATGAAGAAGATCACATACAACATGATCCTGATATTGAGACTGAATCTCAAGAGATTCTAGATCTATATCCAGTACCCATTCTTAATCAAAAGCCTAAACCTAGATGGGCTCAAAAGCTTCTTGATGCAGCTGGAAGTGGTTCCGGAGTTCCAGAAGACAGAAGAAGAACAAGGTCCCAGTATCAAAATGAGCATGCTGCACTATCCCTCACATATTCTCTCTCTACAGAATGGTGCAGCAAAGCTCCAGGTCGGTGCTACTTGATGATGGCGAATGATCAGCTACATGACCCATAGAAGTAGATATTTGATCATTCCCTACCTTCACCATCCAGAAGAACCAAACAAATTCATAAGTTCATAAGTACATTGAGAGGTCCACTGATGGACCATACTGCTGCATAGAGCTGCAATTTTTTGCAGCAGTGTTTTTGCTCAAGTTATTTTTCTAAGGAGGAAGCTTATTTCTTCTAAATATAGCTTGCATCATTCCCTACCTTCACCATCCAATAGAACCAAACAGAGTCATTAGTTCAGAAGTACATTGAGAGGTCCACTGATGGACCATGCTGCTACATAGAGCTGCATGTTTTTGCAGCAGTGTTTTGGCTCAAGTTATTTTTCTAAGGAGGAAGCTTCTTTCTTCTAAAGATAGCTTGCAGATTTCTATTTTCCTGCTTATTTTTGAGGGGGGGGGGGTTTCCCATGAGGTTTTCCCCTGTTTCCTTATTTGTATTAAGCAACATTTTTTATTATCTTCTAGATTGTATTTGGGTGGCCTATGGTCTTATTACCATGGCCCACTGTTGTCCAAGTTTGGATTTAGGGGGGGTGTTAGGATTATTAATCCTCCCTTGGTCAAATGTCTATTAGATTAATTATTGCCTAACTTAGGAACCTTAAATTAATTAAATGGGTTCTCTAGTGCAAATGGGTCCACTTAGCCCAATTGGGACACATGTGCCAGTCATTGAAGAGTGGGGAACACTACTAGAGGTTAACTGCCACTTACTGCATGTGCATGCATTAGTTAGGGAACCTCCTAGACCAATCCTTACATTTTAGGAGCCAATGGGAGTCCCGACACCAACCTACTTCAATCAGTTAGTGTTAGCACTAGTTAGTCTTAATTAGCCCCCATTTACAATAAATTACTTCTCAGTCAGTTAGGATAGCGCTACTAATGTATGGATAATGCATGGTTGCATGGGGAGGAGCGCATTTCCTACCTACCACACTCAGTTGCACTGAGTTAACTAGCTGTCAGTGGTTGGTGGAGTTATTGGTCATCAAGGAGTTGTCTATTTGGACTCCGTTATTGATTGGGAGACCTTGAGTTAGAGATTCAGTTAGATACAGTCTTATCCACTTGGAGGATTCAAATTCATTACTCATGCATTCTAATTCTACCTATGTAAACTATTGTAACACTAGATATTATCATGATGAATATACTGTAAATTCCTGAGCAATACTTGTTCATTTCCTATGTGGTTTGTTTTGCTTAGTTTGTATGTTCATTCTCCATTCAATTGCTGCAACATTATCATAACTCTTTGCTTGAAGATCTAAATGGCATTCAAATTCTAACAGTCGCCTAGGACAATCCCTACATTTTAGGAGCCACCGGGAGTCCTGAAACCAATCTCCTTCAGTTTTTGGGAGTTGGTAACTAGTTAAGCTTAGTTACTCTTCAGTTACATTTAGTTAGTGCTATTTATGTATGTCTTCATGTGGGGAGGCACTAGTTCTCGCCTACTTCTCACCTACCACTGCAGTTAGAATGGTTTAATTGATTATAACTGATGGATTGACTAAATTAGACGTCTGGAGTTAACCACTCAGACTCTGATAGTGATTTAGACATATTTAGTTAGCCATGTAGTCACATATATTTAGAGTCATCTAGTTGATTCAAATTCATCCCTAATGATTCAAATTCCTCCTTATGTAACACCATTGTAACACCAGATTCTTTAATGAACATAATATTGTGATTCTCTGAGCAATACTTGTCTGTTTCCTGTGAGATTTGATTTGTTCAGTTTGTATAATTAATTCCTCTTCACTGCATAATAATTAATAATCCGGTTGCACTCATTGCTTGATGATCTAAATATCAAAACAATTCTAACACACACTAAACCAAAGATAAAACTAACATTGATCATCTTGTCGACCTAGAAGTCGAAGGATTCAATATTAAACAAGTTTAGCTCCACTTTGAATCAAACATAATGACAAGATCGATATGGGAGAAAAGTGGCTGACCCCAACTAGTGGATTCAGGTATTGATATTAAACTAGAAGACCAAGGATTAATTGAACCTATCGAAGTGTGCAAAAATGTCAAAACCTCAATTATGGGGATTAATACAATCACCGACTTTGAAATTATTGACCCTCAGGAAGGATCTAGATCCTTCCCTACATTAGTCGGTTGACCATGGGGAATAAAAATGAAAGTGTCAATTTTTTTAGAAAAAGAAAGAATTAAATTAAAGGGAGAAGGAAAGAAATTTATTGTCTCGATCAATCCATAACAAGGGAAACTGTGGGAAAAGCCAAATGACATCGACGATGACATTCGATGTATATATCAAATAGTAAAAAATAATGAATATACTGTTGAAACTAACAATTATGGAAAACTATTTAGGTCGACCTATGTTAGTCAAATATAAATCCGATTCTGAACTCTACGACTGGAAAATGGAAAATTAGGAAGCACAAGCATGAGAATGTTAGTTAGTAGAAGTTATACCAAGAAACATAATACATAAATGTTTTACAATATCTATCATCTCTAAAAAATTTGAGAAAAAAATAAGAGAATACCCAACCATTATACCAATGAAAAAAGAGTCGACAAATATTCCCCCCGTTGAGGTATACAAAACGAGAATCACCATTTTCCCATATTGAGGAAGTATCTAAAAGTGTCGATGAACAAGGACAACTTCAAATTTTAGTTGAAACTTTTATAGGACAAGCAAAAAGATTGTGGGATACACATCAGCCTCGACTATAGACTTGGACGACTGCTTCAACTAATTTTATTGAAAAATTTGGAGGAAATAAGTTCACAACACAAGTACAAAAACCAAAATTACTCCAAGGACAAGATCCATCCAAATATATTGATACATGTGAAAAAGAAGGGAAAAAAGAAGGATATTGAGATAAATGACTATATCCTCACATATTCCCAAACATGCTCGAAGATGTTCCTAACAAGTGGTATAATATGGAAGAAGCTAGAGGATAAATATTTATCTGTCAAGAACTTAAAGAAAAATTTATTAAAGATTTTTCGTTTACCCCTGAAGAAGATCCTATCAAAGAAGCAATCGAAGAGCTAAAAATATTTATAAAGTTGAAAGAGGGTAACCCGTCGACAGGATGACCATAATTGACATGTAACAACATATAAACCAAACCATTGTAGTAGTCGACTCTATTAGAGATGGAGAATGAAAAAGCTACAGGGAAAAGATTTGGTTAGAAAAAGCAACATCCTTTGGTTGGATAAACCATAAAGAATGTGATGAAATTTATCTCTAAACAAAAATCCTAACCAAAAAGGATAACACCTTAAGATTCCAACCCAACATTTACAAATTCTAAAGAAGGGAGTCGACTAATCAACAAAAACAAGAACCATAATGGATGAACTCCAAAATTAAGATAACAGAAGTTAACATCTCTAACGATGATTGACCAAAAATGGATAAAATTGGATATTAATAGTCATACCAACAAGTATTATAAATCACTAATTTGCCAAAGGAGTATTTACTAGAGATAACAAAGATATTAAAGTACTAGTTCAAGAAATGGGAGAAATGAAAATCGACATAAAACCAGATGTTTGACCAGTAAAAAAGTGTCCATTTGATCTAGCACACAAGTATAAAGTGATCGTAAAAGAAAGAAATTGACAATATGCTAGCTGTAGGAATTATATACTCTATAGACTGGTCTGAGTGGAATAGTCCCATGGTCATGCAACCAAAGAAGCAAGACCCAGCAAGAATGAGAATTTGCGTCGACATCAGATGGCTCAATAAAGTAACATTAACCGACCTTTTCTGACACCTTTTGCTAAGGAAATCATCAACGCAGTCACATGACATGAATGTTACTCATTCACCAATGGTTTCTCAGGATGTAACCAAGTTCCTATTGCAAAAGAAGACCAACATAAAACAACTTTTGTATCTGAATTGTGTCATTTGCATATAAAGTAATTCCATTTGGTATGAAGAATACATCTATAGTATTCTCCATAATAGTAGTAAAAGCATTTCAGGAATTCTTGTACAAAAAAATGGCAATCTACTTCGACGATTGGATGATATACTCACTGCTCAAAAACCACATTCACTACCTTCGAATTATGCCAGAACACTCCATATAGATTCAGTTATTCTTGAACATCAATAAATGTATATTAGCTACACCAATTGGTATACTATTGGGCCTCATTGTTTGTAACGAAGGCGCTAATATTAAAGTCATCCTCGACCTAAAACCACCTGCAAATCCTAAGCAGGTTAAAATACTTCTTGGTCATATAGGATACTATAGAAAATTTATAAGATATTATTATGAGATGATATATCCACTAGAGAAATTACCAAAGGACAATCAAGAGTTTATCTGGTCTCAAGAAGGTGCAAAATATTTTGAGTTTCTAAAAAGGAAACTCGTTGAAGCACCAATACTAAGATTCCCAAATTGGTCAATCATGTTCCATGTACATATCGACTTGTCCAAAATTGTAGTCGGTGTGATACTCACACAACCAGGAGAAGATGGAATGGACTACCCTAACACATATGCTAGTACAAATACAAATAAAGAAAAAAAACTACTAAACCATAGAACACGGATCTCTAGGAATGATCATTGCTTTACAAAAATATCGACATTATTTAGTAGCTAATCCATTAACATTTTATGCAAACCACCAAGCCCTTAAATATCTGGTAAATAAGACACTCCATCATGGACGATTATGCAGATGACTTCTCTTATTCCAAGAATTCGAATTTGAAAGAGTTGTTCAAGTTGGTATAAGTAATGTCGAACCTGACCACCTGTCGAGAATAGAAACAAGGGAAGATCATGTCAATATCGACTACGAGCTTCCCAATGCACATTTATTTAGATTTGAAATTGTGCCAAATGAAATTAGAATATATAACACAATTTTTAGATCAAGGTCAAGCTCACGAAGCAATGCCAGAAAAGAAAAGAAAAATACTTTCCATAAAAATTGCACCATACACATTGATAAATGAATTTTTGTATAATCTGGGACCATATGAGGTACTCAAGTGATGTGCTATTTAACATGAACATCAAGCCATCTTCAACAAAGCACATAGTGTCCCTGCGAGAGGACACTATCAGGACAACCGCCATAAAATTTTTGCAATCTAGATTATGATGACCAACTCTACACAAAGACTCCAGAATACAAGTAAACAAATGTGACCGATTCCAAATATTAGGCCTACCGCTACCAAGGAATGAGATGCCTCTAATATCTATAAACCTAAGATTAACTTTTGAAATATGGGCAATTGACTTTGGTGGTCCATTCCCAATACTTGGTCGACGAAATGGTGCAAGATATATTATTAATGCAGTTGAATATGTGACAAAGTGGGATAAATTTGAATCCGTTGAAGCATGTACTAGCGAAGTAGCAGAAGATAAATTTGGATACCCTATCACAATCATTAATGACAAAGATAACACTTCGTTAATAAAACCATTGCTATACTACTAAAAGAATTAATGGTTGGCCACCAAAAGTGTACCGCTTATCATCCACAGTCGAATGGAGTTATTGAATCATTTAATAAGAATCTAACTAAAGGATTAACAAAGTTATGTAGTATACAAAAAGATGGCTGGGACAACATGATACCTGTTATTTTATGTGCATACCACACAACTTACAAATGGCCGATTGGGACGATGCCATTGAAATTAGTTTATGGACAAGAAGTAGTCGTACCTCTACATTTCAGAAAATAAGCACTAATAATTGTTGACATACTTCACCTTGACAACGTCAAAGTAGTTGAAGACAAAAAAATTGGCTTAATAAAACCTGAGGAGCAATGACAGGTAGAAATCCATCACCAAGAAATCCATAAGCAACAACAAAAATATTGGCATGACTGAAATATAAGAAATAAAGACATATCAGTCAATGATTTGGAACTTTTATATGACATTCAAATAAAAGGAAAACCAAAGAAATTTCATATAACATGGTTGGGACCATACATAGTCAAAGAATTAAATAATAATGGATTAGTTCGACTAAAAACACTACAAGGGAAGATATTTAAAAACTTAGTCAATGATGCAAGACTCAAAAATATATAGAGCATAAAGAAGGAATGGCGCCGATTGAATGGCTGTATCACCATTTGGTTGAACATCGTGTCCTAGGTTTTGTAACAATTAATAAGTTATGTACTAATTAGTTTAGCATTAAAAGAAAAATTATCTATAAGATGCTAACTTAATATAAATACTATATAAGAATATTGTAAGACACGGACAATGGTAGGTAGCACAAGGATGACAGATTGGCACTTGGAGAGTGAAAATAGAAAATGAACCAAAAAGATGCATCCAAAACCAAAAAAGTGTCGTGAACCCGACCATTGACGACTAAAGGAACATCACAACACTTAGGACATGAGTCGAACTTCTCGATGAGAAGTCTACTACGACTGACCTCAATGATAAAGTTATGATGATATATGAACAAGGTGTGAAGTGAAAGACTCCTTGCATGTATGGACCAGTTGTCTAGCATACAAGTTGCATTCAATATAATCACCTACCCAAATCAATGGAATTCTCCACAAGCACCCTATAAATGAAGACGTTGAGCATAGTTGGGATATATTTTGCAAAGTGTTGGAGCATTTAAACATTGAACCTAAAACCGTATTTCATCACCAACGACAACAAAAGAGATGGCCCCAAAGAAAACTACTCTAACTAGGTCCATGAAAGCAACAAAAAGATTCCATGAAGAATAAGAAGCTGCCATGACACCTTTAAAATCCTATTTTCTTAGGATCCAAAAGACCAAGACAAAATAACACCAGTGGAGGAATCACTACAAATACTTTCGAAAATGGGGAATTCTAAATTAAAAATGGTCTGAAGAAGCCAACAAGCTAGCAGTAGCCAAAATCCGACACTATTTGGGTGTGCCCCTTCTGGATAACTTCGATCGCTTGAAATACCTCATTGCAAAATACATTGTCAATAGATATCACAAGGGAAAAATCTAGTTTGATGAACTAGTCAAAATAAATTTCGACTTGATAGTTGCTATCACCGACCTACCAAACTAAGGATCACCGATACCAGTTGGTATCAAGTTGAACCTAGTAGAATAATTTACTGGTTCACCCAAGGGTAAGAACTCCCAAGGGTTAGTGATTAATAACAATCAGTTCCCAACATACAAGTATACCACCATTATTTCTTCCATTTCTATAACAAGCACCGATCGACCATCCGACCTTAGATTGGATATGGTGGAAGATGTCAAGGCTATCGCAATAGAAGAAAACATATTCAACTGGGTAGAATACTTGGTTGGGGTCATCCAGTTGACTTGTGAAAAGTTCAAGGAAACAAGGTCACTTATCAAGTTTCCCTCTCTACTAATTAGACTGGACATGTCTATAATATCTCTATTCGGTGACCCTTCCTTTACAACAAAATCCATGTACTTAACGTACAACTTCAAAGATTTTCATCCTCATGGTTTCTCTCAAGGCCCCAAATTCTCCAAGATGTGGCTTGAAAACTAGTTTCAGGTCTTGAAAACCATATCGTTGAGATGGAGGGTTCCTCAACCTATTCGTCAAAGTCTACCTTGGACTACACATATCCAGTTGGAACTTGACTTCAACAAAGTCTGGTTCATGCAGGGTGCATCCAATAATGCAAAAGAGTTGGACTATTATCCGTCAATCAAATAAATTTTCTGGGACTTTGCAGTTCAATCAAACATGACTTACCGATCGATACCAAACATTGCATGGAGAAAGGATTTGCCTTTAGAAGAACCACTCACTAACGATGAGAAGGGAGAATCCTTTGAAGACAGTTTATACTTAGAAATTTTTGGACCCAAAGAAGAAGAAGAAAATTCTTTGCCCATAGTCATGTTGAAGATACATACAAATATTACGGAAGAAAAAGAACCATCAGGAGATACAACATAAGAAGATGAACCACAACCATAGGTACAGTCACCTCCCAACGTGTCATTTGAAAAGATCAATATTGTGGCATAGTAGATCTACATAGCGATGAAAACCTTCAAGACCATATCGTCCAAAAATAGAAAATTAATCTTGACCGCTCTGACCGAAGGTGAACTCCAAGAGCTGCACAAGGAAGCAAAACAAGTTATCTTGGATTCCATCATCGACCAAGTCACCATTGGGAAAAAAATTGAGAAAAAATTATTTGAGGAGGAAGAATACCAAAAGGTAAAATATCCTAATAAAAATTCAAAAGTTCAATTGAATCCTCATCCAGGATCCCTTGTCAATGTCCATGATAGCTCCTCGCTGCCATCACTGACCACCATCACAGAAACCCCTGCTGAAGTAGAACCTCAAGAAATTGAAGATGGAAATTTTTTCATGTCTTCCATTCAGGACCCCACTGTTTATAAATTATTGCTAGAATTCCCTTCCAAATTCACCAAATTACAAAAATTTGTTATTAAGCGACCTATTCTAGCAGGAACTAATCCATCAGAAACCCAACTTGTACCCCCACTAGAAATCCAAATTCTAACCTTGCCATGTACAAGTACAAATAAATATCCTTTTAAATTGCCAAATATACCACATAACTTAGGATATCATACTACAATTATGGAGTAAAATCCACATGAGTCGTATGATTTCAAAACCTCGACAATCGCACCATTTATTGTTTCTCAGCCTCAACCTCTTCCAACCACTACTCCTTCTACCCAAGTTGTGTTTGTATCGACCGATCCTGAACCGCCATCAAATGTTTATCCTCCACGGACTACAACCATCATCCCGATCGTTCACATAACCTCCATTTCTGTACCTTTATCCCTACCATCTTCTTCTGCCCTTAAGTCAACGATTACAACAACCATTTTGATCAACCATGCAGACCTAGTACCGACCATGCCTATTCCAACATATTCTACTCATGCCCTTCCTCCTGTGTCTACCACTTCTACATTGACCAAAACCAGATCAACAGTTAAACCTTCGACCACCTGCTTCAGATACCTCGACCATGCCTTTGTCTCCAAAAACTTAGTAGCTAGTTCAAGGAAAAGAAAGCAAGGAAACAAAGAAGATTAAAAAAAAAGAAGTGAAGATCAAATTTCGGTTGGTCATAGATGCTAAGTACCATGAGTTAGACAGACTACTTCAGAATGTACTCAAGGAGTAGAAGAAACAATGGCCTAAGGAAAAAAGTCAACTTGATGTCGTCGAAGACCAACAACTTGAAGTACTTGAAATATATGACAATATGCTTAGACAGATCAATCCAATATTATGTGGACCCAAAACCCAAAATCCTCTAGATTAGATTGTAAGTCTTTTTGGTCCCTGACAACACTGTTAGAGGCCACCACTGAAAAAACCCAGCAAGATGAACACAAATCCATCCCCTAATTGGAAGAACATAAATTATTTATTAACTGACACAACAAAATACATGAGTATGCACTACTTTCCAAGCAGTCGACCATAGTTTTTCATAACTAGTATTTGCATTATGGACATGTTTTTGCAAATATGAGCATAATACAAAACAACTTAGCACTTATATTCCAAAAGAAAGTCTCTATTGATATCACCACTGTACCAAATCTTGAGAAATAGATTGACATGGAGAAGAAAAATATTAAGGAACTCCAAAACAAAGTTGAGCAGTGGTCCAAGTATGGTCAACCAACGCAGAATGAAGTCAACAACTTGGTAACCCAGATGGATAAAATGCTCACTAATGCACACAATCAACAATTTCTCTTAAGGGAAGAACTGCACAACATAAATCATGATTCCCTCATCGATAAAATTACCAAGTTAACCAATCTCATCATTGTTAGCACAAATATAGAGACAAATTTACATGAATGGAAATATTTTCAGTCTTATCTTTCCTCCTCTTCCAGTTCCACCATCGAAGCTTGCAATGCGCCTATCCAGTCTACCGGTTCATCTATGGAACAACAACCATAACACACACATTTTTGTACTCTCTTCTTCTCTTTGGGACGAAGAAATATTTTGTTGGCGGGGGATATATTGTAGGAGCCTAGTCGACTAGGTCCTCCAACTGAGTATGGTTCAATCGGTTCAGTCACTCGGTTGGCTAACCGACTTATCAGTTGTAACAAAATAACTGCATGTAACAAGTATAAAAGGCCACTCATACAGATCCATATATGTGTATGTTGATTGATCCTTATATATTGTTGTGCTCCTCTAATATAAGTGAGTTGTTGTTGTCTCACTTACTCTTGCATGTCTTATGGTTATGATAATGGAATGCTCTATTTTATATATATTTATGTATTGTTGGTAACTACATGAACCCTCAGACTATAGCAATCACCCTTTTTTCTATAATTTTCTCATGTGAGTTGTCATGTTTTTTGTGCTCTCTTGTATTTTTTACATCTCTCGAGAGCCCTTTAATAGGTATATGATAGATTTTATATACATTTTGTGCTCTCATTTGAGCTTAGGTTATGCTTGATCTACTTTAAGATTGTCTTTAAGTCTGTTAATGCAAAATTTTGGGCATGTAGGATGATTTAATGAGGTCTGTGAGGTGATGATTGTTGGGTCTATATCTATGTACGATAGGTTGGGAGAGGTAATTCTAGTGGGATTACTTGTTTTTTTAATTCTAGCGATCCTAATGAAGTTCTCTAAGATATGATTCTTCACATATGAGGAATGTGACTTTGTTTTTATTAATGGAATTATGATTTTTTTTTCCAAACAAACATACATGAGAAACATTTATTATCTTTTTTTATGAGATTATAAATTCGGTATTGTGTTTATGTATTTCAATTTTATTGTATATTGTATTAATGATAAATAAATATCCATTGTGAAAAAATGAGAAGCATCACAATAGGAATAGGCCAATTTTTTTCGATGTCTAAATGGTTAGGACTAGAATTTCCACTTGGGACAATTTCATAAACATGTCATTAATTACATAACAAACATAACAATTTTATACTTTTGTTAATCATCCTATAAAAGTTCAACATATTCATATGTATACAAGGATTAATCATCTCACAAATTTTGAAATGTTCCTAGAGTAGACAGTTGAAACCTCTAACCCATATTTAACAAGGACACAAAATGTACACAGTTGACACCTCTAACCCATATTTAACAAGGACACAAAATGTACACTGCTATGATATTAGCATGCTCAATCTAACCTTTGCCAAAATGAATGATTGTAGTAATTGTGGTACAAAATGCTTTTTATCCCACTCTTATTGTGATTTCCCAGTGACATATGATCAAATAAAACATGAGGGATCCCTTGATTGTTGGTAACTAAAGATATCATTTGCTAAGGATTTTTCTTCATTGGATTTATATTTTATTTCTCAAGAACAAACTTTACAACTAAGTATGGTGTGTTCAATGTTGAACTAACACATGATATTTAAAATAATAAAAATAAATAATGTAAACTAAATATTTGACTGTTCACGCAAGTAAAAGACTGTTAAAAATATGATTTTATTACTTAATCTATGGAGAAGTGCATACATTACCCCACCTAGGATTTGAATGCATGGCCTATAAGTAGCAAACACATGCTTGACCATTAGTTCGATTCAAGGTGCAGTGCACAAACACCAATGTAGATCCATTTATTTCAATAAATTTTAAGCATTGAGATATTTGCATCTCAATTCTTTGTTATCCCTCTCAATAATTAATAAATCCAAAGTTAAGATAGACCTATGTTGCTTCTATATAAGAGTGTGTGATAACTACCATTGAAAATGGATCCATCAACGTCTATCCATTATTGCAATGCATATTCCATGGTCACTCCTTTTCATTAGGGAGCACTTAATTTTAGTGCACTCCATAATCCCCTTGTGAAGTGACATTGTAGAAAGAAGTGAACTATCGATTCACAATGCTATGTACACAAAGAATAATGTCCTAGACTCTACCATCCTCATTCTGAATATTATTCCATAGAAGGACTTTACTTCTTATAATTGGTTACATGAGATCCATATGGGGTTGGAATCATGGATGTGTTTCCTCAATTGCTTCTTGTAGGAAAATAACTACTAACCAATTTTGAGAATGTATTCCCTAGACGTTTTATTTGTATCCCACATAAAATAGTTCTTATCCATGAAAATATTAATAGTTTCCTTAGAAAGTAGTGTCCTATAGGAATACCACTCATATTCAAGCACAATAGTAAACCCTAAATCCACTACTTGTTACCATCCATAACTTTAAGTACTATACAAATCCTTCTTGTAAACATCATCCAAGGAAAAATATTTTCTATATCAAGCACATTCAATAAATATTTCAAGAACTCAATGATATAGGAGCATCATTGCATAGTTGGAAATCTCACATCACCTAAAAGGATTTGAATTTATTTTTATTGTTTTGTTGAATTGTAGTAGTAGTTCTTAGTGCTTAAGAAATTGAAAAACAACAATACAGATACTTAGGGATAATATTTGTTAGTTAATTATATTTCACAAGGAAACCAATGAACAATGATGATGTGAAATCACTAGAAAATGATAAAATATGATCAATGAAACAAAAGAGGTGCCATGCTTATAAAAGGAGCATTCATATTAATTTGGAATTAGATTTGAGTAGCTCAACCATTGGTAGTTTTAAATATCTCAACAATGGGAAACTTGAGACAACTCATGGGGTAGCTCAATGTTGGGTATATATGTGTTGTATTCTTTGCATGTGTGTGGGAGGTGTGCTTATAAGTGACATGCCTGACAATCCTTGTCAGAACCTTCACATAAATAGATCGGTAGGTTATTTCCGTTCAGTCTCATGAGCGCAGCGACCCCAAATTTTTGGGTTGTTTTAGGCTATTTTTGGGAATTTTCTAAAAATATGCAATTTAATTCCAGTTAAGGGATTGGGGTCCATTTTCTAACCTGGGTTAACGGATTAGGATATTGGATGTTGTGGAATTCCCATATTGTATTGTGTATTATTCAAAATGATAATGAGAAAATAGGAGGCGTGGCTCCAAGGTTTGCTGGTTTTCTCGGTTAAGGGTTTCCAGGGTAAATCTCTGTGTTTTATGTGTGAATGCTATGGTGTAGTCTCTAATTTTATTAAAAGAATATGTATGCTTTGCTTCTCTGCACATGTTTAAAACTTACATGTGGTATCAAAGCTCTATTATTGGCATTAGGGGGATGCCTTTGTTGTTGAGGGTTTTACGTGGTTGATAGAGTTTGGATCTATGATAAACCTGGGTTTAGTGGGGGCCTCACAATGTTGATTTGTGCATTGAAATAGAATGGAAAGAGGTTTTAGAATTGAGATCGAGAAATTTAATGGCCAGAATTTTAAGCTATGGAAGCTCACAATTGAGGATATTCTTGTAAATCAGGAACAATGGAATGTTGTGGATCCAGGTACAAAACCCATTGGTACGTCACAAGAATATTAGGAGAAATTAGAAAAAAGGGAAAGGAGTATAATTATATTGTGCTTATCCGACAATGTGTTTTTTAACGTATATGGTGATGATAGTGCGGTAAAGCTTTGGGGGAAAATAAGGAGTTTGTATCAATCAAAATCCCTTGTGAACATAATTTTTTCTAGAAAAGAAACTGTGTCATCTCAAAATGTATGATAATGACACATCGACAGAGCATATGAATGCCTACAATAATTTGGTAAGTGTTACACCTAAATATTGTCACCTTACCTAATTCTCTAAAGTTTATATTCCAAAACATCTTTTGGAGAAATCTTGCCTTGCTAAAAGCCCAATCCTAGGAGCACTGGCGCACCTTGTCTTTTGACATAGAGCATTGTCCAAGCCTGATGCCTCTTACTTGTTGACATAAAGCATCAATGACACTCTTTTAATTCAAGTAAAGAGTGTCATCCATTCCTGACGCCTATTGCTATTGTGCAAAGAGTGTCGATGCTCACAAAAAGGCGAAAAAGAGAACTTTCGAGAACATTATGGAAGAAAGTACTAGTGGAGGTTTATCCCAACCGATCAGAATAGGTGACACTCAAACCCCTAACCTCTAGGGATGATCCCTCACCTCACTCCCAAATAATATTGTCTCATTTAATATCCCTTTATTGTATATAATCAAGCTCACCCTCATGGATGAGAGAGGACCAAAAGAGTAACTTTATGCCATTGGAATTACTCTAGGTGTGAGAGCCAAAGAGTTTGGATCTTGAGTGAGAAGCTTGTAGAGTTTGTGGATCGAAAGCTTGTGGGGATAAGAACAATGCTGAAGCTTGGTTGTGATCTTTCCATCTATTTCATAATGCAATATGTTTTCCATTTCTTGTAAACTTTGTTTAATAATCATTGTTTATTATATTTCTCTTCAGCCATTGATATAGATTAGCTTGATTATCTTGTATGTTTCCATTGCTTTGTTGGCTCTGATATGTGCAAGTTATTTGAACATCAACTGATCTAACGATCTTCACCTAGAAAGGACAACCTTTAGAGGGAAGGTAAAGGTTTCATTATGATCAAGTGGTCTTTCCAAATCTAGGGAAAAGATTTCATAGTTGTTTATGCTTTGTTCTAGATCTATCCCATTTAGACTAGGGAAACGGTTCGTGTCCGAAGCTATCGAGAATTTCTGCTAACAAAATTGGCGACTCTGTTGGGTAATGTACTAGTGCACGTTGAGAATCATTAACATTAATGGTAATTTCCCTCTCACTTGTTAATGTTATACATCAATTACCGGTAATCAAGTGGTTTCTACCATGTTCGAGATTAGGAAATCTATTCACATGGATAGAATCGTACTGTTTGGGATTGGGATGAAGATCCTAGGTATTTAGGTATTTGCTTGAATATTTTCCTATCCCCAGGTTGTGATGAATTATTTTTTTATTTAGTCATTTCATGGATCCACAATGTATGTATGGTGGCTATGCTCGAATTTGAGTCATGACAACATAGATCTACAGTGCATGTCTGGTAGAAATGTCCAAATTTGAGTCTTATTGTCATGGATCTACAATGTATTTTTGGTAGCCATGATTTGGTCATTGTACATGGATATGTAGCGTATTAGTTGGAATCCATGATTTGAGTTAGACAATATATAACTCAGAGTATCAGGTGATGCACATAGCCTTCACTCGTCACTCTTTTGCCTCTATTCCCAAATCACATCTAAACAAAGTATTTCACCTATCACATCCCTCTAGATTCATACTTTGGGGGGCATTCTATTACACCTAAATATTGTCACCTTGCATAATTACTTAACTTTTATATGCCAAAAAATCTTTTGGAGGAATCTTGCCTTGCTAGAAGCCCAATCCTAGGAGCCCTGGCACACCTTGTCTCTTGACATAGAGCGTCAACCAACCCTGAGACCTCTTGCTTGTTAACATAAAGAATTGGTGACTCTATTTACCTTTGGGCAAAGAGCGTTGACCATTCCTGACACTCATTTCTAGTTTGCAAAGAGCGTCGACGCTCACAAAAAGGAAAAAAAGAGAACTTTCAAGAACCTTCTAGAAGAAAGTCCTCATGGAGGCTTATCCCAACCGATCAGATTAGGTGGAACTCAAACCCCTAACTTATAGGGATGGTCCTCACCTTCCTCCAAAATAAGCTCAACTCATTTGATCTCCCTTTGGACTATATAAGCAAGCTCATCCTCATGGATGAGAGAGGACCATAAGAGTACCTTTATGTTGTTGGAATTACTCTAGGTGTGAGAGGCAAAGAGTTTGGACCTTGAGTGAGAATCTTGTAGAGTTTGTGGATCAAAATATTGAGGGGAGAAGAACAACACCAAATGTTGGCTGTAATATTTCCATCTATTTCATTGATTCAATATGTTTCCATTTACTGTAAACTTTGTGTCATAATCATTGTTTATTATATTTCTCTTCGATCATTTATATAGATTATCTTGATTATCTTGTATGTTTCCATTGCTTTGTTGGATCTGATATGTACAGGTTATTCGAACATCAACTGAGCCAAGGATATTCATACAGAAATGGGAATATTCAGTGGGAAGGTAAAGGTTTCATTATGATCAAGTGATCTTGCCAAATCTAGGGAAAGGATTTCATAGTTGTTTATGCTTTGTTTTAGATCTATCCCATTTAGACTAGGGAAACGGTTCGTGTCCACACATACCAAGAATTTTCTCTAATAGTAAATCAAATAAAATCTGTTGGTATTAAAATTTTCGAATAATATAAATGTATTACATTATTTTCTTCTTTTCCAGATTCCTGGGACAACCTAATTATGGCAATAAGTAGTGCTAGTCAAGCGACCTTAAAATTTGATGAGATAGTATCATCCCTCCTATCAAAAGAGACGAGGCAGAAAACCATGGATACTCATAACATGGATTCCTTATTTGTGAGAGGTAATCTCGAGGAGATAAACAAAAAAAAGGGATCTAGGGGGGTATCAAAATCTAACGGTAGATCTAAATCCCCAGGAAATTAAATTTATAAGGAAGTGTTGGAAATGTGGTAAAGCTGGGAACTATAAAAATGATTGCAGATCTAAATATGTTGAGAAAGCAAAGGGATCTGAGGACACCCCTTCCACAAAGGCAAAGAACTCCTTGGGAGAATGAGGGGATGTGCACCTATATTCCATGGGTAATCATTTAGAACATGATATATGGATGATTGACTCAGGTGTGTCATGTCATATGACCCCTCATAGAGAGTGGTTCTATAAATATGAAAAGTACAATGGCGGATGTGTACTTGGGAGATGATTAACCAACTAATATAGTTGGATGTGGTAGAATCAAGATGAAACTCAAGGATGAAAGGATTATAACTCTACTTGGAGTGATACACATTCCAAATCTAGCTAGAAACTTGATATATGTCGAAAATATGGATGTTGCAGGTGTAAAGATTGTGTGCCGAGATGGTGGTTGCAAAATGTTTCGAGATTCAATGGTATTGATGAGGGGGGTTTTGAAGGGAACTATGCACAAAATATTGGGAAGCACCATCATTAATGAATGTAACAGTTATGTTGTGCTCGAGGAAGGAGGTAAATATGATAGAACCCTAATTGCATCAGGAGGAAAAATAATGCTATGGAATCAAAGATTGGGGCATATTGGAGAAAAGGTCCTTTGGGCATTACAAGGTAAAGGTATGGTTGAAGGTATGATTGATTGAAATCAAGACTTTGATTTCTATGAAAATTGTATATATGGAAAAAAATCGAGTAAGATTTGCATCTGGTGCTATAAAAGCAAAGGGAATTTTAGAGTTAATACACAATGATCCGTTTGTACGTGTTCCTGTTCCATAATTAGGTAAATTTGTGAATTATGTTTCATTTATATATGGCTTTCTCATGGAACACATGGATTTATTTCCTTCAAGAGAAATATGAAGTATTTGATAAGTTTAAATAATTTAAGGCTCTTGTAGAGAATCAATCAGAAAATAAAATAAAGGTGTGGAGGACAGATAATGGTGGAGAGTTTTGCATGAATGAATTTGAGGGATTCTATAAGAAGTGTGGTATATAAAGGTAGAAGAATAATTAATACACACCTCAAAATAATGGAGTTTTATAAAGGATGAATAGGATGTTGATGGAAAATGTAAGAAGCATGCTAAGCAATGCTTGGATATGACAAGAATTCCTAGTAGAGGCAATGGAGACAACATGTTACTTGGCAAATAGATCGCCCACATAAGCATTGGTTGACAAAAATCCACAAGAGGTATGAATGGATAAGAAACACTCTATTAAGCATCTAGAATTTTTTGGTTGTGATGCTTATGTACATGTTCCAAAGGAGAAAAGGAACAAGTCGGATAACAAAGTTGAGAAGTGTATCTTTATTGGCTATAAAGATGGTATGAAAGGTTTTAAGATTTGAAATCTTGTAACTAAGAAGACTATTTATAGATAAGATGTTGTATTTGGAGAGGTCAAAGAAGTACCCAGACAAGAAGTGACTCCAATGGAAAAGGAACCAAAGAAGATTGATTTTGAGTTAAAAGATGAATAATCCGACTCAACAGAAGAAGCTGAATAAGAAGAAGAAGAACCTCATACCCCACTTTTGAGGAGATCATCTCAAGAAATAAGGAAACCAAAAAGGTATTCCCATCCCAAATTTCAGTCTATTTTTTCTTTATCTATTACTGATGATGATCCTAGAAATGTGAAGGAAATTGTTGATTCAAAGGATATTGATCTCTAGAAGAAGGCCATGGTTGAAGAAATGGATTCCTTGGACAAAAATGAAGCCTGGGATCTAGTTGATTTACCATCTAGAATAAAATTCATTGGAAGCAAATGGTTGTTAAAAAAAAAGTTAAATGCATAAGGTAAAGTGGATAAGTAAAAATCCCGCTTGGTAGCAAAGGGATATTCCCAGGTAGAAGGGATTGATTTTGGTGAAATATTTTCTCTATATGCAAAATTACATTCTATTAGATTTATTCTTTCTATTGTTGCTACTTTTGATCTTGAAGTAGAGTAGATGGACGTGAGGACAACGTTCTTACATGGGGATTTGGAAGAAGAAATATACATGAAACAACTAGAAGGGTTCAAAATAAAGGGAAAGCAAGATATGGTATGTAAACTAAAGAAGTCCCTTTATGGTATAAAACAATCTCCAAGGATGTGGTACCAAAATTTGTATACATACATACTTGGATAGGGGTTTGTGAGAAGCAAGGATGATCACTGTGTATACTCCAAACAGATTGGTGATCACTTTATTTACACAGTACTGTATGTTCATGACATGTTGTTGATTGGAAACAACAAAGATATTATAAATGGGGTGAAGTCTCATATGTCCTCCAAATTTGACATGAATTATATCGATGCTACAAACTTCATTCTAGGAATGGAGATAAGAAGAGATCATGCAAATAGGAAGATCTAGTTAAATCAAAGAAAACATGTTGAGATATTACTACAAATATTTAACATGTAGGAAAGTAAGTTGGTGAAGGTTACTATTCCTGTAGGTGTAAAGTTATCTTTAGATTAGTGTCCCAAGACACGGGAAGATTAATAAGATATGTCACAAGTTACATATGCCATTGTAGTTGGTATTTTGATGTATGCAATGGCCTGTACCAGACCAAAATTTTCTCATGCAGTGGTATTTGTGAGCAGATATATGTCAAAACCAAGGAAGGAGCATTAGACAACTGTAAAGAGGGTCTTTAGATACTTTCGTGGCACCACATATTATGCAATCTGCTACCAAGGAAAATATGGACCAGACAAAGTAATAGATGTACATGGATTTATTGATGCAGACTAGACTGGAGACCTTGATTACAAAATATCTACAAGTGGGTATGTATTTAACCTATTTGGAGGAGTTATCAGCTGTATGAGAAAGAAACAAGATGTAGTTACACTCTCAACTACATAAGTTGAATACATGGTATCCACACATGCTAGTAAATAAGCGGTATGGTTATAGAGAGTGTGTTCAAGTGTTGTGTTTGTACATAAATATGTAAGGTTAGATTGTGATAGAAAAAGTGACATCTTCCCTGCAAAGAACCCTGCTTATCATGCTAAGACAAAGCATATATATGTGCAATATCACTTTATGAGAGATATGGTTGAAGACAAGAAGGTGTTGTTGGAAAATATTGACACCTTGAAGAATGTTGCAGACTCATTAACACCTTGAAGAATCTTGCAGACTCGTTAACAAAGTCTGTTAGTACAGGGAAGTGATCTTGGTGTAGAGAATCTATGGGCATTCACGCCCTGAACCTGTGACTTTATGAGTACATGACTCATTGTTATGCAAAGAAACCACCAAGTGGGAGAATGCTGGGTATGTGTTATATTCTTTGCATGTGTGTGGGAGGTGTGCATGTCAGTGACATGCTTGATGATTCATGTCGAAACCTTCACGAAAATAGGTCGGAAGGATAATTCTATTAGGAAAGAAATGGTAGGCAATTTTCGATGTAAGAAATGGTCATTAGGCCATTTTCAGCGTGAGCACAATGAGCCCAATTTTTTGGGATATTTTTTTCTATTTTTGGGAATTTATAAAAATATGTAATTTAATCCTGGTTAAGGGATTGGGGTCTATTTTATAATCCAGGTTAATGGATTAGGGTATTGGATGTTGTGGAAAACCTATATTTAATGTGAGTTATTCACAATGATAATCAGAAAATAGGAGGTGTGGCTCCAAGGTTTGTCGGTTTTCTTGGTTATGGGTTTCCAGGGTAAATCTTTGTGTTTTATATGTGAATGTTGTGGTGTAATATATGATTTGTTTAAAAGAATCTATATTCTTTAATTCTCTGCACATGTTTAAAACTTACACTCAATGTTTAGGTCAGGAATTTTGATAGCTCGATGGCATGGAGTATTCATGGGTCCAAAATTTCTATATGAGATAACTTATATTCCAAGAACAAGTTTGGAGCAAGTTTAATCCTACATGTTTTTTTCATGGTGTAAGGGAAGAGCTGAGTTGTGTGCCTTGTGTTAGCACCCAAGTATGTGTGCACTTGGTTGTGTTGAGAAGTTTGCAGAGGAAGTGTAAAAGGAGATTGTATAAGGTTACATTGTGGGGCACAAAAGAGGTATCCCCTTGGAAAGAGTTAGGAAGACCACCATTAGAGAAAATTTGGGGTCTAAAATGGGCCTCCTAAGGAAAAAAATAAAATTAAAGTAATAATTAAAAAAATGATATTTATGAATTTTGGAGGAAGAGAGAAAAACTACATTTTCTTTGTATTTTCAACATATCTTCCTATGGTTTTACTGAAATTTCAAGTGGGAGCACCCATTGGATGAAAAATTTAACCCCCATTGCATACTTTTGATAGACCCCTCCCCACAAAAAATGAGAAATACAGGAAAACAAACATGTTACTTAAAAGTAACATGTTTTTTTTATGTATTTCTCACCCCACGAAAAACAAGAAATACATTAAAAAAAAGTTACTTTTAAGTAACACATTTTTTAAAGTATTTATCATTTTTCGTGGGGTGGGTTCCATCAAAATTATGCATTGTGGGTATTATTTGGATGTGGAATTTGATTACACATCCAACGAGTGCTCACGCTTGGAATTTGAGTAAAAGGACAGGGAGATATGTTGAAAATATGAAGAAAAGAAAATAGTTTTTTTATCACAAATATGCCAAGCCAACCATTATGGTTGCCTCTTTTTCTTGAAGTTCTATTGGTTCTTTAATTCCAACTCATCAAGAAATTATGGTTGGATCTTTTTCTTATGAGGCCCATTTTAGACCTCAAATTTGCTCTAATTCAAAGAAGAACAAAAAGCATGGAAACGTTACTCGCACGTTTTTTTGAGATTTTACAAAAAAATATACATTTAGTACCTAGTTACAATGCAAAAACATATACATTTTTTATTTTTTTAACATTTAGAAGCTAATAAGAATGAAAAAAGTCTACTGAATCGATATGGTGTGTTAGAATGAGTAAATTGTAGAAATTCATTGTCAAAACTGTAATTTTCCATTGCTGGAGTGACACAACTAAAAATAACCAAATAATGACCAATTGTTATGTGGTCATTTTTAGTCTAGATATCCCGTGACCAAATTGGTCATTTATCTTGGTCTTTTTCAGTTTAGTTTTTTTCACGTGACCAAAAGTGGTCATTTATCTTGGTCTTTTTCAGTTAGTTCACTTAAATTTATCAATTTTGGTCATTTATACCTTGAAAAAAACTGTGGTGACCAAAAGTTTTGGTCTCCTGGTCACTAATCTCTCATTTTCCACTAGTGAATGTTAAAGGAAAATTCATCAAGGATAGATGTGATGAGAGTAATGAGAGACAATACAATGATGAGGATGAATAGGTTCCAACAAAAAGAATCCAAGGGATAAGATATTAAATTTAATTTCCAATTTAGGAAGAAGACCAAGCATGGTGCCATGGAGGTTGGTATGCATTCAAGGATTCTAAACCTTGATTAGTTGATTGATTGGATTAGTGAAGTGAAATTATTTGAGTTTGGTGGAACAAAAGTGCAAAAAGAGTGAATTTTTCATGTACAAGATTGAAGGGGCATTCATCCCTATCATGGGATCATTTGCGGTTGAATAGATAAAAGAGAGGCAAGATGAAGATTAAGAATTGGGAAAAAACTGGTAGAAAATATGAAAGAAAATGTTTTACCATCATATTTTCCTTACGGTTGTTGAGAAGGTTCAAAAATTTGAGACATTAGAAAATGTGAAGTATTAGACTAGATAATTTTATAATTTCTACATCAAATCAAGACAAAGGGAATACATAAAGGAACCTATTCCTAGGTACGTAAATTTTTTGAGATATGCAAATCTAAAATGATATTAGTATGATCAAATTTCATTATTTTAGTGAATCATATTCACTAGTTTAGGAGGTTGAGGAGAAGTTGTGTTGAAAACAACAAAGAGGACCGAGTGACAAAGGTAAGACAATGCTTAGAGGAGAGTCAAACAATGTAGTTCATGATGTCAAGAAAAGTAGGGGTATAGGTAATAATAAACAAAAGGGTAATTTTAATGGTAGTTGGTTGAAATGTGGAGTGTATGGGGATAGGTCATATGAATATTTTGAACATCCTCGTGATGAAGGAAGAGAGAATGCTGCTAGAATGCATGTGGTATAAAACGATAATTTGTAGCTAAAGTTGATGACAAAGAGTATCATGGAGAGAACCTTATATTTAATAACATAATGTTGAAACTAGAAAAACAACCTAAATAAAAGGAACCATATTTGAGGAAAACAACCTTAAAAAAATGCAAAGTTGGAGGAAACTATTGTAATATTCTGGAGGCAATATTAAGAATTTAGTGCCTACTAAGGTAATTCAAAAGTTCAAGTTAGTGTGCACACCACACCTTGCACCATATCGAGTAGCATGATTGCATAAGGGACACTAAATGACCATGACTAAACAACGTGTGATTTATTTTCAAATCAATGGTGAGTTTTATGATCATATTTTTTGTGGTGTTATGTTTGTATGCATGTTGAATATATTGACAGGGATATCTTAGTGATATCATGGACATTCCATGCATAATGCAAGAGAAATACCATTCAAGTTGATAAGGATGTGAATACGTTCGGGAAGAAATATCATCATGATAAATCCTTATACATTAAGAGAACATCCTCTATTATTTAGGACACAAGGATATCAACAAATTTATTAATAAATCGTACATAACTCATCAACAATAAACCCATAACAAAAAACATGTCACAAAGTGGGATTTGAATTTGGTGGCCAGGAGGGTAACAAGGTTTCCTCACAACAACTCTAGATACACCCAATTAACACACACACAAACAATAACAATAATAATAACCTCATATATACCCCCATTTGGGTCCATATGTTTTGACTCTATGGGTGTATATGTGGGGTTGATTATATATTACCCCCATTAGGGTCATCACACATGTTATGACCCCAAGATATATATGGAGTTGGATGTACATGTAATAGGGTTAAGTGTATATGTAATATGGATCAAACTAATAGGGGGGTGGGGACATGTGCATGGAGTGACATTATGTATATATAAATGTCAATATAGTCATTATTGTAGAAATAAACATATGCCAATTTGGATATATTGAAATACTTGCGATATTTGAAGGAAATTATCTTAAGATATGGGTTTTTTGTAACTAATCTCTATTTTCACCCTTGGAACTATCTTCCATGTTTATATTTGGTGTATATGCCAATATACTATTTTTTCCCCATATTTCCATGCACATGAAACCCTTAGAGACTTCACCATTGTTGATAGGTGGTACTCGAGTAAACCACAGGTGCCTAAGTTCCAAACACCTAACCCCAAGGGGATCAAGAGATCTAAACCCATTAAATCCCTAAATTGGGATAGCTATCTCACATGTGGCTCATGCCTACTTAATCTAATCCTCAGGTGTCACATCCCCATCCAACATTTCGGCCATAGGAGGAACTATTTATGAATTTCATGCTAATAAATTTTGTCCCCATGGGCTATAATACGAATTCATAAATCAGAAATGTATGTGCAAATGCATAGATATAAAAAAATGGAAATAAAACCCTATCCACAAACACATCATGCATAAAAACACATATTATTCATAGGAAGTAAATAAATAATTCCACATTCATAGAAAAAACAATACTAATATTTCAACAAAGAAGATTCAAACAAATAACTGTGTAAGCGCAATTTTCCACCCAACCATAGGTATTGGTTGTATAAACCACCCCTAAGTTAGATTATGAGGCCACTAGGGAGAAGGAAACACCTTCATCATTCTCTCTCTCAACCCAAAACCCATTTTCTCTCATGCTTAGACAAAGTATTCACCACTGAGAAATTACAAGGATCTCACTTATCCATCCTAGCCATGTCACTCTCTTCTAATACCCCACAGAACACAAGTAAGGCATTTCCCTTCACTACTCCATAGTTCATTTAGGATATCCAACCCTTACAATGCTTACTAGTGTGTGCAAAAAGAGTCCAACTATTATATATTGTTTGCGAATCTCCTGTAACACTAATTCATGGCTTCTCCAACATACAAGACTAAAAAAACACAATGGGTAAAGGTTCCTATATTTCCCAATCTCTATTCTTACCTACAATCATTCTCTTTTCTATAATTTCTACAACTTTTCCTTCACAATTTGAACTATTGGTTACTTCGCAGTCTAATATGGTAATGGAAATGGAATGAACGACATGATAAAACTCTACGTAGTGTTTGAAATCTACATGAGAAAATGGGTGATAGGCTCCAAAGGAGATGAGAGGATGTGAAAAGATAACTAACATAAATTTTGACCATATAAGAAAGGACTCTTAAAAATGTCATAAGAGATTCATCCCACGCTTCCATAACTGCGCGATGAGGCTTTTCCCATCAACCTAACACATTCATTCAATTGATTGTATTTAATAGTCAAAGGGAAGTGACTGGGCTCATTTAAGGAACATGAAAACAAAAAATTGGGTTCCAAGTTTGACACCCAAGCAATAGAGGATTTAATATCCCCATAGGATCCCTTTCATCTTCCCCTGTAGTGATATCATAGCCCCTCTAGTGATCTTTACACAACCATCTTGGACTAATTCTATTAATTTTTCATACTATTTATAATTTTTTTGAGTTACAATGACAAGCCAACCACAGGGTCCATAACGAGATATTTACATTATACATGCATATCCATTCACTAGTTGGGCCTTGACCTTGAGCTTCATACTAGGAATATGTACTAGCATATTTACATAATTTACACAATTTTATTTAATGCATTCCTAGTAAAAATGGGGGTATCATAATCCCCTCCCCCTTGGAATAACACCATCCTCAATGTTTTCTCAAAATCAAAACAAAAATGGATATCTCTCTCTCATGGAATCCTCCATCTCCCATGTAGCCTCATCGGGACCAAAGTGCTTCCACTATACCTTTACCTTTTTGATGGTTCAGTTCCAAAGCAATGTTACCTTCTTGTTGAGGATGCATAGTGGATCTATTTGGAATTGTACCTCGGGTTCCACCTAGATCACATCCCAATCAATCACATGGTTAGGATCATATACATAATCATTAAGCAAAGAAACATGAAAAACATTATGAGCTCTAGTGTTAGCGGAAAATGCAATTCTATATGCAACTAGCCCTAGCCTCTCAAGCCCTTCAAATGGACCACAATATCTTGGTGATAGCTTGGTACAACTCCCAAGATTCAAGGAAATTTTCTTTAACCTCACTTGGAGATAAACATGACCCCCAACATTGAATTGCCTATGCACTCGGTTCTTATATGCATAGTTTTTATATTTATCTATCTTGGGATACCTTTAAATTATACCTAATATTTTCAACCTCTTGTTCCATTTCCTTAAGCATTTCTGACCCAAGCACAATTATGTTCATTGGATTATCCCAACTCATTGGTGTCCTACACCTTCTTCCATGCAAAGCTTCAAAGGGACTAATTCCCAATGATGCTTGTTTCCCATTGTTATATGCAAACTCTACCAACTGTAGATAATATTCCCACTTGGATGGTTTGTCCATCACAGACATTCCAAACATGTATTCAATCATCTGATTTACTATTTTTGTTTGTCCATCTATTTGTGGATGGTAGGAAGTACTAAAGTTCAACTGTGTACCCAAATTTGCAAAAAAAAAACTTTTCCAAAAGTTAAAAATAAATTTTGTATCTTAGTTGGATACAACTTCTTTGGTAATCTATGAAATTTGAATACTTTTTTTCATGAATATTCTAGCTATTTCATCAATCTTATAGAATTAACTAAAATAAAATTTGTTTCCTTAGATAGTTTATCCACCAGAACCATGATGGAATTATGCTTCCTTGAAGCAATTGGAAATCTAATAATAAAATCCATCGTTATCACTTCTCATTTCCATTCTAGAATTGACAAAGGATGCAATAATGATGCTTAGTGTTGATGTTCAACCTTCACTTGTTGACATTTCATACATTAATAAATATACTCAACAATGTATATATTCATTCTCGGACAAAAATATTGTTTCCTTGCTACAACATACGTTTTATGGTATCTTTGGTGACCAGAATATGGAATTTTATGGATTTCATCCTTAATAATTCTCCTCAAATCTACAACATTAGGAATATACATTCTATTTTTATAAGAAAGAAGTCCATCGTCCTCTAAATGATAAACTTCATAAATATTTTCCAAATTCTACTAATGTAATTTGTCTTTTATTTGCACACAATGCTCATCTTCAACAAGAGATTCAACAATATTTTGCCTCAAATCTAATTGGAAAATGTTAATGGTTTCCACATGCATTGCATGCAGTTTTTTGTTGAGTGCATTAACCACTTTATTTTCTTTTCCTTTTATGTGTTTGATCTCAAATCAAACTCACATAAAAATTCCATCCATCTAGATTTTATTTCATTTAGTGTTGCATGCTCAAACAAATATTTCAACCCATAGTGTCCTATCCGAAGATCAAATTTACTTCCCATAAAAAAATGGCTCCACATTTTCAAAGCATGCACTATGGAAATAATCTCTAAACCATGTGTAACATAATTATTTTTGTGTTCCTTTAGATTTATTAACTCATAACATGCCACATGGTTGTCTTGCATAAGAAATGTTGCAATTACTTATTTATATGCATCGATACACACCACAAAGTTTTTTTTTTTTTCTGGATTTGCAATTTTCAAAATTGGAGCACTTTTAAGAAGCTTCTTCAATAACTACAACCTTTAGTTATTCACATTTTTGCATCCACTCGAATGTTATTCACTTATTTTGCAAGGAAGTGATGGGGTGTGCAACCTTGGAAAATCATTTAATGAATCTTATATAATAACCAAAAATACCCATAAAACATCTCACCTCTATCATGTTCTTTGGAGTTGGCCAGTTCATAAGGGCCTCAATATTTTCTAGATCCACTGATATTCTTTCCTTTGAAATAATGTGACCCAAATAATGAATTTGATTTTGATAGAAGTCACATTTGCTTAGATTTGTTTACAACAGATGCTCCCTTAGCATTTGCAAATCCATTCTCAAATGTTCTTCATGCTCCTATTCATTCTTGGATTGAATAAGCCTATGTCATCTAGAAAAACAAAAAAAAACTAATCCAATAGCTTGCTAAAAACACTATTTATGAGCTACAAGAATGTAGTTGGTGTATTACAGAGACCAAATGGCACCGCTGCGAGCTCATGGTGTCCATACCTTATTTTGAAGGTTGTCTTGTGGATGTCTTCTTCCTTTATTCTAACTTGATGGTAACCAGACCTCAAATCAATCTTTCAAAATACCTTTTTCCCTCTGATTTGATCAAAGAGATCATCAATTCAATCTAATGTGCACTTTTTATTCATTGTAAATTTATCCATCTACCTATAATCAATACATAACCTAAGAGTTCCTTATCTTTATTTTTCACAAATAGAACACGTACTCCCCATGGAGACACACTTGATCAAATGTATTTATTTTCCAATAACTCTTGCAATTGGATTTTCAGCTCTAGCAATTCTAGGGTACTCATTCTATAAGGTGTCTTGGAATCTGGTGTGACTCTTGTCACAAGATCAATGATAAAATAAATATATATGTTTGGATGAAGTCCTGACATTTCCTCGTGAAACACATCCCTGAATTCTTGCAATAACTGATAGTCCTCCAACTTGGGAACTTTGTTTTTTGTTATACCCAATACAAGGAAAACATACATATGGAAACCTTTTCTAAAATACTTCTTCAGCTGTAAGGATGAAATATTCTTAATAGAAACCATCTTTGGAATTCCCTTTACTATCCTTAGGATTCCTTGTTCATCTATGTATTCAAAGGTCTTGTTGTAGTAAGCAAGTTTAACTTTATGTGCTTCCAACTAATCCATTCCATTAAAGACATCATTGGAACCAAGTGGAAAAATATTCATATTTTCCCATGTGAAGAGTCCATCCATTTCTATGGACATTTATCCACCATTTCACTAAATTTACTATTGGTTCTAGTACAAGTCTCAACAGATTTAGGAGTGTTAGGTTCAATTAAAATAGAAATATATTTCTTATCAATCTTAACTTTGAACTCAATCACAATAGGTTGATGATATTGTTGACGATCCTCTAGTGCAACATAGATTCTAGGTTTGGTCCTTGTCACCTCACTCACAGTTTCAACTTGTTGGATGTTGTGAACATGCTTGGTACTCCCACACTAATGTGGACAATTTCTAAGTAAATGGTCCTCTCAAAATCCCCAGCATTGAAGTGGATCTATTGGATTATCTTCCATCATCTTAGCTATATTAGTCACACCATGTGGTGGTTGTCTTTGCTAATTTATGAAATGAGGATGCTTGTATCCTCTCTTTCTTTGGTCAAAATTATCCTTTTTCTTGTCCTTCCATTCCTTATAGACTTTTGTCATGACCATAACAACACTTGGCCTTCTTGATGGTTTCATATAGAGTTTAAGGTTTATGAAACTCAATTACGTCCTTGTATGGCTAAGTTAATCCACTTAGAAGATGCTGAATTTTGACCTTATCATCTATGGTATACTTAACATACCTCAACAAATCCAAGAATTTATTGGAATTCTCATCCATGGTTATTTGTACCAATTTTATCTCATGGAATTCTTTAGTTTTGTCATCAAAGTACATATTGAAGATGTACTTTTACTTGAAGTACTTCTTGAATAACTTCACACAATATTCCTTTCATCGATCCCCTTAACTTGTCTAAAATTATCCCAATATATATATTCTCTTCCATTCAAATTAAATATAGACCCCTTGCCTTCATTTCCCAGGTTAGTCATGGAATTGGAAATACTTCCTTATCCTAAGAAGCCACACCTTGAATTCTTGACCAGATTTTACTTCACCATCAAAAGTAGGAGGTTTGGGTTCCCTAATTTCCCCCGGTGAATTGTTCTTGAAAGGCCTCTTCCACTTGTTCCTATGAGAATGAGAGCTTGAATCTTCAGTGTATTCTTTAGAGGCATATGAATTACTAGAAGATAATTCTGGAGTATATGCCATATCTCTAGAAACCCTTTTTGAGCTATGAGACCTCTTGTAAGAATTCCTCCTTGAGCTACTCCCACTCTTTTCCTCATTTATCTAGTACTTCCCATGGTGAATATTCCTCTAAATGCATGTTAATATTTGGATCATGGATGCATTCAATTAGTTATATTCTTCCTGATCTATGATCACCCTTTCTTTAGTTGCTCTACAACTTTGTAATTTCACTCTCAGAATTCTCATGGTTTCTGCAATATCTGGAGAGTTACCTAGTTTCTTTGGCAATTAGATTCTTTCTCTACATTCTCAACATGTATATTTTCTCCCATGCATATATTTCAGTTGCGTAAGGATCATGTGCATCATCCACGATGATGATTTTCTTGGCCCAACCAAGAACAAGGATTTCTAAATTGCACTATACTAAATGCTGACCCTTAACTGTCCTTCATATCATGTCAGTTGCATAAGGATCATGTGCATCATCAACAATGATGATTTTCTTGTCCCAACCAAGACTAAGCATTTCCAAATTGCACTATACTAAATGGTGACCCTTAACTGTCCTTCATATCATATCAGTTGCATAAGAATCATGTGCATCATCCACGATGATGATTTTCTTATCCCAACCAAGAGCAAGGATTTCCAAATTGCACTATACTAAATGCTAATCCTTAAATCTTCTTCATATCATATTGTATATGCAAAAGTGTTCATATAATTACATTTTTCATCTTCATTACAGTTCTATAAAATCATAAAATTAATTTTCATGCATTATGGGAACTACCCGTATTTACAGATTTTTTCAAGTCATGGCTACAAGCACTTTTTAGTTCAATTTTTAGAACCAATAGAATCAATCTTTTAGAATATGTCAGTGCACATTTTTTCCCTTATGGATCATATTTCTAATGACTATAACTATACCCATTTTTTTGGGGGGAAAACAGTTACAACCTTTCAAAATTACCAATTTTTCCCAATTCTGCTCTTTTCTCATAGGCATGTTTAGCTTCAAACACCAACTTCATCCACATATAGAAGAAAATATAGAGAGACATACACAGTTTCCTATTAGATGATGATAATACTCATGACAATGATTACTTAGCAATTTTCATATCACTAATCCAATGCTCTAATCAGTTTCTATAATTTTTTGGAATTGGCTACTTTTAAATTTTGCATCTTCTTCATATTTAATTTATTTTCCAAATACATCTATCTACCAAAATAAGCATTTCTAAAAAAACAACCTTTCAAAATTGCCAATTTTTCCCAATTCTACACTTCTCCTACATGTGCATTTAGCTTCAAATACCAACTTCATCCACCTGTAGAGAAAATATAGAGAGAGCCAGAACGGATTTTCTATTGGATGCTGACAATACTCATGACTAGGATTACTTAACAACTTTCAGATCTCTAATCCGATGCTCCAATCAATTTCTATAATTTTATGGAATTGTTTTAACTTTTGCATCTTCTCTAGACAGTTTCTTTGGATTATCTCCCTAATTGAACATTTCTAGAAAAACTCCCTCTAACCAAATTTGTTCATTTTGATGAGTAGGTAAAATTTCAAGTTCATATTTTTTCCTGGTTTTGAAATCTAGGGTCACTTTTACCTCCTAGTTTTTCAAAATTCCTCTTGCAAACCCAAATAGTAAATTTTGGCCTTATTTTGTACCTAGGTTTCGCACATTTTAGAACTTGTCCATAAGCCACCAGAGTTATTTTTGTTCCTAGAACATGACAACACCATAAAAAATCCAACACCAACATAGCCCTCATGTAATTTGTAAACCTGTGCAGAGAAGCAAAACATAGATTACAACACAACATTCACACATAAAACATAGATATTTACCTTGTAAACTCTTAACCGGGAAAACCACCAAACCTTGGAGCCACACCTCCTATTTTCTCATTATCATTATGAATAACTCACAATACAATATAGGTATTTCGCAACATCCAATACTCTAATCTGTTAACCTGAATTAGAAAATAGACCCAATCCCTTTACCCGGATTAAATTACATATTTTTAGAAAATTCCTCAAAATAGCCAAGAGGGATCATCACATGTATCAACTGGAAGGCGCACCTCCCACACACATGCAAATAATATAACATATACCCAACACTCTCCCACCTGTTGTTTTCTTTACATAGCAATGAGTCATGTACTCATAAAGTCATAGGTTCAAGGCATCAATGCCCATAGATTCTCTACACCAAGAGAACTTCTATGTACTGACATACTTTGTTAATGATCTGCACCATTTTTCAAGGTTTCAACCTTTTCCAGCAACACCATCTTGTCTTTAGCCATATCTTTCACAAAGTGATATTGCACATCGATATGATTTGTCTTAACATGAGAAGCATGGTTCTTTGCTAGGAATATTGCACTTTGGATATCACAATCAAACCTCATAGCTTTATGTACAAACCCAATACCTGAACACAATCTTTGCAACCATACAATTTATTTGCTTGCATGAGTGGCTGCCATGTATTAAGCTTTTGTTGTTGAGAGTGAAAATATAGCTTGTCTCTTCCTCATCCAAATGATAGCTCCTCCAAATAGGTTAAACACATACCCACTTGTAGATATTTTGTGATCAATATCTCTAGCCTAGCCTGCATCAACAAATCCATGTACATTTATTACTTTGAGTGGTCCAGGTCTTCCTTGGTAGCAGATTGCATAATTTGTGGTGCTACGCAAATATCTGAAGACCCTCTTTACAACTGTCCAATGCTCATTTCATGGTTTTAACATATATCTGCTAAAAAATCCCACTGCATGAGCAATGTATGGTTTGGTACATAGCACTAAATACATCAAAATACCAACTGCACTAGCATATGAAACTCGTGACATATCTTCTTCTTCTTCCCGTGTCTTGGGACACTCCTCTACAAATAACTTTACACCTATAGGAATAGGAACCTTGACCGACTTACTTCCCTGCATGTTAAATATCTGTAGTACCATCTCAACATATTTTCTTTGATTTAACCATATCATCATGCTTGCACAATATCTTCTTATCTCCATTCCCATAATGAAGTTTGGAGCACCAAGATCTTTCATGTCAAATTTGGAGGACAATTGAGCCTTCACCTCCTTTATAACATCTTTTTTTATTTCCAATCAGCAACATACAATACTATGTTAATGAAGTGATCATCAATATGTTTGGAGTATACACAGTAATCAACCTTTCTTCTCACAAACCCCAATCCAAGTATGTATGTGTCAAAATTTTGGTACTGCATCCTTGGAGATTGCTTTAGACTATAAATGGACTTATTTAGTTTACATACCATTTTTATTTCCCTTTATCGTGAACCCTTCTGGTTCCTTCACGTATATTTCTTCTACAAGATATCCATGTAAGAATGTTGTTTTCACATCCATCTGCTCTACTTCAAGGTCAAAATCAACAACAATAGCAAGAAGAAATGTAATAGAAGTTAATTTTACGACTAGAGAAAACATTTCACCAAAATCAATCCCCTCTACTTGAGAATATCCATTTCCTACCAAACAAGCTTTATACTTCTCCACTTTACCTTCTGCATTTAAATTCTTTTTAAACAACCATTTCTTGCCAACGAATTTTCTTCCAACTGGCAACTCAACTAGATCCCAAGCTTCATTTTTGTCCAATACATCTATTTCTTCAACCATGGCCTTCTTCCAGAGATCACTATCCTCTGAATCAACAAATTCCTTCACGTTTCTAGGATCATCATTAGTAATAGACAAAGAAAAATGAGATGGAAAATCAGGAGGGGAATACCTTTTCAGTTTCCTTCTTTCTCGAGATGATCTCCTCAAAATTGGGGTATGAGGTTCTTCTTCTTCTTCTATTGAGTTAGATTCTTCATCTTCCAACTCAAACTCTTTTGTCTCTAGTTCCTTTTCCATTGGAGTTACTTCTTGTATAGGGACTTATTTAACCTCTCTAAACACAGCATCTAGACTATAAATGATCTTCTTAGTTACATGATTCCAAATATTATAACATTTCATACTATCTTTATAGCCAATAAAGATACATTTTCAGATTTGTTATCCAACTTGCTCCTTTTCTCCTTTGGAACATGTACATAAGCATCACAACCAAAAAAATTCAGATGCTTAATAGAGGGTTTCTAACCAGTCCATACCTCTTGTGGATTTTTGTCAACCAATGCTGATGTGGGTGACCGATTTAGCAAATAACATGTTGTCTCCACTACCTCTTCCCATAATTCTTGTCCTATCCCAACACTTCTTAGCATGCTCCTTACCTTTTCCATCAGTGTCCTATTCATCCTTTCGACAACTCAATTCTGTTGATGTATGTATGGAGTATTGTTATGCCTTTCTATACCATACTTCTTACGGAGGTCCTTGAATTCATTCTCGCATAACTCTCCACCATTATTATCCTCAACACCTTTATTATCTTTTTTGACTGATTCTATGCAAGAGCCTTAAATTAATTAAACTTAGAAAGTACTTTAGATTTATTTCGAACAAAATAAATCCATGTGTTATTTGAGAAATCATTTATAAATGAAACATAATACACAAATATTCCTAATGATGGAACATGCACATGTCCGAACACACCACTGTGTATTAACTCTAAGATGAAAATCTTAATCGATTTTGTTTTCCATATATGAAATGTTCACAAAAATCAAATTCTAGAGTGTAATCAGTCATACCTTTACCTTGTAATGCTCTAAGTCCCTTTTCTCTGATATTCCCTAATATTTGATTCCATAGCATTGTCTTTCCTCATAATGCAATAAGGGGTCTGTCATCTTTACCTCCTTTAGGCACAACATAACAATTAATTTCATCAATGATGGTGCTTCCCAATATTTTCTATAGAGTTCCATACCAAACTCCCCTCATCAATACCATTGAACCTTGAACCATCTTGCAACAACCAGGTTCCACACACAGTATTTACACCTGCAACACGTGTCTTTTCAATGGATATCAAGTTTCTCACTAGATTTGGAATGTGTAACATTCCAGGTAAAGTTCTAATCCTTCCATCGAGTTTCATCTTAACTCTACCACATCCAACGATACTGGTTGGTGAATCATCTCTCAAGTACACATCTCCTCCATTGTACTTTTCATACTCACAAAACCACTCACTATGAGAGGTCATATGACATGACGCACCTGAGTCAACCATATATCATGTTTTGGATGATTACTCGTGGAATCTAGGTACACATACTCCTTCTGAGGAGGTATTCACCTCTGTGAAAGGGGTATCCTCATATCCCTTTGCTTTCTCAACATTCTTAGATTTGCAATCCTTTTTATAGTGCCCAACTTTACCACATTTCTAGCACTTCCTTATTCCTTTTACTGGGGATTTAGATCTACCCTTTCATTTAGATACCCCCCATATCCTTTATTTTTGTTTCTCTCATGGGGGAAACCTCTCACATACAAGGAATCCATGCTATGATTATCCATGGTTTTCTACCTCATCTCTTCTAATAGAAGGGATGCCACTATTTCATCAAATTTTAAGGTCACTTGACTAGCACTACCTATTGCAATAACCAGGTTGTCCCAGGAATCTGAAAAATAACACAATAATGTAATACATTTATCTTCTTCAAACATTTTAATGCCAACAAAGGTTATCTAAATTACCAGAGTATTGTAGACATTCAGATGCTCTGTTACCGTGTCATTTTCATCCATTATGAGATGAAACAATTTATTTTGAAGACACAACTTGTTCACAAGGGATTTTGATTGATACAAACTCTGTAGTTTCCCCCAAATCTTTACCACACTATCTTCACCAGATACATTCAACAACATAAATTATGATAAGCACATTCTAATTGTAATCCTTTCCCTTCTTTCTAATTTATCCCAATCTTCTTGTGACGTTCTAGTGGGTTTTGTATCTGGATCCACAACAATCCACTCTTCCCAATATACAAAAAGATCCTCCATTTTGAGCTTCCATAGCTCAAATTTCTGGACGTTAAATTTATTGATCTCAATTCTCGAACTGTTCACCATTTTATTTCATTGCACAATCAACACTGCAAATCTCCCACTGAACACACGTTTATCACATACCCAAGATCTATTAGCTGCATCGAATCCTCAACAATAAAGACGTCCCCCTAATGCCAATAATCGATATTAGATACGGGATGTAATTTTTAAGCCTATGCATAGAAGGAAAGAATAAAGATTATTTTAAGTAAAACATAGATGACACCACAACATTCACCCATAAAACACGGAGATTTTCCCTGGAAACCATTAACCGAGAAAACCTGTATACCTTGGAGCCACACCTCCTATTTTCTCATTATCATTATGAATAACTCATAATATAATATAAGTATTCTGCAACATCCAATACCCTAATATGTTAACCCGGATTAGAAAATAGACCCCAATCCCTTAACCGAGATTAAATTACATTTTTTAGAAAATAACCAAAAAAACCCAAAAATACCAAAGGTGTCGATAGGGAGCGTCAGGCTCACCTCCCACACACATGCAAATAATATAGCATATACCCAACACCTCTTCCATTATTGGCAATGTGCCTTCAAAAACCACTAATTCAAAATTTCTGTAAAACAATAGAAAAATGGTTCCATGCATATTAGTAGAATTTATGTAGTTTTCGTCAATGGTGTTTAAATTTCATTGGTCTCATCAAATTCTAAGCTAAACTGCCCTTGTTATGGCCATAAGAATTTTTGGGATCTAGACATTCTTTTGTTTATTTTAAAAATTATTTTATATCTTTTCTATATCGTTGACGTGGAATGACACAAGGCTTCCCATGTTGACGTCAATTCGTACATTTCATCACAAGATGCATCCATGTCATACACTTCCTTTTCCCCGTCATCTTTCTTCTTCAATATCCTTCCATTTCATCACGACCTGTTAGATATCCTCGTAGATATGCTTGTGTTCAACCCCATGCACTTTATCCTTGTGTGAATGGATAGGATTATCCCATCCAACTTGAACATTACAATCTGATACGTTTGCAGGATCACGTCCTTTATATTTGTACATGTAAGTCTTGTTGCTGAAATGGGCGAGATATGCCACCAGAACTTGCATGAAGCAATCTCCATCGTTCACAACAATGCACCTCAGGATAAGGTACGAGCATCTATAGTTGCACGAATGGTCAATATCGCTCCATCAAAATTGCATGATTTAATCCTATCCATTCATAGTGGGACCTATCTTCTGAAACCACGATCACTTCCATGTGTACAAATGGTTAGGATCGTTCAATGGTGACTTTCTTGAGAAATCATGTCCATTCGTGGGAGGTTCCCCAAAATATACTTTACACATATCATATCCCCATGAATGGTGTAGATCTTTGCAATCAAACATATTATTTTGATTTAGATCGTTCACGGTAAACCATGATTCGATCTCGTATGCTCAACTACACTTAAATGCCATCTAGGAACTGAACCTTGTTTCAGTGGTGCCACTCAAGCATTCATTCGATGTTTCTAGTCCATTTCATACCCCATGTACGCATTATTAAAATCTTAATCCAAGGGAGATATTATTATTACTTCATCGGGATGTTATTATTGTAATTGGTCATCATAGAGTCATGAGGTAAATCCTCCATTATAAGTCGGGTCAATAGTACCCCAATGAATATAATATAATATTTTTTGAGTCTTCCTAGGTGAAGTCGGCTCAGTCAGTTTAGTGGGGCCCACTTGTTAGGGTGAAATTCAAGTGACTTAAAATGTATAAATAGAAGAGCTGTGTTCCTCATTATAACATAGACTCACTCACTTGTGTAGCGCATAGGAGAGAGAGAGTTAGAACAAAAAGGAGGAGAATACCTATTTGGGGGTTATATCTTATACATCTTATACAGAGGAAGTTTTGTTGGGCTTTCTTCCCCTTGAGGGTTTCCCAGGATAAATATTGTGTCTATCTTGTGATTTTGTTTCTTTCAGTGATTCTGCATATGTTATTGTTTTGAATTTGGATTGAACACTAATGATATCTATTCTAGCATATGATATCTTAACATGTTATTAGAGCTAGCCTGAATAGAACGACTTTCATATGGTGAAACTCTCTCTCCTCCCTCTCTGAAAGAAATTAGGTTTTTTGCAAAGTTTGGAATTTAGAAGATCTGCTTGCAAAGAAAGTTGTGCCTCTCTAGAGCGCATATATTGAGCCCGAGATCGAATTTTTTGGGTGGTTGAATATTTGAGAATGACAAAACCTAGTTTGGCCCTGAACCAAAAAACCAGAACCAAAAATTCTGCAGAAGTTGCAACCTCACAAGCAAGTTTTGAAGGGTGAAGATTTGGGGATCTCCAGAAACCAAATGGACCAACCAACTCGACTCAGTTAAGCACATCTCCTGGTAAGGTTAAATTTTAATTTTGAGAAATTTCAATTTTTAGTGACCTCCTGGATAGGATGGCCCCAAGCACTAAGCTTGAGGATAAATTGGAAAGCATAGAAAACTTCCTAGCATGGAATTATAGGATTGGTCTCATTCTGAAAGAGAATGTTCTTGAGAATTACATCAAGGATGAAGTTGCAGAACCTAAAGAAGATGAAGCTAAGGAGAAGTATGAACGAGACCCAATCAAGGCAATGCAGATCATTGTTGATTCTATCAAATATCACTTGATCCCTCAATTGTCATCTAAGAAGACACCAAAGAAAATGTATGATGCGGTTTCCAAAATGTATGAGGGAAGAAACATCAACATAAAGATGAATTTGAGACCTCAACTGAAGGGCACCAAGATGAGAAAAGGAGAATCAATTCAAGCTTACTTCACAGGGGTCTCCCAATTCAGGGAACAACTAAATTCTATTGGAGACACCCTTGATGAGGATGAACTAGCTATGATTTCTCTCAATGATCTCACTAAACCTTGGGACTCATTCATACAAACTCTGTGTGCTAGAAAATAAAGTATGAAGTTTGACATTGTATGGGAAGATTGCATTCAAGAAGAAGCTAGAGTAGCTAGCAGATAAGCTCCACTCAGAGAATATGATCAAGGTCTAGCCATCCATACTAAATGAAGAAAACAATCAAACTTCAATAAGGGTAATCACAAACCTTCAAAGAATAAGTTTCAAAAGAAAAATAAATATTACTCAAAGTATCAATGCTACAACTGTCATAAGATAGGACACCTTGTAGAGAGTTTCCATCACCAAAGAATAAGAAGAACAAGAGACATCATGCTCATCGAGCTGAAGATGAGGACAAAGAAGAAAGATCTCGAAAGAGACCGACAAAAGAAGATTATGGACTATTCTCTGCACTCTTTGGGTCTATAACACTTGGAGAAGATACATGGCTTATTGATTGTGGTGCTTCAAAGCACATGACAAGGAAGAAGCAAACTTTGTCGAGACTTGAAGAAAAGAACTCTCCTCGGAAAGTATCATTGGGACATGACTATCAATATCCCATCAAAGGTATTGTTGAATCAAGATACAAGCTTGACTTTGGGACTTCCATGAAGATGAAGGAAGCACTGTATGTACCAGGTTTGAAAAAGAACTTACTTTCCATCTCAGCTCTAGATAAGAAATGATATAGAGTTTCTTTTATAGATGGACAAGTACTTATGTGGTCCAAAGGAGAGATAATTGAAGATGATGTGCTCATTAGTGAAGAAGAAGGAGGTCTGCGCAAACTCAAAGGACATCCAGAGACAACCATTGTCCATGAGACTACAAGCTCAAGTGAACTGTGGCATAGGAGGCTTTCTCACATCAATTACAAAGCACTACTCTATGTGAGAAAGGTGGTAACAGGGTTACCAGAACTACATATTGATCATGAGGGAACTTGAAAAGGACGTGCAAGAGGAAAGAACATCAAGAATCCCTTTCCTAAAAGTGAAACATAGACTAAAGGTACGTTGGAATTAATTCATTATGATGTATGTGGTCCTATGCCCTCCATATCGCTAAGTGGATATGAATATTATGTCACATTTATTGATGACTATTCAAGAAAGACATGGACATACATCTTGAATACCAAGAGTGAAGTGTTCAATAAATTCAAGGAATTCAAAGCCTTGATAGAGAACCATTTAGAAAGAATAATTAAGACACTGAGATTAGATAATGGTGGAGAATATAATTCAAAGGAATTTGAAGCATTTTGTAAGGAGACAGGAATCAAGAGGGAACTAACCACTCCCTATAATCCTCAACAGAATGGTGTTGCAGAAAGAAAGAATAGAATCATTATGGAAGCAATAAAAACAATGATTCATGACCAAGACCTCCCCATGCACCTATGGGATGAAGTAGCAAGAACAACCATATGTGTAGAATAGATGATCTCACAATGCTCTTAGATTCAAGCCTTCTAAATAAATGTATACATGAAAGAAATATGAAGTGATCCATCTCAAGATATTTTTTTGTCTAGTATATGTGCATATTCCGAAAGAGAAGAGAACCAAGTTGGATCCTTCTGGAAAGAAGGGAATATTTGTTGAATATTGTGAAGTCTCCAAAGCCTTTAGGATATACATTTCAGGATTCCATCATATAGATATTAGTAGGGATGTAACATTTGATGAAGAGAAAACTCTCAAGAAATCTAGAAGGTGTCATCTTAAAGAAGTACATGAAGAGGATGTACCTTCTAGAATAGTATAAGTTGAACCCTCTCCTGAAATAGTAGCATTTGAAGATCATGATGTGCTAGAACCTCAGGAACCCCCTACTATGGATATCTCTCGAAAGAGAAAACCTGCTTGGATAAGAGAAATAATACAAGAAGCAAAGAGATATGGAGCTCCAGAAGGCTCCAGAAGAACAAGCAAAAGATCAAAGCCATACTCTAGCTATGTAGCTTTGATGTGTGCCCTTGTAGATCAAGAACCCACCAGCTATGAGGACGCTGCACAGAAGAAAGAGTCAATGGAAGCAATGACGCAAGAATACCAGTCAATAATGAAGAATGATGTTTGGGATATAGTACCCAAGCTAGAAAACAAGAGTGTGGTATCTTCGAAATGGATCTACAAGATAAACCATGCTGTTGATGGAAGTATTGAAAAGTACAAGGAAAGATTTGTGGCTAGAGGATTCTATCAGAAAGAGGGGATTGATTATGAAGAGACTTTTTCTCTAGTAGCAAGGTACACTTCCACTAGAACCATCATCAAACTTGCTTCCATGATGAAGTGGGATCTACACTAGATGGATGTAAAGACAACCTTCTTGAATGGTGTGATTGAGGAAGAGGTTTAAATCGAACAACCACAAAGATTTGAATTCGGAGATAGAGTGACTCATGTATTTAAGTTGAAAAAGGCTCTGTATGGACTAAAGAAAGCTCTTGGAGCTTGGTATGGTAGAATAGATAGCTTCTTGAAAAGCTTGGGATTTACCAAAAGTAAAGCTGATCCTAACCTTTACATGAAGATTATGGCTGATGAACCTAACATACTATTATTGTATGTGGATGATCTATTTCTGACAGGAAATGGGAAACATATCACAGATTGCAAGACGAAGCTAGCAGAAGAATTCGAGATGAAAGATCTTGGATTGATGCATTATTTTCTTGGGCTGGAAGTGTGGAAGATCCCAAAAGGAATATTTCTGAATCAGGGAAAGTATGCAGTGGAAATCTTGAAAATATTTCATATGTTGGATTGTAAAGCCATGGTCACACCCATGGACACCAACCTGAAGTTGTTATCTTATGCACCATAAGAGTTAGTAGACATGACTTAGTACAGACATATTATTGGGTCATTGAGTATCTGACGAATACAAGGCCATATATATGATTTGTTGTGAACACCTTAAGTCAGTATCTAGTTAAAACTAGATGGGTTCACTTGATAGCTTCAAAGCATGTGATGAGGTACCTAAAAAGTACGATAGAGTTGGGACTTTACTATGTTAGAGATCATGACTACATATTATATGGATATACGGATTCATATTGGGTAGGAAGTCCCACAGACAGAAAGAGCACCTCAGGTGGATGTTATTGTATGGGATCTGCCATGATCTCATGGTTTAGTAAGAAACAATCCAATGTTGCTCTTAGCACAGCTGAAGCATAGTACATAGCAGCTTGCTCTGCTAGTTGTGAAGCGATATGGCTTCTAAAACTGATTTCAGGACTATTTGACATGGAGTTGGATACCACAGTGATTCTTTGTGACAACCATAGTTGCATAAAGATGACAAAGAATCCTATGTTCCATGATAAATCAAAGCACATAGAAATATGATACTTTTATATAAGGGATATGGTACAAAAGGGATCCATAAAACTCTAGTATGTAAGTAAAGATGAGCAATTTGCTGATGTACTAACCAAGCTTCTATCTCAAGTAAAGTTTGAATATTTCCATGATAATCTTGGTGTAGTCAGAAAAGAATTTCTTGCAAGAAGGAATGATGAATATATGGACTCTCTTCAGAAATGAGGAACAAGTTGAAGATATGGACTCTCCTCGGAAAGGAAGAATAGGTCAAAGATATGAACCCTCCTCGAACAAAGGGGTGTAGGTTGATGATATGGATCCTCCCGGAAATGGGGAGTGATGATAAGATTGTCATTGATGACGAATGATAATGAAGCTCCAGTATGAAAGAAACAAATTTCTCCTAAAGATGATGACAAGGTCCAACATTCACTTGTGGACGATAGTATCCTCTCTTGAGGATGGTCTTGCAGGAAATACCACTCTGTTCTTGAGAGTGGTCCTTACTATCTAAGGATGGCCCCGCAAATGTTACTCTCATGTGGAGAGTACCTACATTCATTTGTGGATACCGTAGAATAACACTCGCTCAAGAGTGGTCCTAGATTTGAAGTTGAGGATGCTCTATGATGATTCCTTACAGACGACAGGGATGACATTTACATGTGGTCGAGATATGCCTTTCATTTGTTACTCTCGCATGGAGAGTATACCCACATTTATATGTAGATGCCATAGAATAACACTTACTTGGGAGTGGTCCTAGATTTAGTGCTAAGGATTCTCTATGACGAGTCCTCACGGATGTCCTAGTATAACACTCACATGGAATGGTCCTAGATTTCACGCCGAGGATGTTCTACGATCAGGGACTACATCTAGGTGCGTTCAAGATATGCAACTGCAGACAATACTCTTGTATGTAGAGTATGCCTAGATTTACATGTAGATGCCTTAGTATAACACTCACTTGGGGTGGTCCTAGCTCTAACAGGTTGAGGATGGTCTATGTTGAGTCCTTATGGATGACAAGTCCTGCATTCGCATGCGGACGAGATCTACACTTAGTTGTATATGATTCAACTGGTTGATACTATGGACCCTCCTCGTTAAGGGGGAGTAGGCTGATGGATGATTGCATCATCCTTGGACCTATGTCCTAAAGTGATAGGGATTGATCATCCCGCAAATATATCATGTGTACTGTAGGTAGTGTGGAGGAAAATGATCAAGAAGATCGAAGTGTTGCTGCAAAGGATCAAGAAAATCGAAGTGCTGCTGCAAAGTATCAAGAAGATCGAAGTGCTGCTACAAAGGATTGAGAAGATCGAAGTGCTGCTGAAAAGGATAGAGAAGATGGAAGTGATGCTACAAAGGATCAAGAAGATCTAAGTGCTGCTGCAAAGGATCGAGAAGATCGAAGTGCTGCTGCAAAGGATCGAGAATATCAAAGTGCTGCTGCAAAGGATCAAGAATATTAAAGTGTTGTTGTAAAGGATTGAGAAGATCGAAGTGTTGCTGCAAAGGATTAGGAAGATCAAAGTGTTGCTGCAAAGGATCAAGAAAATTGAATTTATTCTACAAAGGATCAAGAAGATCAAAGTGTTGTTGCAAAGGATCAAGAAGATCGAAGTGCTACTACAAAGGATCGAGAAGATCGAAGTGCTTCTGTAAAGGATCAAGAAGATTGAAGTGTTGCTGCAAAGAATCAAGAAGATCGAAGTGTTGCTGCGAAGGATCGAGAGATCGAAGTGTTGCTAAAAAAGGATCAAGTGATTGTGTGCTACAGAAGATGAAGACATTAAAGAGTAACTGTTCCAGTTAATGAATGTGAAAAATTCCTATGAAGTATAGATGTATTACCTCGATACTGCTCTCTCTCATTACTCCTATAGTTGATAATGATGTTGTCAGTAGAATACCCTTCTTGTTAAGGGGGAGTGTTGAAATATTGTAACTTCAAAGGATATTATAAATGTATTTTACTGGTGTATTCTAAGGGAGATGTTATTATTCCTCCGTCGAGATGTTATTATTGTAATTGGTCATCATAGAGTCATGAGGTGAAGCATCCATTGTAAGCTGGGTCAATAGTACCCCAATGAATATAATATAATACTATTTTGAGTCTTCCTAGGTGAAGTCGGACCATTCAATTTAGTGGGGCCGACTTGTTAGGGTGAAAGTCAAGTGAATTAAAGTGTATAAATAGAGGAGTTGTGTTCCTCATTATAACATAGACTCACCCACTTGTGTAGCACATAGGAAAGAGAGAGAGAGAGAGAGATAACAACAAGGAGGAGAATACTTTTTTTGGGTTTATATATTCTACATATTATACAGTGGAAGCTTTGTTGGGTTTTCTTCCCCTTGAGGGTTTCTTAGGATAAACACTATGTCTATCTTGTGATTGTGTTTCTTTCCGTGATTCTGCATATGATACTGTTGTGAATTTGGATTGAACACTAATGATATCTAGTCTACCATATGAAATCTTAACATGCATTAATCCTCAACATCACACCTTTGTCCATATGACACGGCTGGTGCCCATCTCAACTTTTCCCAATTGTTCAAAATCTCGTAATTATGTGCAATTTTTAATTTGGCAATAAGGGGATTATTAGAAAATTAATTCTATACTTTTTACCCCTTTTGGGAACTTCTATGTCATTTAACAGAACTAGAATTTTCCACTCATAGACATATACTAGTTGAGCCTTGGCCTTGTTGTGCTTAACCCCCTCTGGCTCCAACTGTGGGACATGCACTTGGCTGATCTTCAATCAAAGAGAGTGTACAGGGATCCTAGAATGTTTGGTTCATGCATGAAAACTAAAGTGCATCAGTCCCACATACATGTAAATAAATTCCAAAATGAAATAGAAGTTGTAGTATAATATACAAAACAATATACAAAAACTATGGTACAATAAACTATGATACACAAAATAATATACAAAACTATGGTACATTAATCTATGATACATAAAATAATATACAACAATAAGATATGATACAAAGGAAAAGGTTTAGAAGAGTCCCGATAATTCCCACTTGGGCATTAGATAAGATCGTTGAAGAACAATTTCAATTGTTTCCCATTCATTGGTAAGAGCAACTTTTCTCCTTCCATAGTGTTGAGAAGGAAAGAATTTGTGCCAGCTAGGTCGTAGATGATGAATGGTCCCATCCAGAGGCTATCAAAATTCCCATATTTGCCTGGCTTCTCCCTCCGTTTATCCCATAATAACACCGTATCACCAATTTGAAAGGACCTTGGTTTTGCAGACTTGTCAAAAGTTCTTTTAACCTTCTCCTGGTTCCTGATACTTTTGTCAAGAGCATTTCTTCGGTTCTCATCTAGCTCAATGATCTAATTGATCCTGTTAGGAATGGAATCCTCTTCCATTTCATACTCCTGAAGCATCTTCATGGTAGGAAGTTGAAGGTATACTAGAAAAGAGACAGTTAAACCATACTCCAATTCGAAAGGAGTCTTTCCAATTACACTTTTCTTAGTTATTCAATCAACCCAAAGTGCATATTTTATTTTACTATCCCATGATTTCTTGTTATTTCCAACTGTTTTCTTAAGGATGGTCATTAAGTTTTTATTTCTTGATTCTGCGAGACCGTTTCCCTGGGAATAGTAGTTGGAAGAATGGGATAGGACAATGTTGTATTTGAAGCAAAAAGATGTGAACTCTACTAAAATGAAATCCTTAGCATTGTCGGTTGTAATTTTGGAGGGAGCACCAAATCTAGTGATGATGTTATTCTCTAGAAAATCCATAACAACTTTACCAGTATCCCTTTTGGCGGGGATAGCCTCCACCCACTTATTAAAATAGGCAGTTGCACTCAGGATCCAAGAAAACCCAGTGCTTGAGTTGTCTTTGAATTGTCCAATGAAATCAAGCCCCCAATGCTGAAAAGGGGATAACACCACAATTGGCTGCAAAGGAAAGGATGCTAACCTTTGCTTTCCCATGAATAGCTGGCACTGCTGACAACTCCTGACAAATTTGTGGGCATCTGCAAATATGGAGGGCCAATAGTAACCTACTCTAAGGATCTTGTGGGATGTTGTATATGCTGCATAATTCCCACCAAAAAATCATGAATGGAACTCCTCCAAAATTTGTTTAGACTCTTGCTCATTTACACATCTAAGGATTATGCCATCAGGATTTCTCCAACCCAAACCTTCTTGAGTTATGAAATATCTGACGGCTTTCAATCTTAAGGTTCTCCTTTTGTGATCTTTGATATGTTCAGGGCATGTGAGATTTTTCAAAAAGAAAATGATTTCTAAATACCAATGGTGATCTAACCGTTGAAGTTTTGGTGGCAAAACATGTGCTGATGGATCATTCTGAGAAACCATCCCTAAAACCTCTTCATTTCCTTGAGATAACATCTTGGCTAGTCCTTGACCTTTGATTAACTTTGTAGGCCTAATCTCTAGATCATATTCTTGGATTTTAGAGACCCACTTACCCCTTATGCCTAAACAATCTTGTTGAGACAAGATATCTTTTAATGCTTCATGAGGTACATGACCAATTATTTTTGAGTATCTAATGTAAGCCCTGAAATGTTTTGAAGACTTTATCAAGGCATAAGTCTATTTTTCCATGATTGTATATTTCAATTATGAACCCTATAAAGATTGACTCATGAAAGCGATGGGTTGATCATATCCTTCATTGTTTTTCTGGAGAAAAACCCCTGCGATAGTACTTTCAGAAGCAAAGGAGAAAATCAAGAAATATTTAGAATAATCTGGGCTAACCAAAAATGGTGATATGGTAATTGAATCTTGATACATCTAAAAGCTTCCTGACCTTCATCAGTCCATTCAAACTTAACATCTTTCTTTAATAGTTTCTGGGATGGCTTCATTAATTCTGCTAAGTTAGGAATGAATCTCCTTATAAAATTTATGTGGCCATTAAAAGACTTGAGAGATTTTACATTTTTGGGCAAAGGGATCTTCTTAATTGCCTCAATTATTTCGGGATCCACCTTTACTCCATCCTTGGAAATAATATGTCCTAACAGTTTCCCTTCTTCAATGCCTAGGATAGACTTTCTTGGATTCAAATAGATACCATATTTTCTACATCTTTCGAATACTTGCTTGAGGTGACTTACATGACTTGTTCTTTGTTTTGAAAAAACTGTTAATTCATCCTGATAAATTTCTATGATCTTTCCAATTAATTCCTTAAATGCATAATCCATGGCCCTTTGAAAAGTGGCACCTGCATTTAACAAACCAAAAGGAATTCTTAAATATTCGAAAGTACCCCATGGGGTTGTGAAAGTGCTTTTATGTCTGTACCCCTTATGGATCACCACCTGATTATAACCTGAAAACCCATCTAGCATAGACATCATTTTAGAACCTGTTACCCTTTGAAGAAGAGTTTCCATATTCAACGACAAATAATTATCCTTTTGACAAGAAATGTTTAGATTCCGGAAATCTATACATATTATTATGCTCCCATCCTTTTTTCTTACAACCACCAAGTTGGAACACCAAGATGAATGTCTTGTTGGTGCAACGATTCCAACGGCCAACATTTTCTCAAGTTCCTTTTTAACTATTGGTGCCAGTTTGGGGTTGATTTGTCTCAATTTTTGATGAAAAGGTTTGACTTCCTTAATGTCTTGTTTGAGAGGTATAGTGTGTTGGAACACATCCTCTCGATAAGATTTGAGCTCATCATAAGTGAAAGCGAAGACATCTCTATACTCTTTGACAAGATTTACTAAGTCATTCCTTTCCTTTTCAGAAGTACATTTTCCAATTTTTATAATTTTTGGTTCATTGTTAGTTCCAATATTGATCTCAATGTAATCACCAGGTTTCATTGATTCTATGTTATTTTTCCTCCTATCATGCCTATCAAATATGTGTTCAAGTGAAGCTAGACCACGAGGTACTGGATTATTGAATTGATCACCCTCTCCCTGATACTCTTTACCCTCCTAAAAACTGATATTGAAGTTTGAAAATTCCTCTATGTTATGGATGAATTTCAAAATTTGTTCATCATCACGAAAAACTTTCCAATGCTCCATGTTATCTGGGATCAATGGTCTAAAATTGATCTCTAATTTACCATCACCATTTAGCATTTCTTTTGAAGGTTGAAGAGTTGAAGCTGCTACAACTAGCTTATCTGCTAAGCTAGTTTGATCTCTATGGACGCTAGTCATATTTAAAGCATCGAAGAATTCCATTGTTTCCCACAATGCATTCCTATACTTCTTTAACCTTTTACATTTGCAAGAAAAATGGTTCTTAACTTGGAGGATTATTAAATCGGAGTCGCCTCTTATATTCAATATTTTAATCCCCATATCTTTAGTTGTTTCCAACCCAAGTAGGAGTGCCTCATATTCTGCTACATTGTTGGTTGCCTCAAACTGTAACCTAAAGGCAAAGTTAAAAACTTGTCCTCTAGGTGAACTGATGACAACTCCAACTCCTTTTCCAGATCTTGAATGAGCACCATCAAAATTCATCTTCCATATTTCATCTACCTTTTCATCTTTAAATTTTTCTTTAACTGGGGCCAAAAAGGTCGAGTAGCAAGAATAATTTCCAAGACTATTTGTGTGGTAAACATATTCATTGGAAGGATTCTTGGGGTTTTCCACATGATGTTTCTTTTCTTTTTCACTATGCAACTTCACCATTGTATCTTCAGATAAAGGAACGGTGGCATAAGTCCAATCCATTTGAATGGATCCCCCCAAATCAGTAGCCCACTTTCTAGATAGCAACATACCCCATTTGTCGGGTACATTAATTATGAGAATATCCATTTTTAAGTGAATATCGAGGTACTTAGCCAATTGTACTGGGAAACCCAAAACAATACCAACAACCTTAACCTCTCTAGAGTCCATGGCATAGATATTATGATATGGTCTAGTAATTTTCAAATTTAACTGTTTCATGACTTTCGTAGTCATTATGTTAGCTGAAGATCTATAATCTAACATACAGTTATGAAGGAGAAGATCATTAATCAATAGTGAAACATAGAATGGAGGATTATCTTCTCTTCCTTGCTCCTTGGTTTGTAAAATAACTGGAAGATCAATGGAATCATCTTTGTTTATAGGAGAATTTATTCCTTGATTTTCTTGAAAAGTCACTTTCTTAGGAGAAGTGGGAGTTAACACTTTCATCAATTTTTCTCGTTGTGCTGGAATTTTAATCACTTCAGTTGCAGGAATTGATACCTTAACTTTTTGAAACCAAGCACCCATATCAAGACTATTATTTGGGTCATGAGGAGTGTTTACATGATATTAATTACTTTTTGGAGTTCCAACATTTTCTTTTCTTTGATGGGTCATGCCGTTGAACTTAGGCATTTCTCGAATCTCCTCTAATGTAGGCATAGCACCATAGTTCTTAGTTAAATTGTCCACCTCTTGAATATACTCTTTTGCTTTCTTCCAATATGCTTTAGACACAGGATACATATGTCCAACTGCATTGATGTATTCAAGCTCGCTTGAAATTTCTTAACTACTGCCACTCTCAGGAATTCCTTGTTCTAAAATTCGGCATGCCACATAATAACTGGCTTCTTCATGAAGTGAATCACAAGGTCTACAATAAGGGATCACTTCATGGACCACAGTGGTTGTATCTAGTTGATTTGGAAGATTATTATCTTTATAAGGAGCTTTCTTAGGAGCCCAGTGACTTTTAGGTTGGAAATTTTTCTGATTAGAGTTAGATATTTCCATGGTCACTACTCGATTCTGCATGTTTTTCAACTGATTAGTATAAGTGGCTTCCATGGCTTCCATTTTTTCATTTAACTCCTTAATCTTATTATCATATGCCTCTTGCATGGGCTCTTTTCCTTTGGATTCTTGTTTGTCCTACCCTCTTGTAAAGCCAGGCAAGTTAGACTTACTTGAAGCTTGCATGTTTGCATCAATTTTAATTGCTAATGCTTGGGCAGCTTTGAGATCAGCAGGTTCTTTGTCTCTCAATTGGTATCTCATTTCCCCACTAAGTGCCTCTATTTAATAAACCAAGATGGATTTATCAGGAGGCTTGAAATCATTATTCATGCTTGCAATAAGATCTCTGAATTTTTTTATTGAATTCCTCCATCGTTTCATTTTCATTTCTCTTGATGGAGTGGAGTGCATTTAATAAGAAACGAGGCTCCTTCTTTTCACCAAATCTTTCCATGAATCCTTCCTGAAGGAGTCCCAAGAGTTATATGAATCATCATCAAGGTTGATGTGCTAGTCACATGCATCTTCTTCAAGTGATAAGGCAAACAACTTCATGTATACATCATCATGTTGACTTGCAACATATCGACACCAAATAAGGAGACATTTCAAAAATTTGTTAAGATGGCTTGATGCAGAAATGGAATTGTTCCCCTAGAAAGTTGGTCGTTTCTCTACAAATTTCTATGGTGTGGCATGAGGTTGGCCTGCTATATTAGTGAAATTAAGGGGAAGAGAGAAAGCATCCATTTGACTAAGAGGATTAGCCATAGGATTAATGGGATCTTTCATTGTGAACACGAATTGGATGTCTGAAATAGACTCGGCCACTAGATTTTCAAGGATCCTACGAGACTTAAGTCTTGATAATCTTTTCCGTAATACCTTTTCAGGTTCAGAAAAATGTTTAAATGTTTGATGTAAGCTTCTTCTCATAGAATACCCCGAAGTGTTTTTAAACTGTGGAGTCGCCAGATGGACCGAGTAGATTTCAGAGTTGTTCGACTAAATCAATCAATTATTGGATTAAAAAAAAATGAAAAAGAAAAAGGGTAAGTAGTACCATAGGAATAAAAATATTTATCCTAGGCAACTAGGCTAAAAAGTGTTGCCACCTTTCACACACCTGGGGGTTAAGCGCAATAGAAATCTTCAAGCTGCTAGGTGTGTTCTTGGGGGCAAATCTCGAGTCAAGTACTGTCACTTGATCTTGAATCCTCCTTTTAAGACAAACTCCTAATGAAGCTAAGGGGGCTGGACCCTAAGAAAGAGTTCAACTAAGGATCTTTATATTTTAGTTGTTAATGACGAAATTAAGTTGTTTTTAGGAGTTTTTGGTAAAATAATTATGTCGCAAGACTGATGCAAAATAGTTTAAACATTCAACAACATATAACATGAGTGTATAAAGATTAACATTGAAAAAACTAATAAACAAATGAAAATAATATTGTTGTGTACTCAGATTAGTGCCAAATGGAGTCAAAATTGCTACTGAAACGGAAATGTTTTGCAATGTGTCTTGGTCAGTTTTAATTATTAAAAATAAGTTGATTTAAGGGAAAAGGGATTCTCGATATACTTATGAAGTACTGAGAATATGTCTAGGAACATGACAAAATTGGTTCCTCACTTGGAAATGTGGGCTGAATTAGAGTCTCTGAGAAGGTGTTCAACACTACACCAACAAGGGTGTAGCCTAACTGTATCTCGAGGTCACTACTTAGTGGTTCCCGTTTCCTTTGAAAAATTTTCGCAATAATGTCAAAAGGTGTTGTGTCGTATTTTCACAATGTTTTGAAGGTTGTTGATTTTATTACTGTGAGTTAATTATTTAGATGTGAATAATTGATCAGTGCGCATTCCTGCTTTTGATTATCCCAAAGCTCAGGGCGAACCTGTGATGGGCAAGAGCATACATCAGAATGGAAAAATGTTTGTTCCAATTGTATTGAAGCAAAAATATTGTGGCAGCAAAAATAAAAACTAAATTCTAAAATAATCCACATGCTATGTGTCACTTTCTGATCATCCACCAATAATCGGCAAGAAGCCTTTGGTTGGTGGAGAGAGCATACTTTGTGGCAACGAGCAAGGAAACCAAATTATTTAAGAAAATTTAAACATGGAAAATAAAAGAAATAACTAATCTATACATCCTTTCAAGAAGGCGCATTGTGTGTGTGTGATTGTTAGAAAAAATCAAACGACGAAAGAGACACTACCAATCCCCCCAGGGGGGATGAAGTGTGGGTGTTGTGTAACCCACTTTCTTTCTTTATTAATTATGATTAAAATATCAGAAAAATGAAATTAAAATATGTCTCAGACCCCATAAAACAGGTCTAAAGACTTATACAACTTTATGGAGTGAAGGGGAAAGAAGAAAAGGGGAAAATTTGGGTTTTTTGGTGTCTCGGGCGACCCAAAATTGGAATTTTAAGTAGAGCTTCCTCCTCTTTTTCTTTGGACCTGGTAAAAACCAGAAAGTTAAATTATTAGAATGTGATGGAATGAATAAATAAAAGATAAAAAACTAAAACTAAATTCAGTACTTGCAAAAGATTGGAAAAAATTATTAGTTTTTAGAGCACTGAAATTATGACTTTAGATTTAGTAAAAGATGATTCTTTTTTATGCATTTCTATATCTAAATTATCTAATATGCTAAATGAGTAGATTTAAAATGTCATACTTTTAAATAATATCTATCAAATTTGCATATTCAATCTAAGTAACCGGACAAAAGAGAGAAATATTTTGAGAAGATGGAGAGCAACTTCAAGCCTTGCTTGATCTTGTTATGGAAACTTTGGAGACCCTGGAGAAATAAGATGAAACTTGAGAGATTACTAAATAAGAAGAAGTTACAACTGAGTTCAAATCCTCCTTTGAAAAAGTAACCCACAAAACAAATCTATGAGAAATCCCTGCATAAAAAGTTAGATCTAGTGTACTAAAAAACAAGAAATGAGAAAGAGTTGAAATACAACTGAGTATGAACAAATAATCTCCTCTCTCTTGAGATCAAAATACAAGTAAGGAAATTACAACAGTAAATGCCTATCTATGTGCCTTAGGATGACCTTCTAAGCTAGATCTAATAGCAATTTTAAGCAAAAAGGAAGAAACAATTCATAATTTTAACAATATCACCTCAATACTTGCAAGCATTCATCTAATAACACTGAATGGACCTCCAAATTCTGCAATTTTATTCATCAAATAGCAACAATACAAAATAGTAGAGGTTTCTTGCATCCATCCTCAACAAAGGAGGAGAACCCTACTTTTATAGCATAAAACAAGCTCAAACCCCAAGGGGGCGAATTTGACAAGTGTGAGGTGTTTTGGGGGTTGATAAAATGGTGGGAGGAGGGCCCAAGTGTTGGAATGAAGGGCTGCCACCTATATTGAGGTATTCCACTTGGTTTGGGAAGCCTTTATCTCCTCTAACCACCTCATCCAAGTGGCGAAACCACCCTCCATGAGTGAATTCACCCCCCTTTTGTGGAAGTGAATTAGAGCCCCTCCTTTGATGGTTGGAGATGCTCCTCTATGCTCATAAATGTCCTAGACAATATCCGCAACAAATTTGACACCACAGAGACAAGTCCCAAATAAGCTTCCTTTGATTTAGGGATTGGATTTTCTCCAATTTTCCCATTTATTTGGCTCTCTAAGCCATTTGGAGAGAAAATCCAAATTAATAATTGAAAATTACTAATTTGACTCTCAAAAGTGGGTTTAGGGGTTAATATAGGTCCTTGGATCCAAAAATGAGCATCCCCATGACCAAATTGGATCCCTAGGCCCAATTTTATGACATTTTGAAACATTACAATTAAAATACACTTTATCAATGATTTTATTAAAAAACTAAAAATTAAAAAATCCTAGGGGGGACTTATCGGATGTTCACGAAACTCTGTACATATGACTAGCATGGTATAATACATAAACCCTTAGCTTTAATAACCTTTCTGAGAAAAAAGTTACCAAACTCACCATCCTGACTTTGGAGGATTTTGAATGAAAAACTTGAAAATTATATGTCACTTAAAAAAGCGTCATATAATTAACAAGGGGAAAACACTCAAGGATGATGACCTTGATGGCCAATTCTTAGAAGGCCAAGCCTTTTACATAAAAGAACCTCATGCTATGTCATTTATTACAATTCCCTCGAAAGGGTGTGAACATCCAAAAGAGGCCACAACTGGCCCTGATGAAACCATGGAACTTTGGAGCACTGAGTAAGAATAAGTGATTTGTTCTGATCCTTGGTGGCTCACTTGAAAGATCCCCTAAGTGAAACTTAGTGGATAACAGGCCTTAAGCTTCTTACTAGGAATCCATAGTACCATATTTTCATCATTTACATAATTTGATTTAATACATTCTATTAACACTTAAATTTTGCATACATGTGACATTTCAGTTAATTTTACAGAAAAGCATCATCAACATACAACATGCAGCTCATAGAAGAAATTCCCATCAAATCCAAAAGAAAGATTGAGCCCTAAAATATCAAAGTCATTAAGTACAAAAAATTATGCAACTAAAAGCACTTGAAACCCATGATAATTAGCGCGACCTTCATGTTCAATTACTCAAGTGGTATTTTTCTTACAAGTCGTGCGAGTGTTAAAACTAAGGGACCACTTACTTCCATGGTGCAATGAAGGCTAAAATGGATCTCTTGGCTCCAAAATTGGACCAGGACTCTTCACATGCTTGAGAGCATTCAATATTCCCCTTGTGTACTTGAACATTTCTATAGAGATGAAATGAGATTATATATTAGATATATTATGATATTTTTCATATTTAAATAGTAGAATTAAAAAATGTTTACGAAATATTTAAATATAACTTACCAGTACTTTTTAAAGTCTAATTTCAGTACAATTATGTGTAATCAAATTAAAAAACAATGTAAATACTTTATAGTTCACATTTTATTCATAACTAATAATTTTTTTATTAATTCTAAAACCAAAATACTTAGTAATTCATATTTCATTAGCGACCATTCAAAAACTTTTTATTTTAAAGTCTGTTTTTAATATAAAGATGCACACTTATGAATTTTGGTAAAGTGGGCTATTTGATGGTAAACTTATGACATTTTGGTGAAGTGGAACCTATTTAATAGTGGGTAATTTGTGGATGGTGTTTTTCTAGATTTTTTTTTAGTAATTTTTTATTTTCTAATTTTTTTTCACTAAACTTACAATTACTTTAAAATACATAACATTAATTTTGAGATCAACAATCAATTACAATTTATAATTTGCATGATGCTTAATTATTATTATGTTTTTTATCTACTCAACAACAAAGGCCAATTTGATTTAGAATACCCATGAACAATCATTCTCGTGCAAAATTCAAAAATTATTGCCTTGCAAAAGAACAAAAGAACAAGGACATGACACCTTATGGCTCTTGTTGTTATCTAAATTTGTTATTTCTTAAATGTGGAATTTGTGTAATAAAATTAACTATTAAAAACATAATGTGTGGGATTTCATATACTTAGATGAATTTTTAATTTTTTTTTTAATTTAGTTATATATATATATATTTTTCTAGATTATGAAAAAAATCAAGGTAAGAAAACTTTTATATTGAAGTTACATTATTTATCTAATTTTTTATTATAGTAAATACGAATATAAAATAAATTTAATATATAAAGATCCATTTCCAAAAGTTCATAACAAATAACTTAATGTTAAGCATATTTTTTAAACTCTTCCAATATTATATTATTTAAGTGATATAACTTATTATGATATATAAATAATTAATATTCACATAGGGTATTTTATAGGTTTAAATTATGATATATATGGGGCACCAATAATTTGGTAAAATAATATGCCTTCTTCATGGGATTCGACTTTGTTGTTTCTCTCGGCATCCATAATGTCATAATTATGAGGGATTTCCTTCTTGTCATTTCACAAACAAGAAAAATGGTGTAAAGAAGATATGATTGTGGCTAGACTGCAATTGTATTGTGGACCTCCTACAGTGGATCAAAGCCCCAAAGTCACGCACATTTGTTGGAATAATAACTCCATGGCTAATTGACTTGTAAATCAAGCCACCAATTTGGAGAGGGGTTCAAAATGGGGGCCACCATGAACACAAGTGGCTCTCTTAGTATTAATTTGAATGAGAATTCAATTAAGGACTACCTCGATTCATGCATTATGCATGAATTCCACCCATTGAAATTACACTAACCAAGGGAGTGGCGTTACTCTGTATTTAATCACTCATGAGATAACTCTCACAAAAGTCCTTCTATTTGGCGAGTTTGGCTTTGTGCTCAAGTTATATGATGGTCTCTTGTTTACAACTGAATAATTATGGGTTTTTTTGGATGTGGTGTTTGGTCCTAGAGATCATTGAGGCGAGTTTGTGATTGTTCTCTGAAGGATTCTCTATGAAGGTGTGTATATGCTTGGTTGGGAGTTGGAATCTAGATCTTGGGTGGAGAGTTGATGCTTTGTTCGACACTATGTCTTTTCCTTTTTGCATTCTCTTGAGGAATTTTTCTTGTAATCCTAGATGGGAGGTGTTTGGAGCACCATTCCACCTTTGGCGATGAATAATATAGAGTTTTTAGACATGGAAGAAATGACGGGTTGCGAGCTTTGGGAAGGTCAAAACAAAAATCTAGTCTTTGAAGGGGATACTTCGTTGAGTGAACTTGTAGCTCGAAGGGGTAGTGGTTTCCATTTTATATTACAAATATGGAGCATGAAGACAACAACAAAGATAACTATGGGTTGTGGGCTAAGTTAATTTTGTTTCTTGTCTTTAAATGTATTTACATCTTGTGTTTTAACTAGGCGTTTTTGGACAAAATGTTTGTATTATGTTTTGAACATAACATACAAAGACCTAGCGTTAAGGCCCTCAAGACTTGCCTTCCATTTTGTAAACCTTAGCTATAGAATTGAATCACAACATTGTAATACAAAGCCCTATGAAAAAAATTACATTATCCTTAAACTTTTAAACTTTTATGAAAGGGAATTTGAAATAAAATAAATCTAGTCAATTACCCAATAACAATAACAACCAATAAAAGTAACACTTAAATTTATTTATCATTGTTTATATTATTGATAATAAGCATGAACATATACTTTAATTAAATTTAGCACTTATAAAAATAAAATTTGATGAAAAAGCCTATCATAACTCAATCTCAACATAGAATGAGGACAACTATCATTAATCTATTGTTGTTAACATGTTTAGATTTCAACTTAACATTATCTACAAAATATCAAACAAATAATATAATTATCATGTGATAATTTAACATCTATACTTAATAAATATTCAAATTAAAAATAATATTATTTTGTGTGATATTATTAAAATGATATCATTTTTATGTCATGTACATTGAAAAGATGTGATAATATTAAACTTGGTATTATTTGAGGTCATGTGCATAGAAGAGAATATGATAAAATTAGGTAATCTAGGTGTCATATTTGAGATGTTGAATCTATTTTTTAAAAAGTTATGATATAGCCATTGTCAAGTGTGAAATTTCATACAAGACCTCAATCTTTAGAAATTAAGGAAGAAATATGGACACTTCCCATGATGTCTCATCTAAATTATCATGTTGGCTTCACCTCGGCTAAGACAATGAAATGTTCACTAAAATCATAAACAAATTCAATTTTAAATTTGCAACATATATAAAATTCAAATTTTTTAAAGTTGGCTCTACAAAAAAGGGACAGATAGCATACATATTTCCCATATGCATGGGCATGATATGGCGAGAGAACCCTATATGAAGTGATGTGAGGTTGTCAGAGTTTGATGGGATGTTGTCAGAGTTTGAAGGATGATGGGGCAAACCAAGCCCAAATAGAGTTTAAACAAGGTGTCGAAAGGATGCCAGAGGAGGCCCGACGATTTTGTCGTCCAGGTAAAATTGTCGCATATGTAGACAACTCCAAAATTTATGCACATGCTACACAATATAGAAACAACAGCCTGGCACATTTTCCAATGCATGGGAAGAGAGACAAGTCATTAGTTTCATTGTTGGTTAAAGAAATTTTGTACTTGTATTAAATTTCTGAGTTGCTCAATTATAAAGAATCTCTTTCTCTGGGTTTTACTCTTAGGAGGTTTTTCCTTGGGTTTGCCCAAAAACTGTGTCATTAAATGTTGTCCCTAATATTTGTTTTCAGCTGCAAAATAGACTTCGCACACATGTTTAGCTTCCTAGTTGTTTTGGAATTTGTGCACGAGTTGCATTTATTATTGGAACTTATTAAGATTGGAATCATTGTTAATGCCAACTATTTGACAAATATTTGTATGAGAAATTTAATGATTTTGTGAGTAAAAGTTAACAACCCCCGGACTGAAGCGCTACACAAATGTATAGTTGTGGGCTAAATCCACATACTACAAGAGGTTTTGGCAGAACCTAGTGCAGAGCACACTCACCTAACTGGTCACATGCAGCCAAGACGCTAGATAGGGAGAAACCATAGATGAATGAATCAAACTAATTCTATGGCAAGGATCTCATGAGGAACAAGTTGTGGTAGCTCATGTAGAGGTGTTAGGTGGGGGGGTAAAGGGGGTCTGAGGGACATCATATTCTACCTATGCTTGGGCGTGATTCATAACCTCGAGAAAATATGTAATCTACAACTTCATATTGGAAGATTGCAGCTGCTCAAAATGATAAAAGAGTAAATAGAAAATGTCTCAACACTGATGAGAAAAATGTATGAATGGGATCCTGGAAAGCTGTCTTCCAAGATCACATTCATGAATGAGACCCTACATGCATTCAACAAGAAAACCTTGCTTATAAGTGGGAGGGACTTGTTGGGGGATTTTCATGTGGGTGTTGTGAGAACATATGTAGAAAATAGGTTTCTCGAAGTGGTGGCGAGAGAGAGCGTGGAATCAATAATCTATTATGTGATTGATATATGAACTTGGTCAAAATATGAATTTTTAGGAGGCTTATGACATGACTCGTAGAGTTTTGGGAGTTTTTGGAAGCATATGGAGATGACTTCGTGGCCAAGCTAGCCGATTTAGCTGAGATAGAGGTCAAGCATAGATGGAATCAAATGGGAAAGTGGCCAGCTACTCTTGCAAAATTTTCCGAAATATTTCAAAATCCATTTCAAGTGGAGCTTCAAAAGGCCATCAATCAAGGGACATGTTGTGCTTGCCAAAAGCTCTTCGCACTCGAAGCAAATTGTGGAATTGAGCTTGTATCAGATGTGTGTGTCCTTTCTAAATCATATGAATAAACTAAAGAGAAATGTAGAAAGGGCTACCTCACAAGGAATGGGAAATGTACAAAGATTCAACAGATCAAAGAAAATCCCTTTATGGAATTGTATTGGAACATGAAAGCTCATGGAAAATAGTGGGAAACTCAAGCTCTAGATTCAAGCAAATCAGAAGGCAACTTCATTGACGCAAGGAAGGAAGAACCCATTTGCCCACACAAAAGAGAACCCATAGGTGCGAAGTGATGGACACAATGGCCACACCGAGAGGGGGGGTGAATCCGTGTGTGAGCAATTTATAATCTTTTTACCTTCTTTTAATCAATCGGAGCATATCGATCGTTATATAATCAAATGCATCAGTTAAAACAACCAAGAGTCATAAGCACATGTCATTCTTCAATAAAACACATTAATCACAATGCAAGAGACACAAGATATAGTTTTGTAATCTTTTGTAATTGTTCAACCTGCTACAACTGTGAGGTAATTCAGCACCAACTGATACATAGAGAACCAACTCTTTATCTAGGACCCAGCCTAGTTTTCTTAGACCCAGCCAAGAAGGGTTGAGGTTTCCAAACCCTAGATGCAAGACTAGCTTGCATTTACAATACAATATACTTGTCTTACCGTACACATGTCATCATACACCTGCTCTGCCCTTTCAGCTGCAACTCAATCAACCAACTGCTCATGCTAAAGATCTGCTCAGGTGCACATACATCTGCTCTTCCCATCTCTGCTACTGCTCATCAACGCTGCTGCTGCCATGCCACTGTAGGTATATCATGTTGCTGGTCAACCACTGATCAATTCACTGTTGCTGCCATCAATACGGTTTGTCAACCACTGCTAATCTTACCATCATCATTTGCTTCCATCACTGTATCAAGGTCACTGTTTCATCTAAAGCAAACATGTTCATAATTACAGCATACTACTGTATCTCTCGTGTTTTCATTATCATATAGACTGGTGTATACAAGCACTATTAACATCATCACATCACTTCATAATTGTCACCTGCATGTCACTTCTAGGGTAGTCATGGAATGTTTATCAACATAGGGAAAGCACCATCAAGCTTAATCAATTTAGGTGTATGCTAATGTCATCTTGATCAGACTTCAACTGTGTTTACTTTAGCACACTTTACTCAGACTTTCTTCGTTGCTTCATGACTGTATATCGCAAGTATGTCATAGTAGTACTGTGTGTATGCATCCTCACCTTACAGTAGTATGCATCATCATTTCATTGAATGGTATCATAGTTTGTAGGGCATCATCCTATGTATGATGGGTATAGGCATCATTTCTGTCTTGCCTATCCAATAGACTTCCAAACAGCCCTATAAAAGACTGTCCTCAATCAGCACTGTATCATCAATTCTTACACTAACAAGTAGTCCTGTTTCACTTGGGCATTCAATGACATAAAGTGAAGGAAGTCTCAACCAGCATGACAACCATCCATCTTTTGGGGGTTGGGATTTCTGTAGGTCACAGCTTTGGTTGCTCGTCTCCTCTACCATCCTGTATTGGATCTCTATATCAGGGCAACTACAAGATCCGTGATAACAAGCCCGCATGTCCAACTTTGTGAATTGCCCTCCTCGAGAGTTGTTTCCACCTCCAGTGCACCCTGCACCCCCAGCAGAAACTCCAGCAAACAACAGCTCCTCGGCACAATTGGAATCAGTAGCTAGTGCCCTTTATGGGCCCTGAATCTCTCAGTTTTAATTTCCTAGGTTTTGCCAATATATAATACTTTTAGGCCAAAATGCGTGTCAGTATAACAGAAGAATTTTAAGCAGGAATACTTGGATTTTTGTAATTCTTTGCAGCTTTAAAGATCTCCTGAAGTTGATAACAGAATGATATAATATTATTTTAATTCTGCTGTACAGCTAAAAGCTGCAGCACTTTTAATCAATACAATATCCATTTCTGTTAAAAAGAAAACATAACAGTGAATGCAGATTCTCCTCAAAAATATAGTTGTAATTAACATTGACGGTCGATTCTCCTAAAGATATAACTGATCTAAAGTCAAAGATCTAAGGACTGTACATTGGCTGCAAAATGTTGTACCCAAAATTTTTAAATTAAAATAAAATGTTACAGGAAGATATCACATCCTTATAATTATATTACAACAAATTTCCCTGAAACAAAGACCATGAGTTCTAATAAAATACCCAAACTGATCTCACATATGATTTCTTTATCTAATAGGATTTATAACATAACCCATTGCCTGTGGTTAGGTAGACCGGATTGGATCAAATGGTTCAAATCGTTTCTTAAAGTCTTCTGTCATTGAAGCTTCGTCTTCTTTACTGAATTTACAGTCTCTCCAATCACTTTGGCCTGTTTTTCCTAATAGGCTGGCTAGTACCTGCAACAAGATAAATATTTGTTAAGATTACCAAAGTTATTTCCAATTCAAAAATTTCCTATGCAAATCACTATAACTCAGGTTAAATACCAATGCAACTTGCACATGATATTTGTTCAAGGATATTTCTACATCAAAACAGCACTACCACCACAAATTGTAATCATCTTACAGAACAGCTAACCAATTGTTACTAACTCAAGGAAACATAATTAGAATTTAGGTTAATATTACTCACCTCACGTCCAAATTGCATAGGAATCTTCTCTCCGGGTTCAAGGGAATGTGCTAATAAAGTTCCCTCTGGGAGCTCCACAAAGAAATATCCCATTCCTCCATGCAATAGTTTCTTCAAAGATATTCTGATATCAATATCGTTCTCTCCTGCTCCAAAATAGATAATTGTCCAATTAGTGGCCAAGTTTACCAAAAAGAAAACCAAGTACACAAGATCTAATGCAATGAAGAGGGAACCATTGTAATATGGGCAATGAAAATGATTAAACCTCCAAATGTGAATCTAATTATACAATTCAGGAATATTAGTGTTGTAGGAAAGTTGCATGACTCCAACATTGAACTATAAATAGATTGTCCCCTGCCTTGGAAAATTGCGAATATAAGAATAATAACTTCCATGCCATATATATTTGCATATGTTTTACAGAAGCCTTTGTTAATGTTACACTATTAAGGACATTGATAGAGGTTTGTGTGTTTACAAGGAAAAAAAGAAAAGTTGTATGATTTTGATGCAACTCTTTAGAAAATAGCCGTTAAAACTTAGAAGAAAGAACAATCAAAATAAACAGCCTGAAGTAACCCGTCAAAATGAATGAGCAAGTTTTAGAGCTCAAGAGTTCCTTTGGTAGTAATGGACTAAATGCAAAAGACATCAGAAGAAAAAAAGTGCTAACATAAATATTCATTTTTAGATTAAGAAAGCAAGCTACTGCAAGCTATTCATATCCATTAACCAGTAATTCAGTCAGCTTTTCTGCATAAGCAAAAATCAAATTCACGGAGGTCATTTTGATCAAGTAAAACTGTAAACCTAAACAAGAAGGCTAAAATTAGTTGGCAACTTATCTCATTTGAATTAGATCTTTTATTGTCCACAAAGCTGGCTTTATATCAAATCCAACCCGTTACTAATTAACAACATCAAACTATGATACAGAGATTGCTAATCTCCAAAGACAATGTGATCAAAGAAATCAAGTCAGCGTAAAGTCCACTTATCTGAAATGAGCACAGCACCAGGAATAGATGAATAGATAAATACAAGAAAACACAAAAGAGAAAGGATGAGAGAAGATTGCCAGATTTGTACGCATCCTGTACACTCACTTGTATTACTAAATATAGAGTTTGAAATTGTGAGGAGAGTGATCAAAATTGACCAAGTCTCCAACAAAATACAATTAAGTGAGTGAGTGAATAGTTAGACCAAGTCACCAAAAGAGATAAGGCTAAAGCACAAATAGTCCAAATTAGAAAAATAACTATGTTGCACTGGTCTCGGGGACGGTGGGATGCAGGGGACGCAAGGACGAGTTTCCGGGACAGCTAAAGCGCACCCCCAATTTTTCAGGGGACGGCAGGTTGGGGACTACAACTATATAATATAAAATTTATAAATAATATATATAAATTATTATATATATAATTAAAAATAAAAATTATTTACATTGAGATAAATCATAAAATAAAAAAATCTTTGCAGCAGAATATTAAAATAGCTTCCTCGAATTTTTATCATAAAATAATGAAACATTGAAACATCAAAACATACATGTTTGCATCCTTTTATTNAAGTTTAAAACTTGAAATTCATATGCAAAAGGAAGAGTCTATCTAAGCATAAATGAAGGGTAGGGTTTTAAGTTTTTAAATTTTTAAATTTTAATTTTTTTTTTAACTTTTTTTTTTAATGTACAGGAAAGGGGACGCATGGGAGTCCCCGATTGGTCTAGGGACTTGGGAACGTCCCCGAAAAGTCCCTTATTTTTTGGGGTACGTTTAGGGTATGGCAAAAAAGTCCCCGAGTCCCCAATGGAGTCCCTGACCATTTGGGGACGTTTCCTAGGAGTTCCAAAGTCCCCAGAATGCCAGAACGCAGGGAACAGGTGAAATTTTAGGGGGGACGGGTCCCCGTGCAACATAGAAAAATACAAATATAATAAATTTCTCATCAATTCCTCCCCAATGAGAGGATATTGTTCCCGATTTATGAAGATGGGGATTGTGTTGCTCAAATGCCTACTGGAACAACCACCTAGCTTGAGTGGACAAAGTGCCTTTGCATCCCACCAAGTGAGTGGTGATTTGATAATTTCTCACCAATTCCTCCCCACTGAGAGGATATCATTCCTGATTTATGAAGATGGGGATTGTGTTGCTCAAATGCCTACTGGAACAACCACTTGGCTTGAGTGGACAAAGTGCCTTTGCATCCCACCAAGTGAGTGATGATTTGATGACACCCAGACATAACAAAGAGTATCTTCAGGAATGGGAATCTGAAAATCTAGAATTGTGGCTTCAAGATGTGCGACTGGAATAGATTCCTTCTAGTGAGGTGGCTCATACAATTTCAACCTACGCTGTTGGGGGCGCAAAGCGGGAGCAAAGCGAAAAGCAAAATTTTCAAAAGCTTCTGATGTGGGAGCATTTTTTATATAATATTTATTTCTATATATTTTGATGCATATATGTCAACAAAACCATGTAGAATGTTGAATTAGTTTCAAAAAGCATAAAAAGATGGATTAAACTAGTTACTATATAACATCAATAATCTAGGATTCTAGTAGTCATAAGTTTATAACTTATAGCATTGTCATCAAATGATCAATCATCAATCATAACATCAACCATTTTCAATTTTTCAATAATAGCATTTGTCATTACTCATGACTCATCAAAGTTTCTGTTAGTATTGGAGTTGTAACCTTATGTTTGCTTGTGTAGCCCTAAATAATCCTTATGCTTACTTTTGTAGCCCTAATGTTTTATATTATTTATGTATTTTCGTTTAGTTATGAGTTGAATTTTGGCTCATGATTATATGAAAATCCTTACAATACTTTTCTTCATTATAATTTACATGGTTTTTAGTCATTTCATAAATTAATTGCTTAAGGTACACGATAGTAGTAAGTACTAACATTCCAGCAGCAAACCATTATAAGCATGTATGTCCAAAAAGGTTTTTCACGATTTTCAAAGCCATGATGATTCATGATTAACTCTTAATCATGAAAGGAGGGTGAGATGTGGCTCAGTCCTGAATCCCGTGAACCTGTTCGTATCATTATGAGATTTGACAAATGAGGCAGCCTCATCAAACGAAGATCAACATTTCATCCAAATCGGTTTCTTTGCATGGATTATATTTAACATTTGGTATTCGTATGTTGTTCGACTTTGTTAATTTATAGCTTCTTTAATATCTGGAGTTATAGTTTCAGTATACAGTTGCTACTATAAAGAAGATGAGTGGCAAGCCACATAGGTTTGAACTAGTTGACACTAAATGGACCAAGGAATATCCAATGTGTGCAATTGCTGATGAATGCAGGCTGGTTCACCTTCTTGTTAAAGTTTTAGCATTAGCATGAACACTTTGAAATTTTGCAAACTAACATAAACAAATGACAAGTGCAGTAAATAATATCAATCACATCAACACATTGAACACAAGATTTTTCACTGGGGAAACCTTTAAAGGACAAAAACCCCAAAAGCATTAGTAATTCATCTCGTAAATGAGATGATATCCACAAACCCTAACTGGGTTGTTCCACAATTACAGAAGATCAAATTTCCAATTTCACAAAAAATGCCCAATTAGGGCTTTTTTACAAATTTGGGCTTGTGGCCCTAATTTTTATCTCTCCTGCCCAAATTAGCAGGGTACCTAGATTTGTTGCCCATACCTTCTGACTCCCTGTACCTATTTGTACTGCTGCTTAGTGCTCGGATCCTACTGCCCGATGCCTGCTTCTTCTGCCTGGAATCTGCTGGGAAGGTCTGTGGGCTACCCATGGACATTCGAGTCTGTCTGCTAACAGCTCGAGGCCTTGCGGAGACTGTTAGCAGTTGCTGCAGCAATCTGCAATAGCCCGCAGCCCACAAGGCTAGCCCGATGGTTGGCCATAGGCCAAACCCTCACAGGTATGTTGCTCGAGGGTTTGCCGTAGGCCAAACCCTCACAGGTATGCTGCCCGAGGGAGAGGAGAGGGTTGAGCCCTTTCCCATGAAGGAGGAGGGAAACCCGTGGAGGAAGATGGAGGCTGCCCGGTGGTGGATAGAGGGCTGCTAGGAAAAAATGAAGCTACTTGTGAACCAGCTCCTGCAAATTTGATGTTGAAACCCTAGCTTAGGGTTCTTCAATTGGATGATGATGCCCTAGATAGACTCATCCATGCTAGGGCATAATCACAAAAACCTTCTTCCTCAAAACCCGTGAGATCTTCTAATGGAGCAGCTGTACATGTGTGAGCAAGTGTGTGTAATAATGAAATGGATTGATCTTCTTTTATGTCCTTTGAGTCACCTGTAAGCAGAGCAAAATTAGAAAGATCAAAATATTAATATTTTATTCTTTTCTAATTTTGATTTTTGCCTTTAGGGGTACTAAAGGTCTTTTTGCACTTTCACTTTTATACCTTAGTGGTACTAAGGGTCTTCATGTATTTTTGACTTTTGCTTTAGCCTTCTTCAAGTGCCCCTATGGTCATCACATGTGGTCAACGTGGTCTTTCATCACCACTCAAAGTACATCATCATAAACATAGAGAATTACTAATGCTTTTATCTCACACTGTGTGACACCAAGATCGGGTACTAAGGTGTCTTAACCAATGGTAGCTAAGCCTTGGAGAAGATCGCAAAGCCCACTGATCAAGGGTCAGAATGTCACACATGCCTAGACCCGGTCTAGTAATTATAGTGTCTTCCTGGTAACAGACCAGGTTCCTCAGCCATAGGCTACATTATTTGACACTAGGTCAAATACTTGGTAACAGACCAAGCGCCTCCATTCTCCCGAAGAATGGCCCTCAGCCCCGAGTCGAGTTCTGGTAACTGAACAAGTGCCTCCATTCAAAGGAATGGCTACTCAAAACTAGGCTGAGTCTACCAATGCTAGACTGGTTCACATCGTGGTCCTGGACCAGATGTCACCATTCAACAGAATGGTCACTCAGTTCAAAGGTTGAGTTACCCCCAATGCAACGCTGGGTCCATATCATGGTCAAGGACCAAATATCATCATTCAACAGAATGATCACTCAACTCTAGGTTGAGTCCACACCATGGTCCCGGATCAGGTGTCCCCATTCTCCTAAGAGAATGGCTCTCAATGTTGGTCAGAAAAATCAACACTCCCTCTCAGCAAGAGAGGCATTCTCTGCCATGCCAAGCTTTCCACGAAAGTACACAAACTTTGATGTTGTCAGAGCCTTGGTCAAGATATCTGCGATCTGTTCATCTGTACGAATGTTCTGCAACTTCAGAGCACCTCTCTGTACTAGGTCTTTGATGAAATGATACCTAATTTCAATGTATTTTGATCTATCATGAAACACTGGGTTCTCCGAAAGCTTTATGCAACTCTGGTTATCGCAATGGATGATCGTTGAGTCAAGCTTTCCTCCAAACAAATCCGATATAAGTTTTCTGAGCCCAACAGCTTCTTTGCAGGCATCGCTTGCAGCAATATACTCTACCTCAACTGTACTCTGAGCTATGGAACCCTGCTTCTTGTTGGACCAAGAGATCATTGCTGATCTCATATTGAAGCGGTAACCAAAGGTACTTTTCCGGTCAACTGCACTGCCAGCCCAATCTGAATCTGCATATCCAGATAACAATACTCCACTACTAGAAGTATACCTGAGCCCATAAGTGATAGTACCTCGCACATATCTAAGTACATGTTTGGCAGCTACCAAGTGTATGTACTTCGGATCGGACATGAACCGACTCAGTGCATTCACTGTGTAACAGATGTCTGGTCTTGTATGCACAAGATACATCAGGGATCCAATAAGTCGTCTGTACAGAGTAGAGTCCACAATCTGTAAACTAGTGGTGGAGTCTTGCAACTTTGTCAAGTTCGTAGTCATGGGTACGCTCATGGAGTTGCAATCCTACTTCCCAAATCTCTGCAAGATATCCACTGCATGCTTTCCTTGTGTCAGGAAGATCTCGCCTGGCTTTTGCCAGACCTCTAAGCCATGAAGTAATGAATCAATCCGAGATCTTTCATATCGAATTCGGAGGTAAGCTCCCTCTTACACTGTTCTATCAATTGTACATCACCTATAAGAAACAAGTCATCTACATATAGAACAAGTATCAAAACATCATTATGAACAACCTTAAAGTACAAGTTAGAATCAACTGTACTTTTGGAAAACCCCAAGCTATGAAGAAATCCATCGATCCTCGCATACCAGACTCTCGGAGCCTGTTTCAATCCATACTGGGCTTTCTTCAGCTTACATACATGGGTCTTCTTCCCATGAGTCACAAAGCCTTCAAGTTGTTCAATATAGACTTCCTCCTCAATCTTACCATTGAGGATAGCTATCTTTACATCCATCTGGTTTAAATTCCATTCGAATACTGTAGCAAGTGAAATGACAGTTCTAATGGTAGTATACCTGGCAACAGGAGAAAATGTCTCATCATAGACAATGCCTTCTTTCTTAGTGAAGCCACGAGCTACGAATCTGGATTTATACTTCTCCACACTGCCATCAGCAACATGCTTGATTTTATAAAGCCATCTGGATGTCACTATTGACTTTCCTGTTGGTCTGGGAACAACTTCCCATACATCACTCTTCATGATTGAACTGTACTCTTCAATCATGGCATCAACCCATACCTGTTTACTTGCTGCTTCTTCGTATGATGAAGGTTCTGCACTGATAAGCCGGCTCATAAGACCTGAGAAATTTTGTGGTCTTATGCTTTCTCTGAAAGTCCTAGGAGGAGCTTTATGCTTCTCGCCTTCTTGCACTGTCTCTCGATACCAAGCAGGTCTCCTTTTGGAAAGAGGAACTTCAAGCAGTTCTTCTGGTGGACTTTCAGTGTCCTCAGGTGCATCTGGAATTTGATCCTCAAATTCCTCTTCCTCCCTCTAAATTTCTGAATCTAGAAACTCAAGTGGAGGAACTTCATCTTCCGTCGAAAGCTCTAGTGTTTTATGAAACACAGCTTCCTCATGGAAGATCACATCTCTGCTGAGTTCAATGTACCTTTGTCACGGTACATAGACTCAATAAGCCTTCGACCAATCACTGTACCCGACAAATATACCTTTCTTACTGGAGGGCTCTAGCTTGGACCTCTTTTCCTTTGGCACATGAATGTATACCGGAGTGCCAAATATCCTCATGTGGTCAACTACAAGTTTCTTCTTGGTGAAGACTTCTTCTAGAGTCTTCTCCCCCAAGATAGCATGAGGGCTTCTGTTTTGGATGTACACAGCAGCACCTGCAGCTTCTGCCCACAAGGATAAAGGAAGATCCAGATTGGTAAGCATTACTTTAGCAACTTCACAGATTGTTCTATTCTTCCTTTCGGCAACCCCATTTTGCTAAGGGTTGTATGGTACTATCAACGCTTTCTTGATTCCTGCTTCTCGGCAAAAATCATCAAACTCTTTAGATTCATACTCACCTCCGTTATCTGATCTCAAGATACGGATGTGTCTTCCAGTTTGATTTTCAATCAGTTCCTTGAACTCTTTGAACCTGTCAAAAGTTTCACTCTTGGACTTGACGAAGTAAATCCATGACTTCCGAGAGTGATCATCAATGAACAAGACATAATATAAACACCCACTCAAAGAGGGTGAATACATAGGCCCACAAATGTCAAAATGAATCAAATCCAAAATGCCTTTAGATCTATTCTTGCTTCTGGAAAAGGATTTCTTAGTGTTCTTACCTAGAGCACATCCTTTGTAGATTCCATCATGTTTTGGAGATACTTCTGGCATACCTGTGACCATCTTCTGCATCTTGGGAGCGCTGTGTAGTGAAGGTGTCCAAACCTTCTATGCCATAGTTCACATGGATCAACTGTGTGGTGTATTGAAACATGAGTGAAATCTACGGAAGCCTTGTAAAGGCCTCCCTCTTGAACCCCAATCTGTACTGCTGAGCTTAGATCCTTGTCCTTTGTCCATAGAAGGACTTTCTTGTCCATGAAGAGGACTCTGTAGCCCTTGTCCTCTAAACCAGCAACAGATAGAAGATTCTTCTTTAAACCAGGAACATACAAGACATCATCAATATGAAGAACCGTACCTGAGTCAAGTTGAAGTGAAGTTGAGGAAACTCCTTCAATCTTGTAAGTTGAGTCATCTCCAAGTTCCACTTGTGTGGTGAACTTCTTCTTTCTGTAGTTGGTGAGAGTTCCACGGTTACCTGTCATGTGCCTAGAGGCACCACTATTCACCAACCAAGAGGTGGCACGATTTGTGAAGGAACCAGTGAGAGCAGAAATCAGGTAGCAGTCTCTTCTAGGTTCTTCTTCTTTGTTAGCCCTGGTTTTCTTCTTCTTCTTTGGTTCTTCTTCTTCTACTACTGCTTCTGCAGTAGAGGCTTGAAACCTTCGCTTGGGTTTCTTCTTTGCTTGCATGCAATTCTTAGCAAAATGTCCAAACTTGTGGCAATTATAGAATTCCACTTTTGACATGTCAGAGAACTTACCTTGAGGTTTCTTTCCCTTCTTTTGTTGAGGGAAAGGCTTCTTGAACTTCTTTATCTTTGCTGCAAGTGCAAGATTACCTTCCTTGGTTACTTTACTTGAGGTGCTTCCCTCTTCTTCTATGCAATCATGCCATAGTCTTTCGAAAGTTGGTTGATTTTCTTGTCCACTGACAAATGCCATGAAAGTTTCCCAAGAGCTTGGGAGACCATCAACCACAGTTTGCACAAGGTCATCATCATCAACATCAATACCAATAGAAATAAGTTGATCTCTTACCTGTGCAATCTTTGTGAAGAAAGAACCAACCCCTTCATCCTTGTTTAGCTTCAAAGTTCGTGGCCTTTTCTTCAAGACTCTCTTCTAACTAGGAGCCGCCTTCTCATATAAGTTGGCCAAAGTGTCAAAGCATTCTTTGGCAGTCTTTAGAGCTGTGATGTTGGGCATCACCGTTTCTTTGACAGAATCATAAATGATCCTTATAAACTTAGCCTGCTTCTTTTTGTAAGCAAGTCTACCAGCATTAGATGCTGGCTCTTCACTGACATTAAACACAATTTATTCCAAGTCATTTTCTTCTAGAATGGTTGTTAACCTAGCCTTCCAGGAGTTGTAGCTAGCTGAACCTTGTAGCTTCTCTTCCGGTCTGAAGATATTGACAACCATCTCTGCCACTTCATCAAATGTTAAGTCCGCAAAACTTATCCCAAGGTCTAGGAAGACACCAGCAATCTCCCTTTACTGTGTCTTCACATGCTAAGCATTGATACCATGTTGAATTTTTAGCATTAGCATGAACACTTTTAAAATTTGCAGACTAGCATAAACAAATGACAAGTGCAGCAAATAATATCAATCACATCAACACATTGAACACAAGATTTTTCACTGGGGAAACCTTTAAAGGACAAAAAATTCAAAAGTATTAGTAATTCATCTCGTAAATGAGATGACTGAGTTTTTCCAAAAGATCCACAAACCCTAACTGGATTGTTCCATAATTACAAAAGATCAAATTTCCAATTTCACAAAAAATGCCCAATTAGGGTTTTTTTACAAATTAGGGCTTGTGGCTGCCCAGATTTGTTGCCTATACCTTCTGGCTGCCATGTACCTGTTCGTACTGCTGCCTTGTTGTAACCTGCTGCCCGACCATACCTATTTGCGACCCTTTCTCTGCCCGATCTTGCTGCCCGATGCCTGCTTCTTTTGCCCGGGACCTGCTGGGAAGGTCTGTGGGCTACCTGTGGACCTCCGAGCCTGTCTGTTGATAGCCCGAGGCCTTGTGGGGACTGTTAGCAGCTACTGCAGCAGTCTGCAACAGCCTGGAGGCTGCTCAAGGGTTGGTCGTAGGCCAAACCCTCATGGGTATGCTACCCGAGGGTTGGTCATAGGCCAGACCCTCACAGGTATGTTGCTCGAGGGTTGGTCGTAGGCCAAACCCTCACGGGTATCCTGCCCGAGGGTTGGCCGTAGACCAAACCCTCACGAGTATGCTGCCCAAGGGAGAGAAGGAGAGGGTTGAGCCCTTGCCCATGAAGGAGGAGGGCAGCCCATGGAGGAAGATAGAGGTTGCCCGGTGGTGGATAGAGGGATGCCTGAAAAAACTAAAGCTTCCTGTGAGAAGGAAAAACCAGCTACTGCAAATTTGATGTTGAAACCCTAGCTTAGGGTTCTTCAAATGGATGATGATGCCCTAGCTAGACTCATCCATGCTAGGGCATAATCACAAAATCCTTCTTCCTCAAAACTTGTGAGATCTTCTGATGGAGCAGTTGTACTTGTGTGAGCAAGTGTGTGTAATAATGAAATGGATTGATCTTCTTTTATATCCTTTGAGTCACCTGTAAGTGGACCGAAATTAGAAAGATTAAAATATTAATATTGTATTATTTTCTAATTTTGACTTTTTCCTTTAGGGGTACTAAAGTTCTTTTTGCGCTTTCACTTTTATACCTTAGTGGTACTAAGGGTCTTCATGTATTTTTGACTTTTGCTTTAGCCTTCTTCAAGTGCCCTTGTGGTCAACGTGGTCTTTCATCACCACTCAAAGTACATCATCATAAACAGAGAGAATTACTAATGCTTTTATCTCACACTCTATGTGACACCAAGATCGGGTACTAAGGTGTCTTAACCAAGGGTAGCTAATCCTTGGAGAAGATCGCAAAGCCCACTGGTCAAGGGTTAGAGTGTCACACATGCCTAGACCCGGTCTAGGGCTTATAGTGTCTTCCTAGTAACAGACCAGGTGCCTCAGCCATAGGCTGCATAATTTGACACTAGGTCAAATACTTGGTAACAGACCAAGCGCCTCCATTCTCCTAGAGAATGGCCCTCAACCCAAAGCTGAGTGCTGGTAATTGACTAGGTTCCTCCACTCAAAGGAATGGCTACTCAAAACTAGGTTGAGTCTACCAGTGCATTGGTTCACATCGTGGTCCCAGACAAAATGTCACCATTCAATAGAATGGTCACTCAACTCAAAGGTTGAGTCCCCGCCAGTGCAGAGCTGGGTCCATATCATGGTTAAGGACCATATATCATCATTCAACAGAATGATCACTCAACTTTAGGTTGAGTCTACACAGTGGTAGGTTGAGTCTACACCGTGGTCCCTGACCAGGTGTCCCCATTCTCCTAAGAGAATGGCACTTGATGCTGCTCAAAAAAATCAACACTTCTTTGAGAAAATCACAAGGTAAAATGTTGAAGTCTCTCATGAATTCACCAAGAAATTCATCGGTACATTAGTTAATTTCGCCAGTATCAGTTTTGAGGTCTCTGAAGCTTCAATTGCAGAGGCTATGGGCTTATCTGCATCTGGCGATAAATGGTTTAAAAAGTTTCCATTCGAGGTTGACATGAATTTATTCCTCCTACCACGCCACTAAACCCTAGATTGGAACAAGGGAATTCACAGGAATGCATTAAAGGAAGAATGGTGACAGGTGTTAAGTATCATTCAACGATACATCACTTGTGAAGGTCGAATCGCAACAATCTTTCGATATCATTTACGCTTTCTCCTTCATGTGGCAGGTGTATCAAAGCTAAATTTACCTTTTTATTTTCTCAAGAGCCTATCTAAGATGGCAGTTCGAGTAAGAAACCATCCAAACCATACTTCTCGCAGTATTTTTCATCATGGTCTAATTAAGCTATTGATTGTGAAAGAATTAGAAAAAAAAGCTTGGACCTAGACACTTTTGTTTATTTTGGTCAAGATTTAAGGTTGAAAAACCAGAAGATGCAGAAAAACAAGAAAATTTAGAAACCCCGAGGAAGCTAAGAAGTTACAAGAGAAAGAGTATAAACAAAACACAACAAGGGTTTGAAGATGCAGACTTGAAGGCTGGTTCAGATGCAGAGCTGATGGCGATGACTCCTAAAACCCCTAGTTTTGCAGAAGAAATTTTAGTCGTGGAAAGTATGGGAACAACAAGTGTACCAGAACCCAAATCTCCAGAAATCAAGAAAACCTTTTCTCGACTCAGAAATACCGAAGCTATTAGATGGCAACCAAAGACCAGGCCTTCAAACAAATTTCATTTAAATATAAAGAAAATTCTCAACCCTAGGTTTAAAAAAGAAAGCACGATTGAAATGGAATAGTCTTCTAGCGAAGAGGATGTTCAATCTAAGAAAATTGAAGGTATGATATCTCAAGCTCTTGAGAGTATTTAAAGAAATATTAAATCAATCCCTGGCTTACTAGTGAGGATGTTTGTGGATAAGGGTAAAGAGATTATTTTAGAGATGAGTGAAGGCACTAGCAAAAAGCATTCAGGCGAACAGAAAGATGTGGAATACATGGATGCTCAATATCTTGAACATTCAGTTGAGGGACAAAGGGTTCCATTGGGTGAGGTTTTGGTTGAAGAACATGTGAACAAAGAGATGGATAGTCTTGATGAAAAAGTACAAGCTAAGGAAGAAACAGAGCTTATGAATCTTAGGAAGGCTCTACATCATTACAAATCTCAAAAGACACACTTAAATCAGCTTAATGATCAGCTTGTTAATGCCAATTGCATGATAAGGCGGGATCTTGAAGAAATAAATTCAAATTATGCAAAACTAGTTTAGGTTGTCGAAGAAGCAGTTAAGAGAAGGAAGATAGCCCAGGAAACAAATGATAAATTACTCAAACATAATCAAGAACTTAAGGAGAAAGTGCTAGCTATGGAGAAAGAGCTCAATCAACTTCGGAGGTCTCGGGCATTAGATGGTCTAACTATGCTTGCAGAAGCTGCTCGTAAGCTATGACATCATGAGAAGATAAGTCTTCTTATCTACGTGGAAATTTTTGAAGTCAATATGTGCTAAATTTATTGTTTAGTTGGCAACAAGTAGTGTTTGTTTAAACTTCTTATTATCAATATAATTAAAAGTATCTACATTTAGACTCTTTCAATCATATAATTTTGGATCTAGAAACAGTTTCTAGGTAATTTTGATTATACATATAGAAAGTAAAGATAGTAGTAGAGGTTGGTAACAAAGGGTCGAGAGAGGATTTTTGCATGTACCAATTTGAAAACTTTTTAAATCTGTAAGTATATTTTGAAGACTATATTGAGGATGAAATATGAATTATGAGCCACTTTGACTTATGATAAATTGCATATACATGTCAGTGTTTTTTATTTATTTATGTTTGTGACCTTACAATTGATAGTGTTTCTATCCTTTGTACTTACTGCCAGTCTTATGTATCTGCGTATCTCTTATTTAGAATGTTTTTCTGCCTAAAAGTGATTATATAGCTTATGTATAAACCAAACAAATATTTAATATCCAGAATTTGTAGTTTTAAACTCTTGAGATGCATGGGCTTTGTACCTCTGTAGTGCAGTGCAAACTCCAGTACAAACAGTTTCAAACTCATATCTCTTGTAACAAAAGTTACCAAACTATAACAGACAACATCAAATGATCAACCATGAAATGAAACGATTCACGAAGCACGTACTAATGAGTAATGACCAAAGTTCAAAACTTCAAACAATTATAATATGCTATTATGTAGTCAATAGTGCAAATTTTCAAGCAACGAAATTCAAAGGTAGGTTCAAGTTTCATATAATGTTTTCAAAATATTTAATAGAGTCGTAGAGTCACCATAGAAATATTAAACTTAAAGAGTCAATAGTTACAATTTCCAAAGTAATGAAAAACTAGAAAAAGACAAGCACTAATATTTCCTCTTGCCACGGGAAAGTTTTAATTTCTTTTCCCGTGATCTATGAGCACAACTAGCCTCCTCATCCTGAGTAGGTGGAAATGGTTGTGAACCACGTCCAATAGCTACATGGCCCCCACGAGAGGATGGAGGTTTTGAAGCTGGAGGAAAGACTGGTACAGGTGGGATAGGTAGAACACTGCTAGTAGAGGGGGGTGGCATCTATGTTGCTGTTGCTGTTACACAGTCACCATCATCATCACCCAAACGTTCAGCTTCCAAGCACTCTAGAACCATGGCTTTATCCTCCAAATTGTTCTCCTCAGGGTTTTTGTCCCAAATGAGATATGTTTTATCACTTTTGGCACATTCACAATAATGAGACAACAACCTCAAGTTGTAGTGTACAAAAACCAAGTTTTCTGCTCAGTTTTCATTAAGGTTGTTTCTTTTCACGCTGTGGATGAAGCTATAGGTGCTCCAACACCTCTCCATAGAAGAACTGTTGACCACCTGTGAAAGCACTTCGACGACCAATTTATGGAAGTGTGTCAAAGCGGAGCCATACATGTTCCACCACTCGATAGAAACCAATCTATCTCTATCTTTGTTTGCATGCAAACTAGCGAACACCCCATGTTGACTAAGGTATTTGCTCAATTCAGCACGCAATATGGCAATATCCTCTTCATCAGGGACCAACTTGTCTATAGCTTGCATGTACCCAGCTTGTACCTCTGAGAATCTGTGTGGGGTTTTCTCCTGACCCCACCCCCAGGTGCTGGTTTGGCCAACCAAGATGGAGAATAATATTTTGGTGTAAGGACATAGGCTAAGGCATGGAGTGGAACATTAAGTTTATCCCACCTGTTGACCACATGCTTTTGAATATGCTCATACAGGATGGCATCTTTTGGCTCAACAATATCTTTTATTTGGCCTAACATTGTATCCATTTGCTCATACACCTCCCGAATTACCGACTGATGAGTATCTGCAAACCAAATCATGTTATAAATGGGCTTGGTGAATTGCAACACACACCTGACACTCACCCAAAACTGATCATCAAGAACGATGTCCTCCACCTCCTAAAATTCACGCCTCTCAGATGCAGATGTAGCCTTGTCTTTCAAAACCTGCCATGAATCACTTGGTACCATGCTAGCCAATGCCTCCCTTACCTTCAAAAGGCACATGAAGGTAAGGAAATAGCTACAAAACCTAGTCTTTGCAAGCTTCAAAAGCTCCAACCTTAAATGACGCGGAAAATGTGATGGGCATTACTATGATTGGTAAAAAATCTTATCATGTGCTTCCCTTTCTTTTACAATGAACCAATCCATTTATAATCATTCTCCTTCATCTTAATAATGTCATGCATCAAAAGGTTCAATGTGTGAACCAAACACGCGGACCAAAATATGTTGGGGTATCTATTCTCAATGATTGCTCTAGTTGCTTTACAATTAGCAATATTATCGGTAATGACTTGGATGACATTGTATGGCCCAATATATTCAATGGTTTTAATTAAGGCTTATGTAATATTGATGTCGGTCTTGAATCGATCCGAGTAGTCATGGGATGAAAGGAAGACTACACCACTGGCAGACACCCCAAGAATATTTATCAATGGCTTTCCCTTTACATTTGTCCAACCATCAGATACAATTGATACCCCATATTCATTCCAAGAATTTGTGAACTGCCCCAAAGCATTTTGGATCTTGGCTTTTTCTTTGTCAGGTCCCACGGTTCTAGCTTTGTCATACCTAGGGCTCATGTATCCTGCAAGGGCACTTCGGATGGTTTCAACCATTTCATGCCAATAGGGTGAGCGAAGAACATTGAATGGTATGCCACATGCATAAAGAAATTGAAACACTTTTGCATCCACATCATCCCTACCACCTTGGTTAAGGAAATCTAATGTTGTTCTACGCCTCGAATGCGAGGCAGAGAATCCACTGCCATAGGTGGATGGGGATCGAGCACTGAATGTTCTATCTGAGCTTGCAGTATCATGTTCAACCCTTGCTTTCTTGGATAGGTATTGTGCTTCCTCCTCTTCCCTCTTATATTTGGCTCTATCATTTGATGGAACTTGTTTACAAGTTTCGACTCCTATAGTCTTATTTTCATCCCATGGCATAACCCCACATAAGTGCTTTCTCACACAGGTATATGAACCTGTGTAAGTTACTCCACAATGGGGGCATGTAAATTTTGTGGTTCCACCCCCTCTCCCTCCTCCAAGCTTTGTGACATATTTCCACAAGGGTGTTTGGTTGTCTTTGGTTTTCTTACCATCACCATCACCACTATCATTTTCCTCATCCTCCTCTTCATCTCCCACCTCTCCTTGATATGTGCCCCTACCCACTTCTTCATCCTCTTCATCATTTCTCCTTCAGTTTCCAATCAATGCCATCATAATAAACAATGGAACCAAAAGGACAAACCACATTGTGATTGACATGCCCATCACAAGGTTTGTAATCTTGTAGAGATTTAGAGAATAACTCTTTGCCTGCAATGGAATGAGGGAGAAGGAACGAGAAAGAGTATGAAAAGAAAACCTACAAGCATTCAAGCCATAAACAAATAGAAGTTTAAATGGAAAAAAACAAGAATGAGTTTAGAGCCTACCTCTTTGGCTCTCCAATGGTGGTTGAGTCCTATAGCAGACTTCAATCTCCCCTCCAAGATCTTGCAAATGGCATCCTTCAATCTCCCTTCTTGCTCTCCAAGCTCTTCACCAAATCTCCAATTTCACTCCAAGCTCCACAAACCCTTGCAAACATGAATCAAGTGGAAACAATGAAGTCAAATGAGGGGGTGCTTTAAATCCCAAGCAAACCCCTTCAAAAAAAGACAAAAAATGAATTCTCTCCTCAATCCACGGATTTGACGCAGGTGCGATTGCGGGAGCGATTTCGGGAGCAAATTCGGTAGCGATTTTTAAATCATTGGAGTGATGAGGGAGCATTCAGGGAGCTAACGCTCCCGATCGCTCCCACGTACTCTGAGACAAGGGCAGGGAGCGATTTTTTTTGCATGGTAGCCCGCTCTACAAAAACGCTCCCGAACGAGAGAAAATGTAAAGCACACTTTGAGGACCCTGTTGCCGCCTAATTCGCACCTCAGGTAACGTGGCAGAAATCTTCAAGCCACTGGGTGCGACCTTGGGGGCAAGCTCAAGCCAAGTGCTGTCACCTGATACTCAGCTCCTCTGTCTAGGCCAACTCCTAGCGAAGCCAAGGGGGTTGGACCCTAATGAAAAGTAAAATCTAAGGTTTTTACTCTACAAGAGAAATAATTAATTCTAGGAGTTTTAATATGGAATGGATGAATTTAAGAAATTACCAATTACCGTCAACAAAATTTAACCTTAGCAACACCTTAACTCAAATTAGATACACAAAATTCAATGACACATTGCGAGATTAACTTATGCAAAAAGGAACAGAAAAGACCAGTGCCAAAATGAAATGAGTGCTTGCAAAAGTGGGTTGCTAGTGTAGTCTCAGTGAAAGTATTGCAGTGTCTCGGTTGGTAAATTTTAAATTATTAAATGATTTGATTAAGGAATGGGTAAATTGTGCGTTTGGCCCAACAAGTCAAGTCCCTTCGAACTGAGTGCTAAAGCAGTAATACCAAGTGTCCAACAGGGCGAGGATAGACCTGCTTAGAGTAGCCCCCTGACTCTGTAGTGATTACCCTGTGCAACCTCCCGAGTTCTCAAGAAAATTACTTGTGTGGATTTTCCTATTAGATCTAGTAACTCGTATCCCTTTCTGATACAGCCAACTGATCAGACAAGCTGCAGCGGTGTAGAGCATACGGGGAAGGAGTCTTGGTTTATTTTAATTAGAACAAGTTTTCTGATTTAGAAAAAAGATAAAACCCGGGAGTCTCTTTCCAGATTCAGTACTCGGGCAAGCCCTTATCCACGAACCTGTAATCGAGAAAGCGAGGGGGTTTATTTTAACTTAGCAGTGCATAACAAAATTGTTTTTGTTTTTTAATTACTACACTGCTCAAATCTTTTCCCTTATGGTACTTCGGTATAGCGCAGTGGGTAAGTATTCAGGTTACTTTTGCACAACTTAAACAAAGCATGAAATGATAAAGAAAGACAACTACGCTACCAACATATAAGAAAACAGAAAAGGACACCGACACAAATCCCCCAAGGGGGATGGGGACCAGGGTCTACTGAGCCTACTCAAACTTGTTTCTATTAATCGGTTACAACGCTTCAGCAGAGAATGCTCTTTGGTCCTTGTTATCTGGGATTCAAAGGCTTACAACATGCAAAGGAAATAGGCCCAGCTAAGGGGAAAGCCTCCTGGGAGCTCCGGATGTTCAAAAAAGCTAATTTCGGGCAGAGTTTCCTTCTCTTTTTTGATGGGCCTGCTAAAAACCAGAAAGCATATGTTAGTGAAAGATGCCCAAAAACACTTTGGAAGTGTCTTTGGGCAGCACGCAAAAATTTACAAAAAAAATCTAAGTAACAACTGATTACAAAAAAAACAAGGAAACAACTAAGTGAGGTAAGCTAGAAAGCTTGCCTTCTTAGGATCTTTGCTTGCCTCTTGAGGAGAATGGCAAGCAAATCTTAAACACAAACTGCTAGATCAAACTTTAAATGCATAGAAACTCTTTCAACAAGTTTTTTTAATTTTCAAAATTTTTAAACTTGCGGAAAAAAGGGAAAAGTAACTAGATCTAAAATTTTAAATGTACCTTTGAAGCAGACTAGAAATAGAAACTTTTAGACATCAGATCTACCTTTGATATGACTTTAGATGCTAGATCTAATGTGGAAACGTTTGAAACCGAAAGAAAATTTTAGGAAATTTGTAGATCAAAATTCAAAGAACCCAGAGTAGAGCAAGAAATAAAGGACAGAAAAAGCTTCCTTGGTGAGATCAAAGGGACAGAGCTTATTTTCAAATTTTATTGAAGGAAAGGTAGAGCACATTCGCTCATCAATACTCCAGCATTAGCTTCCTGCAAAAGATTATCAACACTAGCAATGGGGATTAAAAAAATACCTGTGTAAACCGAAAGACTACAACAACAATGTAGATCCAAGCATGAAATCATACATATATCAAATAGTCTTCCTCGACTTGCAATAAAAGAGTAACCTAACAAGAATTACCTTTTATCTCTACAAAAATACCATTTCCTTCCGAAAGCAAGTTAATCCCAAACATATGCAAGCATGAAAACAAATACAGGTTACCTCACAAATGTAGAGTAAACTCTATCCAAACATCCATAGATCCCACACAGAAATTGTCTCCAAAGCTTTTTATTCACAATACTTCAAGAAAACTATTACAATATTACAAGCAGAGGTTCCACCTTTTGATGCTGAACAAAGGAGAAGAGACCAACTTATATAGGAAAAGGAAGACCCAGGGGGGCCTCATCAATACTGAAAATGAAGTCAGAGTGTAACTGGGCTTGGACTAAGTTGAACAGAGAAGGTAATTGACACCTCTCTCACCAAACTCCTCCAATGAACCAAAAACTGCCAACACATACCAACCATTCACCAAGACCAAATCGCAAGCCACGATTTCCTTCACCCGATTGTACGGCTATATGTGACGTGAGCTCCAATATGTTAAAGTTGACGCCACCATGATTTAGACCAAATCGTATATGATACACCTACCTTAGATTATAGCCAAAGTCCACAAATGACAAGAGATGGAGGGGGTCCACTTCTTAATGTTATTCGCTACACCACATAATGGTTAGCGTGAACTTCAAGCGACTTGACGTCACCCTTATAAACTTTCGCTATCTCCACAAAACCTTAACCAATGTCATATAAGGGG
>LPNX011069177.1:168960-213391 GCA_001517045.1 Pseudotsuga menziesii | reverse complement strand
AAAACCATGCTAGCGATTTCCTTTAGGATTTTGACGTCACCATGATTTAAACTATCCACTCAAACTTTCAAACCAAACTTTAAAATGCATTACCTCACATGGAAAGGGTCGCACTCTTTAGGGGACCCATGCCATGTCACCCCATAACCTTAATATTTTATTTTAAAATGACTTTTCAACCTTTGACTTAAGTGCCAATTTGTCCAAATTTAGCATTAAAATGCTATTTTATGCACTTTTAGCCCAAATAATGCCTCACGGGGTGCTCCGGCTGCCCGACTGATGTAGAAAGTGGTCCCATGGGTAAAGTGGACGCTCCAGGTGTGAAAACGAGTGTCCCCATGTCAAAAACGGACTCTGTATTTGACTTTTATTACAATCTGAAGTTTTTTAATTAAACCATTAAAAAATGGCTTAAAAAACAGAAAAATTTATTTTTTGCGGAAATTGACGAAACTCTAGGGGGACCTAGTACATGTCCATACGACTCAATTCGAATGCCTAGTATGGTGAAAAACACCGACACGAAGGCTCTAATAACCTCCCTAGGCCGCAACACCAAGATGACTACCCCAGCTTTGGAGGTGTGAGTGAAAAACTCAGAAATTATTAGTCGTTTGTTCAACAACCAATAATAACCAAGGGAAAAAACACTCTGGGCTAGTCGGCTTAATGCTTAAGTCTGGGAAGCCGAGCCTTTTATAAAAAATTAAATGCTAGGACATTTTTTACAATTCCCCCAAGGGGGTATGAACATGCGTTACAAAAAATAAAACGACCCTGGAGGCCTGAAAGGACCTCTGAACTCTGAATATGAACAAGTATCTTGTTCATCACTAGCGGCTCACTGAAAGTCCAACTAGGTGCAGCCTAGTCGGTAACATTTCGGGAGCGATTTTTAAATCGTTGGAGTGATGAGGGAGCATTCAGGGAGCTAACGCTCCCGATCGCTCCCACGTACTCTGAGACAAGGGCAGGGAGCGATTTTTTTGCATGGTAGCCCGCTCTACAAAAACGCTCCCGAACGGAAGCAAATGTAAAGCACGCTTTGAGGACCCTTTGGCAACACTTCGCTCAAAAGCAAGTTTCCAGAGCGGGGGCGAGAGGGGAGAGGGTGCTCCCCTGCAACGTAGACTTCAACTCACTGACATTCACCTTGTGGATGCTAAGCTGAGGTGGAAGTTCCAAAGTCCAAAGTGTTGCCCAAACACTAATTAAGACAACCACTTGTCTTGAGAAGGGAGAGGACCTTTATGAACCACCAAGTGGTGATTTGGAATTTTGACGACACCTAGTGGGTATAGTGTAAACATCAAAAGGAGTATCTTCTAGACTGGGAATCTGAAAATCTGAAATTGTGACCTCTAGACGTGTGACTAAAATACATTCCTCAATACGATGTGGCTCATATAACTTCAACTCACTAACATTCACCATATCAAGAATGCTAAGTTGAGGTGGGGTGTCTAACTCGAAGGCGATAGGATCCATTTGTTGTATGATGTTGTAAAACCCATACAGAATGGACTTGAGCTTGTGAAGTTGCCGAGTTTTGAATTGTTGCTTGTCTAAATGCAACAAAACTCAATCACCAAACTGAAAAGATAAAGCAACTTCAATCTTGATGACAATTATGAAGTGCCTTATACTCGGCATTGTTAGAGATAGATGTGTATCTTGGGATGTCTTCCATGTGGTTCTGCCTAGCATGGAGATATATTGTCAGCATTGGAAGTAGTGTGGAGTGTGAGAGACATTCTGTAGAAGTCATGGATTCAGTGATTGAATACATGCAGAGGTTCAGTGGCTTCTTTTGGTCAGATGTGAGGAGTGCAGTGGTGCACCAGTTTCTGATGATGATGGGTGAGATGCATCACGCATATGCATGTGCATGTGCATGGAGGTTGCATGATGTAGAAATAATAGATCAATGCTATGTGCAATGATGCTAAGAAGAAGCACAGGAAATAGATCTTGCTACTAAGAATTCTCACAAGCATACACAAGAAAACTAGAGAGAAGAAAAGAGACTGAATCACATGAATGAAGAGATGAATATTGGTGTGTATCCTTCCATTGAATAATTATGAATAATAGTGTACATAAATAGTACATCCCTCATAGGAAAGTCGAATTGTATGGAAACAACTCATAAAGCTCAAAAAGGCTGACTTACCAAAATATAGCAAACCCCCATAGGTGGATAAAGCACTTGCTAAATCTATCAAGGACATCACGAGTTGGCAAAAGCATGAGTGAGTTGTCAAGGAGATGGAAATAACATGCTAATCCTAGAAAATGGAGAAAAACTAATGGAGGATGGGTTGGAAACAAAAGCTCCCAGTTTCCTAGTTGACTAGCTTTTATCTTATCCATAGAAAAGCAGGAAAAAGCAGAAAAAGCAGAAAAAGTAGAATCTGTTGTAAGGTCCTGTATACTAATTCTAGATCAACCCAGAATCAGAAATAAATCATTCCTAGGATATAGATGGCATGTATTGACTTCAAAGTGCAAGTGGATGCCAACTAATTAAGCTAGTGGGTGAATAATTAATCAAATAATGATTAATTATTTTATCCTAAGTTGTGAGTGGGTTTAATATATTCCTACACCCCCCTATAAGTCTGACTTTATGATGGTATGACAAAAAATATGGATGCAGATAGGGCCCAACAACAAGGCTATGGTCACCCTTTAACAATTATTATGTTCGAAAAAGTGAGGAAAGAGGCAAAACGACATGGGGAAAATCCTCCCTCAAGATAGGACAAGGCACAAAATTTGAAATATGTCTTCAACATATCTTCATCTTCACTTTAATGAGCTGACTGAACTGCTTCTGGATGAAGGACTTGCTAAAGAAATCATGAACTCCATGATCATGCGCTGGAGTGTAGAACTTGCAAGAAGGAAGAGGAGAGAGTCCTTGTATCTCATCAATTGATGAAGTAGGAGCATTATCTGAATGCTTCTTTCTGCTGTCAAACTCTGATCTGCAAACATAATCTGAAATGGAAAAGAGATCTGTGCATACTCTTTCCCAAAGAGTACAAAAAATAAGGCAATTTATTTCACACCCAATTCCCTGAATAGCTGCAAAATTGTGATGTGGACCACATGTCAATCTTCCAATCTGATGTAGCACCTGTATAGATCTGATACGAGGCTGATAAAACTCTGATATATCAGAAATATTAGCATATGGAACAGCAAAGACAAAGGCTTCAGTGGCTCCATGAGGATATAGGGCTAGACTAGGAAAATTATGAACAACGGGGAAAAACTGATAGGTGTAAAAATCTGAATGATGGATGGGCATAAGATCTGAACCATAAGTGTTTAGAACAGATCCAAACATGTTTAATATCAGTCCATTTATGACTAAGGTCATGGATAACCAGCCACTGAAAGTTAGGAAAGACTTCAAATCATGTAAGATAAATATCACTGCATAAGAGACCAATGAGGAATTAGCTAGTGAGCTTGGGATTTGTATAGTCTTTGGATTATTCAGAGGTATGGTAGATGGTATGGATGGTGGTATTATATGTGTATCAACCTGCAAATATGCTTCTAAATCAGAATCCAAAGGATCACATATAAGCATATCAATAGACTCATGGGAATACACTGGTAATGAATTCTCTGTATGAAAGGAGGAAAGAATGAGATGTTCACAATCTTCAAGAAGGCTCTGAGTATTGATGCCAAGAACAACGGAAGATATGCTGAAGCACATGAGATCAAGTAAGGTAAGTGGTATGACACAAATAAGGCTTGATGTGGCTAAGCAAACATCCTATAAGTCACTGGGTTACGCACCATCAATGAGAGAGGTATGCAAGAGGTGTAAAGAATCTGGCACATAGATCTCAGAATATAAGATAGGAGATTGAGAGAACAATGAATGGGTTATAGGATCATAATCAATATCAGCAGCAGCTCCATATGTTACTTCTTTTTCATCAATAGTATCACAAGAAGAAAAATCACCTTCAAGAGACACAGAAAAAGATGGCTCTTCAATATTTGCTTCTTCATTGAAGGAGGAAGCATTCGAATGAAAGAGGGCAGCAGCAACATAAACTGTATGAGAAACTTCTTCATCATGATCAACTTCATCAGAGAATGTAGAGGCCAAGAAATCTTGAGAGAGAGAACAAGAGGAGATGCTAGGTTCACTCCATGCTTCATCTTCAATTTCCTGCAAACCAAAAGCTTTGTCCAAAATTTTCCAAAGCTCAAATGGAAATTCAGCAGAATCTATGAGATGATATATATTTGGAGACATTCCCAAACACATAATTCCATAAGCTCTATCGCAATTATTTAGCCAATCAAACTTCTCTTCATAAGACTCAGGTTCACTCAATGCACCAATGGAGATATCAAAGAGACATTGCCTCTTCAAGTATGCACTCATCTTTGGCTTCCAATCAGCATAGTTGAAAGGAGATAGTAGAGGAACTTTTGAATCCATATTGAAGTTGTTGATATGCTCTAAGAGATAATCTCTGCAACCTGCAAAACAAACTAGGAGAAAATCTTTGTAAGCTAGACAAGCTCTTCTTTAGAGAGGGATAGGAGACTGGAAGCACTCCTCAACTCTGTAGAACTTGATCAACCTTCTAGCTCTGATACCATGTAGAAATAATAGATCAATGCTATGTGCAATGATGTTAAGAAGAAGCATAGGAAATAGATCTTGCTACTAAGAATTCTCACAAGCATACACAGGAAAACTAAAGAGAAGAAAAGAGACTGAATCACATGAATGAAGAGATGAATATTGGTGTGTATCCTTCCATTGAATAATTATGAATAATAGTGTACATAAATAGTACATCCCTCATAGGAAAGTCGAATTGTATGGAAACAACTCATAAAGCTCAAAAAGGCTGACTTACCAAAATATAGCAAACCCCCATAGGTAGATAAAGCACTTGCTAAATCTATCAAGGACCTCACAAGTTGGCAAAAGCATGAGTGAGTTGTCAAGGAGATGGAAATAACATGCTAATCCTAGAAAATGGAGAAAAACTAATGGAGGATGGGTTGGAAACAAAAGCTCCCAGTTTCCTAGTTGATTAGCTTTTATCTTATCCATAGAAAAGCAGGAAAAAGCAGAAAAAGTAGAATCTGCTGTAAGGTCCTGTATACTAATTCTAGATCAACCCAGAATCAGAAATAAATCATTCCTAAGATATAGATGGCATGTATTGACTTTAAGGTGCAAGTGGATGCCAACTAATTAAGCTAGTGGGTGAATAATTAATCAAATAATGATTAATTATTTTATCCTAAGTTGTGAGTGGGTTTAATATATTCCTACACATGATGCATGTGCATGATATTTGCACATTGCATGTGCATGCATGCATTTATTAATGCACTTTTTTAATGCATTAGTGTGATTTGTGCATGAACCTCGAATTAGGGTCTCGAAACCCTATTGCTTGTGTGACTCAGGTGATCAGAGAGAGAGGGGTGAATCAGTGCATGCAAAGAGGGTGCATTCTTCAGAGGAGAGGCTGTACTCTGGTAGAGAGAGAGATCTTGGATCTGAGATAGATCGGGCATATCTTATCTGAGGCAAAGTGAGATCAGATCCGAGAAAGAGACTACTTCTACATCAAATTGATTCAGCTCAGAGCACAAAGTTGATTCACCAGACAGTGGGGGCTCATTCAAAGCAGTGGGGGTGCGGTTCATTGGTGAGGGGCGATTCCTAAGACAGGATTCTTCCAAAGCTGAGAGAGGGCATCACCAAGACAGTGATCCAAAGAAGCAGAGAGGTGTGAGGCCCAATTAGAGAGCAACTGTAGAGCGGAAGGCGAATGCTTGCATGAGCTGAGAGGGCACATCCATCTGAATTCAGACTTGAGGATCGGAGCATCTTGTTCCTGGATAAGTTTGTTGTTGGACTGATCCATTCTTCTTATTGTAAATTGTTCAAAGATAATATAAGCTTCTATATCTCTCTCACTGGCTTTCCCGCAAAGGATTTTCCAGGGTCTTCTGACCGAAAGCAAATGTCAATTGTGTGATTGCTATTGTGTTAGAAGTTGTAGAGATCTCATGTGTTACTTGTTATGATCTTGATTATATGCTCATATGTTATCTGGGATTTAGTTTCATTATTAGTGTATTATCTGGGGTTAGAGAGATTGGTGACCAAGTTGGGATCTGTGATTTTTAGAGTGAGTGGTGACCTCTAGAAAATTTACAGGCATGTGTTTGTGAAGCATGTCATGAATCTTGTTGTGAATCTTGGCCTCATTTTGCAGAAAAGAAAAAGCTTCATCTTGGCCATTCTGCTAGTGTGATGTGGATAGATCTATGAAAGTAACATGTACCTCATTAGGAGCAAGATGTTGAAAAGTTAAAACCCAAATGAATCTCAAAACAAGAGTGTCCCGCAGAGGCATGAGTGGGTTTGTTATAGCTGCACTGCAAAGCATGCAAATATCCACTGTTACACGGGTACGCGTCCCGGAGGGTCGGGGACGCGTTTCGGCGTTTTGGGCGTCCCGGGGACTCCGAAACTCCACCCGAAACATTTCGGGACGTCCCCATTTTGGCGAGACTTGGCGAGAACCAGGCCGAAACGTTTCAGTGGGTGGCGAAACTTGGGGGGACTTCCTGGCGTCCCGCCCCGAAACTCCGAAACTTGTGGGCGTCTCGCCCCGAAACTCCGAAACTTCGCCGAGACTTCCTAAGGATATTTCCAATTTTTTTTAATTTTTTTTCTTAATTTAAAAAAAAAAATTTTAAAAATTTAAATAATTCATTAAAATTATAAATTTTATAAACTTATTATACTTATATAATATAACTGATATTATTTAATATTTATATATTATTTATAAAGTTTTTAAACATTAAAAAAAATATTAAAAACTAAAAATAAAAAGTTAAAAAATTTTAAATAATTCATTATAGCTTGGACTCTATTTATAGACTATAGTTACTATTCATACCGATGACTAAGTCTTTGACTCTTTCCTATTTTTGAGCAATCTTAATTTACTATTTTAGTATTTAGTATTTCAATGTCTTTGACCTTTAGTGTTATTGTTTATTGTTCAGTGTTTACTAGTTTAGTCATTTTAAATTTATTGCAATTTGCAATGCCTGTTTAAAATTAAAAATTAAAACTTTAATTATTTTGTTGATGTGCAGTATCATACTATCTAGATTCTAGTATCATTGATTCATTTTCAATCACTTAAAATTTTAAAACTTAAAAGTCAAATCTGAAGATTATCAAATATGATGTGCATGTTAATCATAGATTCATATTAATACACAATAGATTTATAAATTATTATTAATATAATGATAATCTTGATGAATCCTATAATGTGTTTGAACTTTGAATTTTGCATTTACATTGCATGGTTGCAGATTCCAGAATGATGAATGTTTGTTATTGTTGGGATTTATATTTTTCATATTTTTAATATTTTTAAAATTTGTATGACTATCGCGTCCCGCCGTCCCCGCTGAATTTCTCTAAAATTTGGGGGTGGTCTCCACACGTCCCGAATGTGCGTCTCCCCGAACCCGCGTCCCGCCGTCCCGGAACCTTGGGGGAACATTGCAAATATCCATAGTATTTTTTGGAAGAGTTGTTTTGTAATTTCTGAGAGATGATGTTTCAGATAATACAATTTGCCATCTTCCAGGAGAGAAACGGTGAAGAAAAATGATTGTGAAACGATGCAGAACAGTTCACTATATGGAGAGAAAAATGGGGAGAGGGACCAGAGCTTGACACAATCAGCTTTGACTGTTATATATTACATTAAAATATTAAAATGAAACAAGTAAAAAGATCAAGGCAGAAATGAAAACAAAAGAATAGGAAAAAAGATATCAACATAAAGGAAAAAATAAACTAAAAGCTAATCGAAGGGGAAAACCTGTGTAAAGTTTAAAAAGCCAGCGTTTCAGGGCAAACGCTCGATTCAAGAAAGCAGAGAAGCGATGAGGGAAAGTAGAGTATCAAAGCAATAAATAAGCACGGGGCATAGACAATGAAAGGTCACCCCAGGAAAGCTAAACACTTGACACTAAAGCAATTACTACTTAATTGTAAAGGAGATGGAACTCACTCTTTTTAAAGAGTATCGCTCTCCATTTGTAAGGATGGTGGGATTTGGAGAGTTTTTTCCCTTGAGGTTTTGTTGAAAATCTTGAAGACAATGGAAAGTTAAGGTTTTCTCCCCTTCTGGCATACTTGCTTGGGTTTAATTCCTGAATAATAAAGATGGAAATACTTGCATTCAATGGGTGTTTAAGGGCTGAAATATAGGTAACATTATTCATTTACAAGACTACCTTTTTAAGAAAATATAAAGAGTGGTTTACTCCCCTCTAATATGTCTTTGTGTTTATTGTTGGAGATGTTAGCATGTATCTTTCATCTTAATCAAGAGTTGGCTGCCATTCACATTTTCCTGTGGTAAATGCACCCTCACACATGTTCTGAAAGCTCCTTAATTTGGGTTTTCACAAGTAACTCTCTGTTATAGTGGACTGCAAGATAGGTGTGTTTATAGGTTCTTTATTCCGTCTATATTCACTCCTAATCTCATAGTTGTTTCCCTTAGTAGTTGATTCTTGGCTCGACTTGCCCAATGGTTTTGATGCTAGTCTTGATCCTTGCATCACCCTATTTATAAATCTCTTTTGCAAATTCTGTTTTGCTAAAGCAAACTCTTATTAATCACCTTAGGCCTTCTTGTAATAAGCTTTAGAAACCTAAGTTAGGAATGCCCCTGTTGTGCTGGACGAGAGCCTGCCTAAACTGAGGGGAAAAGCTACTGTGGTGGCAGTGGGCAGCCTTCCTGAGTTCCCTTGGAGTTGCACTTTGAGTTTTAGGGCTTTACCACTTTGAGTGCAGCTTTGGTAGATAACATAGACAATCAGCTATTGAGGTTGAAACTTTATAAATGTCCTCAAGCAAACAAAATGGGTCAATGGGACTGAAGAACACATGAGCATGAAAGGTACATCTCCAAACCAATATATATATATATATATATATATATAAAACAAAGTCTTATCATCAAATAGAAAGAAAAATAGCAGACAAAAATGACAAGTCAGACAAAACTAAATGATTACAGCAGTGTGGGTAAAAAAAGACTATCTTTTGAGGTGTACACCATTAAGACTAGCTATTAGAATTGTGCATTTTTAATATTTCTTAAATTAAAGTTCTTTACATTTGAGTATCAAGAACTTACCAGGCCTAATCACATCAAATTCAAACCCTAACTTTTTCCCTGCTGTTATAAATTCACTTCGGACAACTGATGCTTTGGACAAGGGTATGGGAACAACCTGCTCATAACATAGAAAATCCCTATTAGAATTTCAATTATAAATTTTCCCAAAAAGCAACATCAGCTGTAATTTCATCTCTAATTTGTGAATATCCATATAACTTGAAGGAAATCATACAATTTCATCATCTCACAATTACAATTTGAAATGTGGGAAATAGGGATTGTGAAAGACCCATACAGTCAGCCAATATGTAAACTTGTAAAGAAATAAAGAGATACCACAAAGATTGTTTGCAGATGTTAAAAGTTTTGCAGATGCCGATAGTTTGTAGATATAAAATAGTTGCAGGAGGGTAGGTTACAGATTAGCACTTGAAGATGGTGCGATGCGGGAAGTTCAAGCTGCAATGAATGATTGCAGGAATCTAAAGACAAGAAATGAACATAGTAGTGATGAAGATGAAACTGAAGCAGTGAAGGTGACACACTGGAACCTGAAGCATTATTGATGGGAATTCTTTTATTTCAGCTTGTACGTAAAATATAAATGTGAATGACCAGAATTATGTAGCAGAAGTATGGTAGAACCATAGACGTATTCTGGATTATTTGGATAACGAAATGAATGTAACAATATAAAATGGAAACCTAAGTCACCTGACACGAGGACATGGGCCACAAAGGACACGAAAATATGAGTGTCCAATACGGACACGGTGACCCCTGGAATCAGGACACGAAGGACATGTTATATATATATATATAGATCCAATTTTTTTTAGAAACTAGAACATTTACAAATATCCAATAGAAATTACTAATTGGAAATTTGGAATCAGTACACAATAGACATTTTGTCATTCACAAATCACAACGAGACACAAAGATGATAGCTCAAGATGTCAAAACCATATTTCTCATTTAGTCATCAAAATCAAAATGTATTACATAGATGTCAGAATGCAAATGGCAACTAGTAGTAGTAAATAGTAAATACAAAAATGGGTAGATCATAGATGAGATCAAGATCATCTGTCAATAGTCGTCCTCCATGCCTGAATCAACAAACTCATCACTACCCTGACCCTCCTCCTCCTTCTCCTCTTTGCCCATCTGACGACCTGCATCTGCTAGTGTGGAAGATGACCCCATATCATCATGAAAGAGATCCCACATCTTTGTCTTTCCCTTCACCCACTCCTCCCTCTTACTATAAATAAGACGAAGGTTGGAATGCACATACACCATTGTCTCTGCCCTAGACTGCTCAAGCATACTCTTCTTCAAACTGTACAAGTTCCCTTATGTGCTCCAATTCCTCTCACAACAAGAGGATGAAGCAACTTGAGAGATGACCCTCAAGGCTATCTTCTGTAGAACAGGGCATGCTCCCCCATGAGTTTCCCACCAAACATAGGGTTTATTAACCCCCCTGTCTCTAAGCACACATAGCCTCCAAATCTCCCAGTGGCAGAGGAAAACTCTGCAAATCCCTCCTCCACCTCTTCAAGTGTGTCTCTATCCTGAAGTAGTCATCTAAATGCCATCTTCCTCCCATATGAAATCTCCATCCATGTAAGGAGGGACTCTGGGTGAGGGCCCCTACCCACCATTGAGCCAATCATAACTGTAGTACTTGGGGTTCAATGAGTAGGCCAAGCAATGCAAAGGTGTGCAATTCTTATTCCACCTGGAGATAAGAATATCCTGTATATTGGACCATAAGTTCTCCGTCAATGTCTCATACTCGGCACACTCATTCTCCATAACAATGGTCCTCATGGACTCAATCATGGAATCCCACCCCTCATAAACATTTGCTAGGATGGGTTGGTTTGTGTCTGCAAACCACAACAAAGAAATGACCAGTTCCATGATCTTAATGGTAAGATCTACCCTCTCCCACCTACCATCATCTAGCACTGTGTCCTTTACCCTTTTTGAAGCAATCTGATCCACTTTTCTCCAAAGGGACCAAAACTTTGAAATAACCATGGACCCAAGAGGGGTTTTGACCTCCCTCAACCTCTTGAGCATGATGAATGAGGAAGCAAAACCGAGTATCTGCAACCTTCAACAATGAAAGATGGGTGTACTCTTTGTAGATAATGAGGGGCCATGGCATAGGTGTGCTTTTTTACAAAGTTACGGATACAGTGTGCATCCTCAATAATGTTGATTTTTGTACCTAGGAAAGTGTTCCCCTAGGTTACTTTAGCCTTAGTCACTTAAAAGGGGAAATAAAGTGACCCTTGCATTAAATGACTTAGGATGAGCATTTAATATGACTTTAGAGAATAAAGTCACTTTTTGATAAATTTAAGTGGGTGAGTGAATTTAATATTTATGAGATTTAAATGTGAACATTTAATCTCACCCATTGATCTAATCTAATCTCCACCATTGGATTAGATGAACCCTAAGGTTCTCAACAAAAAGGCAAGTAAAGGCCATTTCACTTACTTTTTGAGAAAGCGAGTGAAGGACAAGGCTAAGAGAGAGCAGAGCCATTTTTTTGAAAAAGAGAAGACACCAACAGCAGCAAGTTTTTCTCTTGGTACGCATTTCGAGGAAAGGACACTAGCAGAGGGCATGAAAATTGAGGAGAGGACAGCAGCATTTATTGTTGATTCGTTCAGTTCGTACGGTATGGTTTTTAGTACAATAGGCAAATTTTCGAGGCAGATTTTTGGGCATGATTTTCGAGATTTTTTTTGGCCATGGATTTCGAGGTCCGTACAACGGCACGAAAATCAAGGCAAAATAGAAAAAAAAATCTGAGTTTGATTTCTCCTATTTGGCATGGAAAACGAGGCAGAAAACTTTTTATCCGGTTGAGATAAGTTGGTCTGAAAATTTCTGAATTTTGCTGTAATATTTTCTTGAAAATAAAATCTCTCTCTCCTAACAGGTTTTCCCCTTGTGGGTTTTTCCTGGGCAAGTTGCCAAAAATTACTGTCTGAAAATTTTCATGGTGTGCATTTAATTTTTTTTCTGTCGTTAAAAGTGAGTTACAACAGTGTTTATTTCAGTGTGAAAATTTATGATTATTTCCAGCCTTATGCATTTCTGGGTTGGGCATTAAACTAAGACATTTTTTGACTTTTAAACTGGTAGCTGAAACTGAGAAAAACTTACCTGGTATCAGAGCTAAGTGGGGAAGAAAATTAACTTTTGCAGACAGAAAAGTAATTTCCAGAATTCAGAAATTTTCTTTTGACAGTAGCAGCATTTTGTTGAAACTTGTTTTTTGAGAAATATGACATCAACTGGTCTGAGAATGGAGGATAGGCTTAATGGGGATGGGAATTTTATTCCATCGAAAGTTAGGATTTTGCTTGTGTTGGAGGAAAATGAGTTGTGGGAGGAGGTAGCCAGAAATACTACAGCTAATCCCCTTGCTATTCCCGCTTCCACTGAGGCGGTAGCATTGGCTGCCTTCAACAAGAAAGATATTAAGGCCAAGAGGATTATCCTAGATATTGTAAAGACCATGTGATTCCACACATTTCAGGGAAAGATCGTGCACATGAAATGTGAAGTTCTTTGACAGGCTTGTTTCAGAGTTCAAACGAGAATAGGAAAATGGTTTTCAAGGAGAAGCTGAATAGTATCAAGATGGTCAAAGGAGAAGTTATGTTGTCTTACCTTACTAGGATCTCTCAGGTGAGAGATGAGCTTGCAGCAATTGGGGACATTGTTCCTAATGCAAAGCTAGTGCAGACAGCCATGAATGGGGTGTCAAAGCCTTGGGTTGTACTCGTGGAGGCTTTGGTAGCTAGGGAGACCTTACCTACATGGGACAAGATATGTGATGATTTTGTCCAGGAAGACTTGGAGGAGTCTTGTGCAGGGCAGTGCTTCTACTAGTAGGGAGGATGAGGAGGGTGTGGCCTTGACAGCAAAGGGGAAGAAGAAGAATGAGAAGGGTCCCAAGAAGGGTGGGGCCAAGCAGCAGGATGGGCATAAGAAGGATCTGAGCACTGTAAAGTGCTTTGCTTGTTAGAAGATGGGACACTATGTTGGGAAGTGTCCAAACAAGAAGAAGAAGAAGCAGCAGCAAACAACAGCTTCGGCGGAGGTTGATGATTTTGCAGCGAGATTTCAGAGAGAGTTTTCTCTGTGCACTGGACATATTGATAGAGAGAGAGCATCTATTATCACTAGTGCCAATGTTGATAGAGAGAGGGAGTTTTCCTTGTTGACAGACCATTCCTATAGTGCATCTACTTCCATCACTTGGTATATTGATAGTGGAGCATCGAGCCACATGACAGGTGCTCGAGAGATGTTCTCTGAGCTTTCACAAACAGAGACTGATGTGGAGGTGGTGTTGGGAGATGACTCATAGTCAGAGCAGTCAGGCGTACCTTTTAGAGGGAGTCCATGAGTCCCATGGTTTTGAGAGATGTATTGTATGTACCTAGGCTGAAAAAGAACCTGGTTTCAGTTTCCATGATTGAGGATCGGGGTATTGGGGTGTCCTTCCTAGATGGACATGTGCGTGTCTTTCCCAAGACGGTAGGACCATCTACTTCATTTGCCATTAGAGTTAGATGCGGGAAACTGTATAGACTCTTATTTCAACCTCACCATGCCTTGGCACATAGCAACGGCAATGAGCTTTGTGAGCTGTGGCATAGGAGGATGGCTCACTTGCATCATCCAGCTTTGGGGTTGTTGAGACATATGGTTACAGCTTTACTTGAGTTCAACTCAGAGCATAGTGATGTTTGGAGGGGGTGTGCTTTGGGAAAGTACACCAAGACTACTTTTCCTAGCATTGATAGCAGGTCAGCAGGGATTCTTGACTTGATACATTCAGATTTGTGTGGACCGATGTCCTTTGTTTTCTTGAGAGGATATGAGTACTATGTGACATTCATCAATGATCATTCCAGGAAGACCTAGATCTACTTCGTGAAGAGAAAGAAATCTAAGGAAGTCTTGCAGAGGTTCCAAGAGTTCAAAGCTCTTGTGGAGAACCAGACAAGGAGGAAGATACGAGTTCTTAGATCAGATAACGGGGGTGAGTATACCTCCAAGGAGTTTGATGGATATTGCAGACAGGAGGGTATCAGGAGGCAGCTGATGGTTCCATACACTCCAGAGGAGAATGGAGTGGCAGAGAGGAAGAACAGGTCTATTGTTGGAGCAGCCAAAGCTATGTTACCTGACCAGTCACTTCCTTTCTTCCTTTTGGGCTGAGGCATGCAGTACAGCTGTATATCTTCAGAACAAAAGTCCCCATCGTGTCGTGGGGAACATGACACCAGAGGAATGTTTCACAGGAAAGAAGCCTAAGGTCAACCATTTTCACATATTTGGTAGTTTAGCTTACTCTCATGCCCCTTCTAAGAAGAGGACAAAGTTGGAGCCCACCGCAGAGAAGGGCATCTTTGTGGGCTATGATGAGACTTCGAAGGCCTTCCGTATTTACCTTCCTTCTCAAAGGAAAGTTGTTGTAAGGAGGAATGTGAAGTTTGAGGAGCGGGCCTTCAGTAAGTCTAGAGAGTTGGAGCAGGGAGAGCAACAGGTTCCTGCACCTCAAGTATTTTCACAGATACTATCAGTACAACAGACAGGTTCACAGGTTTCTGGAGTTACTGGACCACACAGTATGGGCACAGGTTCACCAGTTTCAGTGGTTCGGCCAGCAGGGTCTTCGGGGACTGGTTTTGGGTCAAGATTACAGGTTCACCATACAGAGGATCAAGATCATAGAGTTCACCAGTTGTTGGTACACCAATTGCTGGTTCATAGGTTGTTGGGGCTTCTACCTCTAGTAATTCATCAAATGAGGACAGACCAGTGTGGGAGCAAACTTTAGGGAAGAAGAAGCCTAAGTGGCTTCGAGAGACCTTGAAGGAAGCTTAGGAGTTTAAGACACCCAAGGAGCCAGTGAGGGCTATTCAGACGCCAGACAGATTGGGCATGGCATTAGTGGCTAGTTTACGTGATTCAGAGCCTTCTACTTTTGAGGAGGTCTCACAGCATCATGTTTGGCGAGATAACATGATGGATGAGTACCATTCCATCATGAAGAACGATGTATGGGAGATAGTTCCGAGACCTAAGGGGAAGTTAGTGGTGACTCCTAGGTGGCTTTACAAGCTAAAGCATGTTGCGGATGGTAGTGTGGAGAAGTACAAGGCCAGGTTTGTAGCGCGGGGTTTTTCGCCAGTTGAGGGAGTGGATTATGATGAGACCTTTGCGTCGGTTGCTCGGTATACTTCAATCAGGGCATTGATTTCCATTGCAACGAAAATGGGTTGGAAGATCCATCAGATGGATGTGAAGACCGCATTTCTCAATGGAATCATTCAGGAGGAGATTTATGTTGAGCAACCTCAGGGCTTTGAGATTCATGAGAGAGAGTCTCACGTTTGCAGGCTGAAGAAAGCCTTGTATGGGCTGAAGTAAGCTCCTAGAGCTTGGTACTCCAAGATCGATTCTTACTTGCAGCAGATGTGGTTTCAGAAGAGTGAGGCAGATCCCAATCTCTATTTCATCATGGTTGGAGATGGTTCGCTCATTCTTCTGTTATATGCTAATGACTTATTTATCACAGGAGGAGAGAGACCCATTGCAGCCTGCAAGAAAGATCTTGCTTCAGAGTATGAGATGACCGATAATGGGTTGATGCACTATTTTCTGGGATTGGAGGTTTGGCAGGAGCCTAGACATATTTTCCTGAGACATGGAAAGTATGCTGTTGATATTCTGAGGAGATTTAGGATGGAGGGTTGCAGGCTGATGTCTACACCGATGGTCACCAACTGGAAGAAGCTTCATGCTTCTGAGAGAGAGTTGGTGGATCCTACACTATACCGTCAACTCATTGGGTCTTTGATGTATCTGGTCAACTCTCGGCCATATTTGTGTTTTGCGGTGAACACTCTCATTCAGTTCATGGTTGAGCCTAGGAGAGTACACTGGGTAGCCGCAAAACATGTGTTGTGTTACCTTGCAGGGACAGTGGAGTATGGTCTGGACTACAGGAGGTCGGATGGGATCAGGTTGATTGGCTTCACAAATTCAGATTAGGCAGGCATTGTGGCAGACCAAAAGAGCACTTCCAAATGTTGTTTCAATTTGGGCTCGGCAGCAGTGTCGTGGTTTAGTTGGAAGCAACTATCTGTTGCTTTGAGTTCTGCAGAGGCCGATATATGGCAGCCAGTCAGGCCAGTTGCGAGGCGTTGTGGATTCGCAAGCTGCTGGTGAATTTATTTGGTCAAGCGCTGAGGCCTATGGTGATCTACTGTGACAATCAGAGTTGCATCCAACTCTCTGAGAATCCAATATTTCATGACCGGTCAAAGCATATTGAGATCAGGTATTATTTCATCTGAGATTATGTTCAGAGAGGAGCAGTGACTTTACAGTATATTTCCACTGATGAGCAGGTTGCAGATATTCTAACGAAATCTTTGGGGAGGGGCAAGTTTGTCTTCTTCAGAGACAAGTTGAGAGTGGTGCAGAACACCTTCCTCAGTAAGAGAGAGTATTGTTTTTTGTACCTAGGAAAGTGTTCCCCTAGGTGACTTTAGCCTTAGTCACTTAAAAGGGGAAAATAAAGTGACCCTTGCATTAAATGACTTAAGATGAGCATTTAGAATGAATTTAGAGAATAAAGTCACTTTTTGATAAATTTAAGCGGGTGAGTGAATTTAATATTTATGAGATTTAAATGTGAGCATTTAATCTCATCCACCGATCTATTCTAATCTCCACCATTGGATTAGATGAACCCTGGGGTTCTCACCAAAAAGGCAAGGAAAGGCCATTTCACTTAATTTTTTAGAAAGAGAGTGAAGAAGAGAGCTAAGAGAGAGCAGAGCCAATTTTCTAAGAAAGAGGAGAAAACACCAGCAAACAAGTTTTTCTCTTGGCACGCATTTCGAGGAAAGGGTAGCAGCGGAGAGGGCATGAAAATCGAGGATAGAAGCATTTATTGCTGGTTCATGCAGTCTGTACGGCACGGTTTTCGGTACAACATGCATGATTTTCAAGGCATATTTCTGGGCACGATTTTTGAGAAAAAAAATCATGGGCATGGACTTCGAGGTCCATACGGTATAGTCTGTACAGTGGCACAGAAATTGAGGCAAAAAACAGGAAAAAAATCTGAGTTTGATTTTTCCTGTTTGAACGAAAAACGAGGCAAAAAAAATTTCATCCGGTTGAGATAAGTTGGTCTGAAAATCTCTGAGTTTTGCTGTAATATTTTCCTGAAAAATCTCTCCTAACAGGTTTTCCCCTTGTGGGTTTTTCCTGGGCAAGTTGCCAAAAATTACTTTGTCTGAAAATTTTCAAGGTGTGCATTTATTTTTTTTGTCATTAAAAGTGAGTTACAGCAGTGTTTATTTCAGTTTGAAAATTTATGATTATTTCCAGCCTTATGCATTTCTGGGTTGGGCATTAAACTGAGACATTTTTTGACATTTAAACCGGTGGCTGAAACTGAGAAAAACTTACAAATAAGTTTGTCAATCCATGTCACATCTGAAGCAATAGATTTCAATGCTAAATTCAAAGAATGGACAATGCAAGGGGACCAAAATACTTGTAAGATTAATAAAAAAAAGTATAAATGAGTCTAGACTCTAGACTCTACAAGACTACAACTAACAACTAAAATGAAAATCTATAAATTGACCTTCCCCCTAGGGCCTAGATGAATCTTGTGCTAAATTCAAAGAATGAATAAATTAGCAATGCAATTATGCAAGGTGTCCAAAATGAAAATACCTATAGATATTTAGCTTCCACAATCATGCTAGCAATCTTGCAAACAGGTGCATTCTCTGTGATTATTTGTACACAAGACTCAACACCTACGTCTTCAATGACTTTGATGAACAACTCACCCATATACTGTGCATCCTTGTATTACCCAAGAGAATCCACCGCTTTCAAGAACACTGGTCCATTTAGGGAAGACACTGTGAAATTGATGAGTGGATGGTGTGATGTATCCGTCCATCCATTAGAAACAATATTGACGCCAATGAGGACCATTCTGATCTATTTGGATCAAGAATTTTATCCACCTCCTTCTAAGTTCTTCTCCTTAACCAATAATGTGGTTCTAAGCTACTCTGGACTCTAAACCAAGAGGCACATAACCAGTTGGAGCTCGTTCAATTAGACTGCAACACATCTCTATGAACAATGGTGATCGTGCAACATTGAATGAAATGAAGTAGAGGTAGAAAAATAAAGCAATGGTAAGGTCCACCTCTTCTCGTGCCCCTTGTTGGAAAATCATGTCCACTGGACCACTTGTAGTTGGCCTCTTTCTTGTTGGATAAGTATCAACCTCTCTCCCGTATTGGCTAGGTGGAGCCCCAGTGCTAGAGGGTTTCCTTAAGAATGAAAGAGGATCCTCGTTCTGTTGCGTTTCGCTTGCTACTGCCATATTCCCTAACCCAACATGATCCTCTTTTTCCATCTCCCTCCTTTGGGTGTTACTCATTGCTATACATGAAGAAATCCCACAAGGAAGGGCCAACAAATGCCCCTTAACCCAGTAATATGTGCTCTTGAACTCATTCTTGCATAAATTACAACTCCAACACACATTGCCTCCCCCACCAAGCTTTAGGCCCTTCTTTCCTTGTCACATTCTTCCACAAAGGGCATTTACTCTCTTGGGCTTGTTGTCTTGCTAAAACATGGTTAAATTGAGCATGACCTCCACTAGAAGTAGTTGGAGCACTAGCAGGAGTAGAAGAGGATATGCTTGGGGGAGGAAGAGGAGAGGCACTAGATGGGGCATTTCTCCCTTTCCTCTGCCCTTTAGTTGTTTCCCTAGCTGATTATGACATTCTTCTTCTTGCTTGATGGTGAGCTTGAATTCTCTCAACAAAATCCTCCTTCATATGCACTTGGAAACCCTTGCAAATGCTTCAAATCTTCTTTCACCTGCAAAAAAACACACTCTAACCTCTCCCTTCACTTGCAAATGTAAAAAAGAATAAAAAAAATAGACTTTAAAGGACCCGCGGGCGTCTTTTTCCCATATTTTGTATTTTGGTATTGGGACACGTGCTGATAGTCATGAGACATGACTTCAACACATGTCGGACACAATTTTTTTTCGTGTCACGATTTTCGAACACAAAAAAAATCATGTCTGACACATGTTGAGGCCGTGTTCGTGTCCAACGCGGCCCCAAGGGACACATAGGCCTAAAATGACATGTCTAGTGACTTAGATGGAAACACGCATAAATATTTTACAGAAAGCACAATAGTAAAGTAAAACCCAAGTTCTATTAATGAATGAAATGGGAAAACACCATAAATTGCAAAGCAATACAAACTAGCTCAGGTGGTGGTAGCTCATCTCTGAAGAGAGAGATGTGTTGGCTATGCTCATTTACAAGAGTTGATTACGAAGAGACCAAAAAGGGCCTTTTATGATAAGCATAAAGAGGAAAAAAACCTAACATACAAGAACCTAACCCCAGGAAATGAAGCGCCAAAGCATTTGTGGACCCCAAGGAGGCTAGTTGATATGTCAACTTCCTGGGGGCGAAACTTTTGCATACGATCTTTGTTTAGGGCACTCGATCGCTCACTGGAAAGAACTAACTGAGAAGCACAACCATTAATTGGGGCCTGAGGATGCCATGGCAACCTCTGGCCCCTCGATTAGCCAAAAGGCATCATTTAGGATTGCAAAATGGCCCAGAAGTTTGGGACCTGAAAAACCATAGAAAATTGCCATGATCGAGAACCGTTGTAAGTCGGTGGAACATGTGGGTGGCCACCAGTATCAACCTAGATCAATCCTTCCCGCTTAGGGAGCAATGGTCCCCATTGCGTCAAGTTTTTCCATCAAATGAGGAAATTTTGTTGAATCAAACTCCTAGTGAAGAAGTTGCCCTACTTTGACAACCCATAATCTGATTAATTGTAGCCTTCTCAATGCAATTAGGATTGAATTTTGTAGTGGCAAAGTGCTCGGCTATCTCCAAGGTGTCCAACAGAGGTGGAAAATATGGTCGACGTAGCTCCACATTAAATAGAAGGTGCAATCTGAGGAAAGGGGTAATACTTAACTCAAAAGAATTATAACCCTCAGCCTTGGTGATGGTGTAAGCCCATATCGAAGTAGGTGGAGCCTTCCAATCAAGCCTTACGAGGCGCTCTTTCTATAAATGCAACCAAACCTTATCGCCAACCTGAAACTTATGTGGAACCCAATGTTGGTCATGTCACTGCTTATACTTGGCATTGACTTTCTGCAAGATATCATCAACTTGGTGTTGGATGTGTTGGATCCACTCAACAAATTTGGATGCCCGATCAGACTTAGTTTGAACATTAGAGGACTCTTCCTGTGCATATGCAATGGGTAATGATACATCAACTGAGTCTAATGGTTGGAACCCCAAGCTTACATGAAAAGGGTTGTGGCAAATAGCATTATAAAGGGCTCTATTGTAGCTATGATGAACATAAGGAAGGCTCTCATACCAAATGCGGGGATGTTTGATGTTGTACATTCTCAGGTTATGCACAGTCATCTTGTTGACCACCTATGTTTGCCCATCGATTTGGGGGTGGAAAGCAGTCGATTTGGTCAGCATGGTGTTTGTTACCACCTATTTTGTATGGGTGTCCACTAAGAGATATTGGCAGATTCAATGAACTGTCTAAAGCATTGGGCACCTATCAACATTAAAGAGCAACAATAATCTGGGTAATTTTGAAGCCATTTTCAGGGCTTGGGAGCAATAGGTATCTAGCAAGTCTCATGTGTTGATCTACAAATCCTGAGCAGTAGAGTGGAGGTCATTTCAAGAACTTCTTCAATTCTAAACAAAAGAACAGCTTTATGGGGAGCAAAAATCAATGTTCTTCTAAATAAGGGTAGTTTATAGGCACAAGGGGTTTTGAATTCCTGTAGCAACCTCACCTACCATAAAGAAGCAAGTTTGAATTCAATATGAAATCGAGGCTTACTAAAACATGAGATTTCAGTGAATTACGGTGGGATCTAAGCACAACTTCCTATTGTGTATTGAACTTATTGATGATTGTGCTTTTGTATGAAGACTCGAAACCCTATAGAAGATATCCAGGCTAGGGATGACAGCAGCTAAGACTTGAATGGGTTAACAAGATAAATATGTAGCAAACTGTGTCAATAAGAATATCCGAATTTATGTTCATAGACTCCATTAATCATGGGTTGTAATATCATTTTGTTCTGTCGAGTATTAATGTTAAGGATGTGGAAGGGAATTTTGGCATGATCAAAAGCGACTTAGCAAGTGAAGCATCCAATCTTCTGGAGAATTGTTGACAGTAATAACGTACTTGACGACCGTTCCAAACTGTGCATCTACATTTTACAGATTTTTTCAATCTGTGGAGTTCATTCATAGAGTTCTTTTAACCTATTATCTACCTCGAGCTTTATAGGCAGCGTGTAGTTCGACGGATCTCGTAGAGGACGATATTCATGTTGGCATAAGATCTTGGATGATGTGGTTTGATTTCTCATGGGAAAGATTCACATTGGAGGCTTGTATCTTGTGGGTCTGTGGAGATGCACTGGCTAAAGTTGGGATCGAAGACAGTGCAAAGATCTATAGCAACTCATGAATCATCTTACTGGTCAGCTTCGAAGGGAAGATCGTATGCTATAAAGAGAGATTAAGATGAATGTTTCAACCCGTAGATGGATGTCTATTGGGTTAGAAACGCAAACCCAGAGCAAACGATAGCCTTGAAGAGGACTATCAACTTGGTCGCAGAATGTGAGGGAAATATCGGTCTCATCTTCAAAGAGCGACACCTTCGTTCTGATTTTCATCAACGTTGTAGAGTGTTACAGAGCCATAAAAAATAACGATATACGAAGATTCTAATGTGTGACGTGCCCCATGCTTTTGTGGATTATTTTATTGTTTTTAAGTGGAGGGTGGCCCTGTAAAATAATTCATCTAAGTCAAGGTTTACTTTGATGAAGTTTATCCCCTTTTTCATTTGAAAGATGATTAGAAGGGTGGACTTAATCACAAAACTTTGGGTTAAAAAGTTAAAAGTATAATTGTATTCTCATAAAGAAAAATAAGAATGGCTCGTGGTCAAGTGGACAACTTTGAGGGTTTCAAACTTCCTTTGGGCCTTGCTTGGAGAGCACATAACTTTTGGTGGACATCTTGGTTGCTTGGTGGACTTGTTTTGTTGAAGAAGTTTCTTAAAGGGGCCTTTGGAGGCCATGTGGCATCATCAGCATCAGTGTTCCTTACTTGAATGGAGCATTTTCCCCTTTGTTAGGGGCCCTATGTATCACATTGTTATAAAAGTGGCACTGACCACCTTATTTTATTGCATGATTTGCTTGAAGTAGGGCTTTCGTTGTTTTTTACTCCACCCTTGGCTAGATCCTAGGAGAATATTGATATTTTATTATAAAGGAAGTTTTAGCTTCCTATAAATAGAGAGGCACGTCCTCATTTCATTTTCATGGTTGGACTTTGAGAGCTTCCTCTCTTTTGGAAATCCAATGATATATCTTTCTTTTGTGCAATTTGTTAAGGGTTCTTTCTATGAGGTGAAAAGTGTTGTCAACTCTTGAAGCCTCTTCTTCTTCTTGGTTCTATTATTATGCTCAAGGGTGAATGATAAAATTTTCAAGTCTTCTACAAACCTCTCATGATTTATCCAAGAATAGTTGGAAGGAGGGCGTCACATTCTCCTTTGTTGGTTTGGGTGAGTGTTTTAGACCTTGTCTTGATATGTGTTCGGGCTCCTTGGCAAGGGTTTTAAGGTGTTTACCTTGTCCATAGTTAATCTTGGATGGCTAGGGACTTTCCCCTGTTGGAGCTCCATCTTGAAGACCTTGAAGTCCATTGTTTTTCCTCAATTTGGCGAGGTGACTAGTGTGTCGCAACCCCTAACCTTTGAAGGAAATAGACCAATTCTTGAAGAGCGTTCTTCTTGGCCTCACTTGCCATTTGATTCACCTTGACTCCATTTCCCTAGTTGATTATTGCCATTGATCTCCTAGGTCTCTCCATCATTTATTCAAAAAAACCTAAAAACTACAACGTTGTTTTGCTAAGGCTATCTCTTCCAAATCACCTTGTGCCTATTGCCATAGCCTAGCAATCCTATCTAGGGACACCGCCTCAAGTTGGGAAGAGCCAACCGGAAGTGTATAGAGGTAATTATCATGGTGACAGTGGGTAGTGTTGTTGTAAATGTAACTTCGGAAGATATTCTTTGTATTATTATTATTATTATTATTATCCTTTTGTTATTCCTCCTTTTGGGGATGTTTTCCCTCCGATCAGAGATGTCATTAATGTAATTGGTCATGTAAGAGTAGAGGTAAAACCTCCGTTGTAAGTCGGGGCAATAGTCCGCAAGGAAATAATGTAAAATGTATTTTTGGTCTCCCACAAGGACAAGTCGGCCCAGTCAATTAGAGACGTTGGCCTATTGAGGAAAAAGGTTACACACATGATCAGTATAAATCAGTAGGTGCCCTCCCTCATCTTGACACACAGCAACACAAGCAAGTTCGCTCCAAGAGAGAGAGAAAGACAAGTTCGCTAGGAAGATGAAGAAGAAGCTACATAAGACATTTTATCTTTGGTTTTTTTTATCTTTGTCTGACATTGTACTAAGTGACAAATCTATACAAAATAAGTTGTGTTTTCTCCCTTGTGGTTTCCCAAGATAAAACGTTTTATGTCTTTCTTTATGTTGTGCTTTTCTATCTTTCAGTGATCCTAGTACATTAGATTAAAGATCTAACAAGTTTGAATTAGAGTACAAACTCTAACAGGTAGCACCACTCAGGTTACTATGAACTAGCAACGACCTTTGGGGCTTTAACTACAAGTGCTAGTTTGGGCAGTGTTATGCTGCACCTATACCCAGTGCACCTTCAGGTGTACCCCAAGGAGAGAGGGCCAATTTTTTCGACCAAGAGGAGCGTTATTGAGCAATGGTGGTCATGGTTGGGCCCTTTGGTCATCCTTTAGGGGTACTATGGCTTAATGGCATTGCTGCCTACCCTTTCTTGGGGTTTTTAGCCTCGGGTTTTGTGTCTGAGGCCCCTAAGGGTTGACCACTGGGTCACATGGATCCATATCCTATTTATGTGCTCTAGTGGCCTTTGCTTCAGCTGTGAGACATCCATCTCCCTTCACAACCACTTAGGACACCCTCCTGGCCCTTCAGTCAGTTGGTTCCTACTCTCCCTAGCCTTATCTCCTCAAAGAACGACATCCTCCATGCCAGGCCGTTTTCATGCTTTGAGGAGGGCGTTGAGGGATTTTACAGCATTCTAGGGGTTAGATGGGATATAACACCCTCCCTCCAGCTCACTCCAGCCTTTCGTTCGAAGAGATTCGCTTATTTGAGCATGTTTTGGCACCTAGGCATACAAATACCCTACGTAGACTACCTTAAGCCTACCTTATGCTATATTTTATTATTATTTTCTTTTAATTTTAATTTGACATTATATAATTTCAAATTGACTTATTTTAAGGGATGTAGACCTGAATATTTTAAAAAGTGAGTGTGAGATCATATAAATAGATCTCCTCGCTTTCATTTTAAGACAAAACTCATGGGATAATACACTATGCACTTGGTTTACCCATGTTAGGGTTTCTTTGGATGGATGTGCTCCTCTTGAGGAAGTTTTCTGGTTAATGCAAGCTATTTTTGGTAATTCTTTGCTTTTGGTGATGCTTTGTTTTGTTGGACAAACACGAGTACGAAGAGGTCAAGCTTCTTACCTTTTTGTTTAGATGTTGGCGAACGTGCATGTTCAAGTCTTAGTGGTAGCCCTACAGCTACACTTTGCCCTAGGATAGGCCATTACCTTCCTTCTTGTCACCTTAGCAAGTTGAGGCATGTCTCCTTGTGAGGGTGCTCTGGGTTTCTCCTTAGTTTTTCTAGGCTAGTTGCTTGACCTAGCAACCCTTCCTCACTAGGTTAGCCATCCTCCCTAGAAGCCCTAGGTTGGGTAGGGCTTTTGCTAGGGTAGGGTTTCCCTTGGTTTTCACACATTTTCTCCTCTAAAAAAACCTAGTTCTAGGGTTAATTTATGGCTTAGTTTTAGGTTAAATTTAGGTCTGCAATTTTATGTTGAAAACCCTAAAAATCAAAAAACATAATTCTTTTGCATTTTTTGCCCTCCCTAAAATTTCAGCCTCCTTCCCTAAAAATTTGTCCTAGCCCCTAGAGCCGTAAAACCCCTAAGGAGGAATTATAGGGAACCCTAAAAATACAAAAATACAAAAATCTCAAAATTTGCCCTAAAAGGTCCTAAAACAGTCCTAATTTACCCTAAACCTAACCTTCTTCCTTCCTCCCTCCAAACCTTTCCCTAACAGACCTCGGGCCTACCCTTTAGGGCATCCCTAAGCCAGTTGCTACCTCTTCTGCTACCCTTGCAAATCTTTCCCTAACCCTTGGTGTCCTCTCTAGACTTCTTCCCTAACCTCGCTAGGTCTCCAAACTTCCTTTCCCTCACCTAGCAGCCCTAGGGCTTCCTTTTCTTCCCTTCGTCCCTCCTCTTTCTAGTTGCAACCCCCCTTCACTACTCACTGTTTAAAAGATTGGAGACTGCAATTTTTTGCAGACTGTTAAAAACCAGTCCCTAATCTCTCCCCTAAAGGCCTGGCACTGCCACTTTAGGCCCAGCTTTCCCTTCCTTTACCACGTTTTCCTCCCTAGAAGCCTCTCAAGGCCAAAACCGAACCCTTAGGAGGCTTCCCTTTGGGTGATCTTCCAACCTTGAAGTTTGTTGCTCCTATAACAGACCTGCAACAGCAATCCAAAAGTTAGCCATAAATTAGACATGACACTTCATGAATTGAAGGGTGAAATTAATGCTCAGTAGTGGGTTAATATGAAATAATTATAGTACCGTTTACATGACTTACTAGCTTACTGCTGTGGCTGATATTTTGAGGATTGTATACATTGTTTCCTGTACTTTGTTCATGGTACTTTTTTAAAAATATATGCAATGTCTTATGACGATCTTGGTCGACAAAGTGTTGTACAGGTAGATACTTAGTGGCATAATTATCTTGCAATTACTGTGAAGTGAATGGTGTTTTATATGTCCAATATTTCAATTGGATGGTAGTTCACAAACAGACTTACAATTCCACACAAGCAAAAGCATAAAATGTCCTCTTAATTGGAGTGTTGTGGTTGTTGATCTATTTGGCATAGTTACTTCTTCCAAGTCATATAACGTAACGCTTATATCATACTGTGATTTGGGCACCTAAACACACCTACTGTTTTCTATTGAATAATGAGTAATACATGATAAAATTGAAACCATATACTTGCAAACTAACACCATAAATACTGAAGTGCTAGATACACTTGGATACTGTTTTGTATATGGGGCACAAGTATTTTATGCAAGCAAACATCTATCATTAGCAGCCACCAATTTATCCATAGATTAATACCTAATTGGATTTATTTAGTATGTCTTCTTCATTCTCAAGGTGACTCCATTTAAGGCACTGGTCGTTAACATCCTCGAAAGAGGTACTTTTGGTGTTTTAGTGTCTCTGCAGAGTTATAATAAGGCTCTCCCCTAGGATGTTTCGACTTCCAAAGTAGTTGGGAACAAATGACTAAGGTGACAGTGGTCACTTTTCCCACATATGCTTACCGGTGGCTAGACCTGCCATTTCAACCGGTAACAAGCAGTAACAATGTCCACCATCGACCATAACCTAAACAAGAAGGTACTCAGGAACCTATTGTCTCAATCTGAAATAATGGTCCGTGGAAGGCCAAAATGAACCCAAACACACTTGAAGAAGAGCTTAGCAGTGGCCTTTATTGTGATCCTCTTCTTACAAGGAGTTAAAATTGTCATCTTAGAGAATCGATCAAAAACCACAAATACAGTCCTACTTTGGTTGAAGGCAAGACTAACATGTAGTCCATGGAGACAAACTCTCGGGGCCTATATGGGGTAGTCAATGAAGTGTAAAATACTTGCTTCTGTTGATTAAAGTTGTCATTGATGTCAATAGCTCCCTGTGAGTGTTTGTGGTTGTCTTGTTGCCCTTTGTGGAGCCCCTGAGAGTTAGTGTTTGGTTTGTGTTGTTTGTGGTTGTCTGTGTCAAAGGATCCATTTTGACCTTGTCAAAGCCCAAGCTTGAAGCCCTTGGAGGCCTTGGAACAATGACAAAAGCCTTGGTTACCCATTGACTTGGTCAAATGTCCCTAAGTTGTAACTTGGTCCCATTTGAGTCCATTGTCGAGTTCCTTGATCCTGGTTGATCTTTTGTTGCTGGTATTTGTACTGCTTGTTATGCTTGTACTTGTTTTGGTCTCTTGATTGGTTGTTGGATGGATGATGCCGCTCATGTGTGTAAGTCCCTTGATGTGTTGATGGTGGATCCCATTGCTTGCATTGGATGGTCTTGAGGTTGTTCAGTTCTTGTGAGGTCCTTAAGCCTACAAGCTTAGATCTTGATCCTCTTGCATGACGAGACTTGGGTCTTGGAACCCACACTTTTGGTGGTATGTTGGAACCCCTTCTTATGGGGTCCTTGGTGTCGTTGGAAGTTTGGGTCTTGAACCCACACATATGGTGGTTTGATGGCCCTTGAACGAGATATGGCCATTGGCATGTTGTAGCCTTATGATCATGGATATGAAGCCCATAAGGTGTTGCAAACTAGTGGTGAGGTCTTTGTACCCCTATTTTGGGGTGTTGGTACTCTTATGGTGATGAGGATATATAGTGGAACCATTGGATATGTTTTTAATGATATGGATACCTTAAATATGATGATGATATTCTTGAAAAAGTCTTTGTTCCCACTTGATTGGTGGTGTTGGGGTCCTTGATACCCTTGATATGATGAGTATATGGTGGAGCCCTCCTCCTTGTTGATGTGAAGACCATTGAATCCATTATACCTTTGATGATGTCCATTGAATCCTTTGACCTTGGAACTTATGCATAAGGTAACATGGTCTTTGGCACCTTTATGTGTGAAGTCTTGATGTCCTGTACAAATTTAAGAATTTAAGAATATTAGACCAAGTAATTGCAAATAATCCCATCATAGGGAGATAGTCCTCGTCAATGCCTTTTTGTTGATAGTCTGCCTCCTAACTCCTCACGGTTGAAGAGATTTTAATTTTTCAAGTTGTCAAGACAAATTTACCTCATCTTTTGGGTCAGCCAACCAAAAAAAAAGCAATTACTTTAATTAATTATTAATTTGTTATTTACATGTCGACATAGTCAACTAAAAATTGAAATTTTGTGTATAAATAAAAGATCAAACATTTCATTTATTCATGAATCAAGTCTCTCTTTGGTATTTCACAACTCTTGGAGAAAAGTGCGAAACTTTGTGGAGGAGAAATTTTTGGATTGAAGAGATTCACTAAAATTGGCATAACTTTCTCATACGGAATCAAAATTACAAAATTCTTGGCTCGTTTGAAAGCTTGTTGCGAGGGCTATGTGATGAAATGATCTAGAGTTTATTTTGGTTTGTCTATTATTTCTTCATCTTGTGATCTTCAAAAAGGTACACAAGCAGCTTGGTACAGGTTGGTTCAGTTGAGCAGGATTGGCACAGGTTGCCTTATGTGCAATTGGTTTGACTCACACTGGATGAGTTCTATGAGCAGTTGGTTTGACTCAAGTGGACTCAGTTTGGTAAGTAGTTGGTTAGACTCTGATTGACTGAGTCGGTTGATGTGACCAACAGATTGATTAGACATATCGTTTTGCACAGGTTGTTGGTATAGGTTATTGGTACAGATGTGGTGCAGTGGTCAGTTGATGAGAAGTGGTCAGATGATGAGCAGTGAAAATTGATGAGTAGTGGTCAGCAGTGACAGTTGTTGTGCAGTGTGGTGCAGGTTGAGCAGTGTAGTACAAGTGTTGATTAGCAGGTCTGCAGGATCAGTGCAGTCGTGGTTCAACAATCTCTATCTTTATATCAAGGTGCCAGGACAAGGCAAGGGAATCTAGGGAGCTAGGCCTTCCTTCAAGTTGCAGCTTGTAAATCAGGGGGTTGTAGCCTCCTTCTAGTTGTAGCTGGAGAATTGAAGTCATTGTAACAAGGGGGTTGTTGACTCCTTCCAATTGTTGCTGGAAAACTATTATTATAAGGCTTCTATGGTTTTTCCCCCATGACTTGGGTTTCCACGTAGAAATATTGCATACTCTGTTTTGCTATGCTTCCTATGTGATGATGATATGATGATATGCGATGATGAGCAATAATTGTTGATATAATGATAATAACGTACTCCGCATAATATTGAATGAGTTGTTGATGATTGTTAACATTGAAAAAGTAACAAAAGCTATACACACTATTCACCCCCCCTCTCAGCGTGCTCGGTGTGTCCAACAACTTCTTGAGGGCAGGTTTGGCAATGGCACAAGCAGTGCATGATCAAATGTACCTACCAACATTTTGTCGGAGCTTCGGCTAGTAGAAATACTTCTGCAACATTGCGACTGTCTTCTCTTTACTAAAGTGCGTTGTCACTCAACTATAATGTGTCTCCCAAATCAGCTTCTTGTGCTCACTTAAAGGAACACAGAGGTGGTTGAGATGGCATAAAAGTTCATCATGGAGATGAAATTTTGAGACTGATCTTCTTGCAAAGTCAAGGTCACTATTGTACAATTTGGGCCACCCGGATGTCTCATGTCCACAAGAGTTGAGCATAGAAGACAACTCAACAACTAGAGGTCAGTAGAGGCAATCTGCAACATGATTGGCGCCACCAATTTTATACTTGGTGTCCAGGTGGAATTATTGCAGGTATGTGGACTACTTCTAATGGCGGTCGTTTTGTAACTTTCCCTGCATTTGGATGAACTGTAGGGGATTGTGATCAGTGTGGATGATGGTCTCCTTCCCTAGGATGTAATGTTCCCATTGAAGACGAGCATGCACAATGGACTACATCTCCTTGTCATAGCTGGGATACCTACAAAGAAAATTAGATAGCGTCTCACTATGATAAGGCATTGGATGTCCATACTGAGTGAGGACTGCACCGATAGCATAGTCAGAGCCATTTGTCTGAATCTCAAAAGGTTGTTGGAGGTATGGTAGAGTGAGGACTAGCGTCGAGCAAAGACATCGTTTCACGTCCTTAAAGGCTTTTTGTTGTGATTCAACATAAGCAAACTTTCCTTTTGCTCCACCATTGGTCACTTGGCTTAAGGGCTAAGCAATATGAGAGAACCCCAAGAACCCCAACACAAACTTGTGGTAAAAGTCAGGGAGGCCCAAGAAGCTACTAAGCTCTGTTAGAGTTGTCGAGGCTAGGAAATCACAAATGACTCGGATCTTTGTTGGGTCCACATGCATCCCATGTTCATCCACAATGTATCCCAAGTGCTAAATTATCTCCAATGCCGAATGAGCATTTCTCCAAGTTAGCATATAACTTGTGTTGGCACAAGGTACTAGGGATCTATTGAATGTGTTGCAAGTGCTCCACCCAAATTCTATTGAACATGAGGATCTCGTTGAGATATACGACCGCAAAAGAGCTTGTGAATGGACGTAAGATATCATTCATAATCCTCATTAATGTTGTTGGGGCATTAGTCATGCCGACCTTAATCCGGGGCATTGGGTATATCATATCATTCATAGTCTTCCATACATCAGTATACTCAATTGGGACCTAGTTGTAAAATGACTTCAAATCAATCTTACTAAAGAACTTGGCAGCTTAAATCTGATCAAGAAGATCATCAATCCGGGGCATTGGGTATTGATTCTTGAAGGTGATTTTCTTCAAGGCTCTGCAACCAATACAGAGTTGTCGTGTCCCATCCTTCTTTTGACCCAACACAATCCGGCAACCATAAGGTGAGGAGCTCGGTTGAATGTGGCTTTTTGGATGATCTACTAACTTTGACTCTTCATTTCCCCATTCTCCAAAAGGGAGCATCTATATATTGGGCCATTGGGTAAAGGAGCACCAGGTATCAAATCATTTGAATGTTTAACTTGGGAGTGAAGAAGCACCCCTTTTGGAGAGGCAAAGATATCTTTGTATTCCTCCAAATCTTGTCCACCTATTGTTATTGTTTAGAGAGACCTTTTGTTGAGATCGTGGCACTTGCAATGACATTCCGTTCACCTTCTAACCGAATGAACAAGACAAATTTCCCAATATGAGAGATGGCCTTTCAACACTATTTTGCAGAGATTAAGGAAACAGTAGTAGTCAGGGCTACCTTGGGTATCTTGTAGAGTTGACCTACCAAAGTAACAATAACAGTACAAGGCTTAGACTCATAAACAACATGATGCTTCCACATATAGGGTTGTTCTAAAAGAACATCACAAACTTCAAGCAAGGCAACATCACACAATACGTCATCTTTGAAAGGCTTGATGATGAAGGATATGCGACATTACTGACTGACGCAAAAGTCTTGCCCCTAGCTCAACCAACAGATGGTGTATGGTTGGGGGTATGGCATGGTCAATAGCTTCAAAATCTTTACGACCTCGTCCAAGATTAGGTTCTTTTGGCTACCATTGTCAACAATGAAATGTAGTGGATTTTCCTTCACCCACAGTTGTGAATGGAAGAAGTGCTCCCCTTCCTTTGGCTCCTCTGACTCTTTTGGTTTAATCTTTACGGTTGCAATGGTGGCACTTGTTAGATTTTAAGATAGCAATATTGTTTCAATCTTATTTGCAGCGAAATATAAATAAGGATCATTGAAAGAATAATCAAAGCAAAGAAACCATAGACACATAGATTTATCCTAGGAAACCACAAGGGAGAAAACCCAGCAACCTTCTTATAGAGATATCAATTCAAGATACATGAGTATGTAACCAAATATAATAGCAATCAAATAGAGTTGAAGATAAACCTCAAGAACAAAAGAGTAAACTCTTCCAAAGATAGCAACCCCAAAAAATTGTCTTCTACTAGCTTGAGCGAACTTCCTTCTTGTTGGAGCGAACTTGCTTGAGGTGAGAATGAGGACGGCGTCCTTCTATTTATACTTTTTCATGTTTGAAATTTCACATTGTGGTGGGGCCGACTTGTCCTTGTCTGGGTCGACTTCTCTTTTGTGACATCATAATTATTATTTTATGTTTTCTTCTGGGACCGACTTCATTTGGACATCTATATATTCATAAGGTCGGTCTTTTGACACAACTCAATTCATTGAAAAGTGTCAACAATTCAACCCAGTCCATCGAGGAGTCAACATGCACCAACTCAACCTAGTCCATTGGGGAGCCTACATGTAACAACTCAACCCAATCCATCGAAGAGTCAACAACTCAACCCACTCCATCAGGAAGTCAACATGCACCAACTCAACCTAGTCCATCGAGGAGCCTACATGTAACAACTCAACTCAATCCATCGAGGAGTCAACAACTCAACCCAATCCATCGAGGAGTCAACATGTACTAGTTCAACCCAGTCCATCAGTGAGCCTACATGTAACAATTCAACTCAGTCCATCAGGGAGTCAACAACTCCGCCCAATTCATCAGGAAGTCAACATGCACTAGCTCAACCCAATCGATCGGGAAGTCAACATGCACTAGCTCAACCCAATCCATCAAGGAGCCTACATGTAACAACTCAACTCAATTGATCGAGGAGTCAACAACTCAACCCAGTCCATCTGGTAGTCGACATGCACCAGCTCAACCCAGCCATCAGGGAGCCTACATGTAACAACTCAACTCAACTCATCGAGGAGTCAACAACTCAACCCAGTCCATTGGGGAGTCAACATGCACTAGCTCAAACTAGTCCATCGGGGAGGCTAGATGTAAAGAATCAGCCAGCTCCCTCTCTCTTCCTTTAAAGGAAGAGATACACCACTCTCCCTATCTCAAGGATAATGACTCATTGATACTGCAAGAAAATCTACCTTTCCTCTCAGTGAGGGAAACATTCTCTACCGCTCCAAGTCGATCACAAAAGTACACAAACTTTGCCCTGGGAAGAGACTTGGTGAGTCTGGTCATCTATAGAAACATACTAGAGCTGGACTCCACCTCTCTGCACAATATCACGGATGTAATGGTAATGAATCTCAATATGCTTCGATTTATTATAAAATATTGGATTCACTAATAGTTGTAACTTGTACACAACTATGGTTGTCATAGTGAATCAATGTTGGCTCTAGCATCTGACCAAACAACCCAGCAAGGAGTTTTTGTAGCCACACAACTTCCTGAGCTGCAACACATACTGCAATATACTCAGCCTCTGCAATACTCAATGCCACTGAGGTTTACTTTATGCTACACCAGCAAATCACGGCAGATCCCAATCTGGAGCAACACCTGGAGGTGCTCTATTTGTGATCTTGTATATTTTCTTGCACCCATCCATCTGCAGGTTGAAGGAGGCGCACTTGAGGAAGGTGCACTGGTGGGGGGACTCACTCTATGCCAGCACTCGGGTTTTGTGTATAAGGGAGTGATTACTTCTTATGATTTCTACACTTCAGATCATGTTCGATTGTCTTTCTAATTGATTTCTTTGGTTTGGCAGATTGAAGGGGGCATTAGGGTTGTTACCCCTCAAAATGCATCCGCACTTTTGAGCTTTCAAACAGTCCTTTAAAGTCTTCGCTACAATAATGAGAGGGTTTTTCTTTAAACTCTAAAATGGGTGACAACTAATCTACCACATATATATTCCAGTGCAGCAACATTTTGGTAGCATGAAACTGTTCAGGTCGCTGCAAAGATTCTTGGATGGGCTGTGTTTAGCTGGAAGTCAGGAAGTACTCAATAAAAATATTGAAAATTCTATTTTACATAAGGGAATCTTGCTGGAATCTCAAAAGGATTAGAATAGAACACTATTGGTAGTTGCTCGAAAGCCAGATGGGAAGAAAAAAATGGATGGTGTCTGATCAGAGTGGATTAAATCTCTCTATAAAGGCACAGCAGGTTACATATGTAGTTCCTGGCACTGAGGAATCCCAGCCCACTCAGATAGCTGATTTCCTTCTTAAAGCTAAGGATCTGTTGGATCCTTCACTTTTAGAGTGTACACTGGGGAGAATTTTTAAAAGAGAGAACGGTCAAATGCAGAAGAACTAGCAAAGATATTTAGGGTAAGCCCTTTGGAAAGCTACTGTGCTCATGTCTTGTCATCACAAGATGAACTTTACTTTAGTGCTGGAGAATCTAAAGGCCCCCCTTTAGTGTGTAAGTCACGACCTACCTCACGAGTGGAGGAGCTTCTACGGAGAACACGAATCAAAGAAGCCTCCTAGAAAGAACTGGAGACCTTTGTATGTGCTGTAAAGTTTGCCAGAGAACAGCCTATTCATGCTAAAACCCTGCAAAATGTTACTTGCAGACAAACAAGAAGATACAGAACCGAATAGAAGCTCTTGAAGCTTTTTCCTTAGATGCCTACAAATCAGATGAACAAAAAGGGGTAGTTATTAAGTTATTGAAGAATTTGGGAATGATAAAGGCATCATCTTCTGCAGTAGACTTGTTAATAGATTTTGGTTGTTTTCCTGTCAATCTTGAGTTTTTTGACATTCACACCAAACAGTCGGATAATTTGTTTTGTGTTGTTTACGAGATATTTGAGCATGCACCTCCTGATCTAGATGAGATTAATCAGAAGGATCTTACATTTTTAAGGTCTATGCAATTGATGAACTAAGACTACAGAGTGCTTGCTTGCAAGCAGCAGAAAAATGTGCTCCTGGCTTGAAAGATATTCTTAAGCCTGAAAAGAACCAATTGTTTCCTCGAGATGCCATTGATATTCAAAATGGTATTGTATCTTCTGGTAGCATTGGCAGTGTGCCACTAGCAATTGCATTACAACATAAAGAAGGGGCAGTCATTTATCTAGCAGACTGGGGCATGTTTCATCACATGTTATTTGCTCGGATTGCAAAAGCGTGAAGTCTAGGTTGAGCCGTTGGAACCCGTGTTAAGTCATCTCTCTTGGCAAATCTCCACGATATCAGTGATGAGCCCACCTATTCCGTGTCGTTCAGCTTTGATTTTGGACAGCAACGCATCATTTTTTCATGATTGCCACGTTGAGTTCTTCACGGCGTGAGTTTCAACGATTTCATTGTGGGGCATCTAGTAAAATATCACCGCAAATGAATTTGGCGAAACTAGAATTGGATCCATGTCTCAATGTTTTCTTCGCTGACAGACGAGTCCGGGATGAAATTTCACCTTTGTTAAAGTGGAGTTACGAGTAGTGCCCTGTTTTCTATCTGGCAACCGACTACAGGACAGATCATGGACCTGTGTTTCTCTTGCTTGACTGGCGGTATTAATTATGATTTAGCCACCATCAACATCGTTTTTAAAGCATGCTCGTTTTTTTTATGGATCGTGGCAAGTGAAGACCGGATGATAGCATTTAGCAGATCACCAATTTTTACACTAAGGATGTTACAGGATCATGGAGTTTTTTCTTTCTAATCGCAAACAGGATTTTAATGCCACGCATTCACACTGCCAATTACAGCCATCCGGCATCCCACTGATAGCCGAATTCCTTTTTATGTAGTGTAGCAATAAATGCCAAAACGCCAATTTTCATCTTCACATCAAGGATCGTGATATCATCTTATCAGCAGCCAGTCATGCCGAGTTTTTGAGCAAATCCACCTGCTAGTTCATGCGTCACCTGTTGGCAGCCCACTTGTCAAAATCATTGGCCACTGTGGTTTCCTTGGCACTCAGTGGGAAAGTCCATTAAAGTGAACTTTTTGTGCTTTGATATGTTTAGGTTAGTTAAATTAGATTGGTTTAATCAAAGTGCTAATGCTTTTAATAAAGTGTTAGTTACACTTCAGTTTTGGAAGGGTCCTGTTAGATTTTAGGGGAGAGGAAAGTGGATCTCAAGTCCACTTTCTTTATTACTTTATTACCTTTATTTTTATTTTTGAAGAGAATGGCTGGTTGAGCCTATAAAGGGCCAGCTTTCTCTTTTGTAAGGATGGAATTTTTGGGATGGGAAGATTTTTCCCCAGAGTTAATAAAGAAAATCATGTTGAGTTTTTTGGACATGTTGAGCTTCTCTGACGTAGTTTTGTGTTTTCATGAGTTATAGACCAAGCCAGCATAGAGGGCTAACAATCTAGCACGTTGGACAAGCATTTGCAGCAGCCAAGTTGCTTGTCGTCGTTATGTTCTTGGAGGTTTGGGAGTAATGGAAAGTAGTCAATTATACTTCCATTCTCCTTGCCTCTGATTATGGAACGGACCAGCTTAGTCTCCCTTCTACGAAACGCAAAGCCTTTCTGAGTCCCCTTCTGACTCCATTTACCCTTCTGGTACTGGCACTGGGCTTCCCTCGAGGACTGATCCTCCTTTCCCTTCCTGCGCATCAATCCGACTCATTTTCCTTTTTTTGCGACCCGTGTTTCTCTAAGGCAGCCTCTTCAGATCACCTTGCCTCACCCGCACCTGCCTTAGCGATCCTAACTTAGGGAAACCCCCCTAGAGTTGGAGAAGAGCCAGCCTGAAGCGAGGAGAGAGGCGTGTGGTGACATTGGCCTCTCGAGAGAGAGTTGTCGTCGGGCCGACGCGCCCGCAGTTTGGGCTTTCAGCACTCGCGTGCTAGTTTCGGGCGACAACATTTTAGCACCGTTGTCGAGGACAAAGTCCAGTTCTCGGAATTTGAAGACTACGCTTCATTGACATTTGTGGGAGACTACATTGCAGATTCTTCCTCTCACATGCTGACTCCACGAAGGGACAGAGCCCTTGTCCTTTTGCAGATTTGAAGATCCGATTGGGTGCAGAGGTGAGCACACTCATCAAAAGGCTCTCAAGCTCACCTCGGCGACTCCATAAGTTTGGTATGAGGTATGATTAAACTCGTTTTTTCAATCAAGTACCTCATTGTTTGATTTATGGAAGAACCGTGGGATATTTGACACGAGACTTATAGCCCACTAGATTTCTCAAAAGTCCATGGATTTCCTAATCAGTGCTACGACCCTGAGGAGGTGCATGATATTCTTCCCGAATTTTATGGAAATGATGGTGTTTCAACCACCCATCATATTGCCTCTTTCTGCAAACTGATGGCTAATTTTAATGTTCGTCATGAGGATGATATTATGGTCGTTTTTGCCATAACTTTGGAAAATGATGCAATGATCTGGTTCTGTGGTCTGCTGGATGAATCCATAGATTCAGTGGAAATTTTTTTCGAGAGGTTTCTCCTCCGCTGGCACGATGGGACAGTAGATGAGATTAAGCAACTTGCTAAAAAATATGATGCTCTCATCCCTAGGGTCCATCTTGAGCTTGAGGAAGAGATCCATTAAGAACAAACCATCGAAGATCTGATTGATGAGGCAGTGCAAGGACTCTTGGTTGAAGACATTACTGAAGAGCTTCCAGAGGTTGTTGAAGCAAAGAAAACTGAAGATACGGAGCTGCCTCAAATCTGTCACTAAAAAAATTCCTGAACCACTTCATGCTAAAGATTTGGACTTGCCTCAAGTTCATAACGTGATTGATGCAGATCAGCTCGAGCAGCCTTATGATGGAGGTTTGTATGTGAGCCCTATAAATCAATGGATAGAAGCTTCTTGTGCACGGTTTGATTCTTCCTGGTATAACCTCTTTTTGCCTAACATTCTGATGTTACAGTTCAGCTTTATTCATGAGCAGATTGCAAGGCATAGTTATCTTATGAGGAATATATTTTTGTTTCTTTCACTGACCAAGCTCAGAAAAAGGAAACTAGGCATAGATAAGATGCTGGAATGGCTCCATTACTTGTATGCATACACTTGACATGTGCCAGATTCATGTTAAGTTAGTGTAGGTAGGAAGAAATAAGCTTTTGCATGAGCATTTGAATTTTCAATCCGTTGTTCTTTGTTTTGTAATAAAGTGTGGGATGTGAATGAAGCCATCCCAACACTTTTTCTTTCAATTAGTTGGTCTGCAGTACCCAGAGAATATGAGGTTCTCGTATGCTCTCTCCAAGAGCACACGTCCCCCATGAAGCCAGATGTTACCCCTCAAAATGCATCAGCACTTTTGAGCTTTCAAACAGTCCTTCTTTAAAGTCTTCACTACAATAATGAGAGGTTTTTTCATTAAACTCTAAAATGGGTGACAACAGATCTACCACATATATATTCCAGTGCAGCAACATTTTGGTTGCATGAAACTGTTCAAGTCGCTGCAAAGATTCTTGGATGGGCTGTGTTAGCTGGAAGTCAGGAAGTACTCAATACAAATATTGAAAATCCTATTTTACAGAAGGGAATCTTGCTGGAATCTCAAAAGGATTAGGATAGAACACTGTTGCCAGTTGCTCGAAAGCCAGATGGGAAGAAAAAAATGGATGGTGTCTGATCAGAGTGGATTAAATCTCTCTATAAAGCCACAACATGTTACATATGTAGTTCCTGGCACTGAGGAATCCTAGCCTGCTCAAATAGCTGATTTCCTTCTTAAAGCTAAGGATCTGTTGGACCCTTCACTTCTAGAGTGTACACTGGGAAGAATTTTTAAAAGAGAGAACGATCAAATGCAAAAGAACAAGCAGAGATTCTTTAGGGTAAGCCTTTTGGAAAGCTACTGTGCTCATGTCTTGTCATCCCAAGATGAACTTTACTTTAGTGCTGGAGAATCTAAAGGCTTCTCTTTAGTGTGTAAGCCACGACCTACCTCACAGGTGGAGGAGCTTCTACAGAGAAAACAAATCAAAGAAGCCTCCTAGAAAGAACTGGAGACCTTTATATGTGCTGTAAAGTCTGCCAGAGAACAGCCTATTCATGCTAAAAACCTCCAAAATGCTACTGGCAGACAGAGGAAAAGATACAGAACTGAATAGAAGCTCTTGAAGCTTTTGCCTTAGATGCCTGCAAATCAGATGAACAAAAAGGGGTAGCTACTGAGGTATTGAAGAATTTGGGAATGATAAAGGCATCATCTTCTGCAGTAGACCTATTAATAGATTTTGGTTATTTTCCTGTCAATCTTGAGTTTTTTTACATTCGCACCAAACAGTCGAATAATTTGTTTTGCTGCTGTTGACGAGATATTTGAGCACACACCTCCTGATCCAGATGAGATTAATCAAAAGGATCTTACATTTTTAAGGTCTATGCAATTGATGAACTAAGACTAGAGAGTGCTTGCTTGCAAGCAGCAGAAAAATGTGCTCATGGCTTGAAAGATATTCTTAAGCCTAAAAAGAACCAGTTGTTTCCTCGGGATGCCATTGATATTCAAAATGGTATTGTATCTTCTGGTAGCATTGGCAGTGTGCCACTAGCAATTGCATTACAACGTAAAGAAGGGGCAGTCATTTATCTAGCAGACTGGGGCGTGTTTCATCACATGTTATTTGCTCGGATTGCAAAAGCGTGAAGTCTAGGTTGAGCCGTTGGAACCGTGTTAAGTCATCTCTCTTGGAAAATCTCCACGATATCAGTGATGAGCCCACCTGTTCCGTGTCGTTCAGCTTTGATTTTGAGTAGCAACACATCGTTTTTTCAGGATTGCCACGTTGAGTTCTTCGCGGCGTGAGTTTCAGCGATTTCATTGTGGGGCATCTAGTAAAATATCACCGCAACTGAATTTGGCGGAACTAGAATCGGATCCATGTCTCAACGTTTTCTTCGCTAGCAGACGAGTCTAGGATGAAATTTCACCTTTGTTAAAGTGGAGTTACGAGCAGTGCCCTGTTTTCTATTTGGCAACCGACTACAGGACAGATCATGGACCAGTGTTTCTCTTGCTTGATCGATGGTATTAATTGTGATTTCGCCACCATCAACATCGTTTTTAAAGCATGCTCGTTTTTTTTATCGATCGTGGCAAGTGAAGACTGGATGATAGCATTTAGCAGATTACCAATTTTTACACCGACGATGCTGCAGGATCATTGAGTTTTTTCTTTCCGATCGGAAACAGGATTTTAATGCCACGCATTCACACTGTCAGTTACAGCCATCCGACATCCCACTGATAGTCGATTTCCTTTTTATGGAGTGTAGCAGTAAATGCCAAAATGCCAGTTTTCATCTTCACATCAAGGATCGTGATATCATCTTATCGAGAGCCAGTCACGCCGAGTTTTTGAGCAGATCCACCTGCTAGTTCATGCATCACCTATTGGCATCCCACTTGTCAAAATCATTGGCCACCGTGGTTTCCTTGGCACTCAGTGGGAAAGTCCATTAAAGTGAACTTTTTGTGCTTTGATATGTTTAGGTTAGTTAAGTTAGATTGCTTTAATCAAAGTGCTAATGCTTTTAATAAAGTGTTAGTTACACTTCAGTTTTGGAAGGGTCCTGTTAGATTTTAGGGGAGAGGAAAGTGGATCTCAAGGACCTCAAGTCCACTTTCTTTATTACTTTATTACCTTTATTTTTATTTTTGATGAGAATGGCTGGTTGAGCCTATAAAGGGCCAGCTTTCTCTTTTGTAAGGATGGAATTTTTGGGATGGGAGGATTTTTCCCCAGAGTTAATAAAGAAAATCATGTCGAGTTTTTGGACATGTTGGGCTTCTCTGTCGTAGTTTTGTGTTTTCATGAGTTATAGACCAAGCCAGCATAGAGGGCTAACAATGTAGCACGTTGGGCAAGCATTTGCAGCTGCCAAGTTGCTTGTCGCCGTTATGTTCTTGGAGGTTTGGGAGTAATGGAAAGTAGTCAGTTATACTTCCATTCTCCTTGCCTCTGATTATGGAACGGACCAGCTTAGTCTCCCTTCTGCGAAAAGCAAAGCCTTTCTGAATCCCCTTCTGACTCCATTTACCCTTCTAGTACTGGCACTAGCCTTTCCTCGAGGACTGATCCTCCTTTCCCTTCCTGCCCATCAATCTGACTCATTTTCATTTTTTTGCGACCCGTGTTTCTCTAAGGCAGCCTCTTCAGATCACCTTGCCCTCAGCTGCACCTACCTTAGCGATCCTAACTTAAGGAAACCCCCCTAGAGCTAGAGAAGAGCTAGCCTGAAGCGAGGAAAGAGGGGTGTGGTGACATTGGCCTCTCTCTTGAGAGTTGTCGTCAGGCCGACGCGCCCGCAGTTTGGGCTTTCAGCACTCGCGTGCCAGTTTCGAGTGACAACAAGGGTCATTGACGGAAGCAGAACTCCATCAAGATCTCGCTCAAAATTCTAACTTAATCGGAAGAACATCATTCTTCATCATCCAGGAACTCATCGACATGATCCAGGTAGGTTCTCTAACTTTTGATTTTTCATGCATTGCCCATCACCAATTTTCACTGAAAACCCCTCTTTAGAAAGTAGGAAAAAACATCGGATCGATTTGCACTGGGAATCTGCAAATTCGGCGATCTAGGTTTCGTCGGCATCCCGAAAAATACCGTCTCCCCCCCAGGCGTCAGCATTGGACTCCATCTACTCATCTCTAGGCATTGATCCTCAGGGAGAAAAATGCCCCTTTTAGTCTGGCAATCAATTCCTTGTGTGTTTTTTTTCAGTTTTGCTTGGATTTCTTTGTATTGTTGAATCTTACATCCAAGTAGGTGTGTTGAAGACCTTAATTCTTTGTGTCAATCTCGTCCTGAAAAATTTCCATATTCTTGCTTAAATCCCCCCAGGGTCTCGGGTTTGATCATTAGAACAAACACACCAGCCCTAGATTTGGTCTTAATTCCGTAAGTGACTAATCCACTCCATTCGAGTAATATTTTTATCATTCCTAAACTCCCATACTCGAACACCCATAACTTGTGGCTTATCCCTTAAATCTAGGGTTTCTAGCTCTCACCTTACGTATTCTCAATCTTTGGTTTGATCTGGTGATTAGCTGTAGATCTGTCTTTTCAGGATAGGTTTGGGTCTCCCCTTTATCACTTGGGCATTCAGTGGCATAAAGCGAAGGAAATCCTAACCGGCATGACAACCATCCATCTTTTGGGAGTTAGGGTTTTCGAAGGTCACGACTTTGGTTCCCTGTCCCCTCTGCCATCCTGTATAGGATTACTCCATCGAGGTAACTACAAGATTCACGATAACAAGATGCATGCATATGAATGTTGGTGGATGTAGCTAATACTTGTTGAATGCCAAATGTGTTTATTTAAACTTGCTACTTATGATAAGTAACCTAGGCATCACATTATGACATTGATTACATTTGAATTTGCCTGAAGTTGAAACACTGATTTTGCACTTACCAAGTCTACACTTTCATATTAGTATGTCTTCTTTGTTCTTAAATTAACTCCATAAAGGCACGGATCACTAACCCTTCAAAAGAAGATATAATTTGGTGTTCAAGTGTCCTTTCAGACTTGCTATTAGGGCTCTCCCCTAGGAGGTTCCTGCTTCTAAAGAAGTTTGGGGAAGTGACTAAGGTCACAATGGTCACTTTCTCCTATATTTTCTTATCAGTGACTTGCCTTGCCAGTTCATCCAGTAACATCTTGGATAAAATGGGAGGACTAAATAGCAGTGTGGGTGAAGTGAGCAATGGCATAGCACATTCAAATAGATCAGCGCTTGATAGCAAACCTTGACCATAAAGATAAATCAAATGAAAACCTTCAAAGGAGACCTTGATATAATAGAGTTCAAGAGTAGATCTTGACATAAGGATAGACCAAACCTAGAGTAGGAATGGGGTTTAGGCTTTTAGCCTTTAGATGTTTAGGGATTTTTAAGCTTCTCACTAAAAAGACAATTTTTGGGGGGATCAGTGAGTCACAGAAGCATTGGAAGTTTTAAGATCCGTTTAAAAATTTCAGAAATTGTTGGATTTTCCATAGGATCTGTTTCATGGGACCAAGATACGTTTCCTTCTCCAGGGGATCTGTTTCCATGACGGCTCTAAGGCGGATTTAATACAAACTAGTCTTTAGAAGAATAGTGTTGCTCCATAGTTTATCATTAGTTCTTCATCTATGTTACCAGATCCGCCACCCTAGTGTGAAGGATTCAAGGCAAATGGATTGGATCTGCCTTGGATCCTACACTTTGGGATGGCGAATCCGATAACACAAATGAAAAACATATGATAAACCATGGAGCAACACTACTCCTCTAAGGGCTAGATAGTTTAATTTGACAATAATAAATAAAAACAAGCTATACCTCAATTAGATTCATCAAGTTAAACTCATGTGAAGTCACCAAGAACAAATGCCCAAGGATGAAGCAAGATAGTAATATTTCTCTAAGATCAACAACAACAAACGACAAGTGAGGAGTGAGTTCCTTTTATAAGAGGACTCAACTACCTTCACAATAAAATAATAATAAAATGTCTAAAACCCTAGATCTAATCAAGGAACAAAATCAAGAAAAAACCTAACTCTTGAAAATTAAGGATAAGACCTAATACTCCTATGTTGTTATGTATTATTTAGAAGACCCCCTTTCTCCCCTATGTACATAATTCACCCAATATACCTCACTTGATCTACGTAAATTAAGCTTTGCATGTTAATTGAGAAGTCTCACATGTAAAGGGGTTTTAAGGGTTACACCAATGTTAGAGTAGGATAGGTAGACATTATTAATCAATGATTTATTAGATAAAGTGTATTTGAAATGTATATCTTATGTATTATAATGTTCCATGGAGTTTCTGGGGCGGGGGGGCGTGGAAGCAGGGAAATGCACAGGGGGGGGCATGTGGAAGCTACCCCAAATTTTAGGGAAATTTCAGGGAAACGGGGGGACGTCGGAGTCATAAAAATTAATTTAAAATACAAAAATGATAAACCCCAACAGTAACTATCACCATGTAAAAAGTAAAACTAAAAACTAAATTCATCATTATGGGGTGTACATCTATTAGTTATTAACATATCAAATTTCAAATTTGTAAATGATACTGAACAATGTTACTATACCCATGTAAAAACTAAAAACTAAATATCATAATTATCATTATGCAATGTATATCTAAATTCAAATTTCAAATTTGTAAAAGATAATGCAACAAATGCTAAAATCTGAAATAGTCAAATAGATACCAAACATTGAACATAGAGAAGTTAGAACTTATAACAGTGGCGACTGCTCCAAGTTTAGTTGCAATATGATTATGACATGAAATGGTGAGAGGATAGCGTTTAGGAAGGTCTTAGACTCTTAGGTGAGTCTA
>LPNX011069177.1:147077-157830 GCA_001517045.1 Pseudotsuga menziesii | reverse complement strand
TAGGAAGGCGAAAAGGCTGGTAATCAACCGCCTCATGAATTGTATAAATATAGGCATTTGCATTTGAATAATCAATTGGAATCGGGAGTTATTACCAACACCTCGTAACAAGCTTTCCAACAAGCCAAGAATTTTGTAATTCTGATTCCGTATGAGAAAGTTATGCCAATTTTAGTGAAGATGCCCAGAAATCTCTTTTCCACAAAGTTTCGCAATTTACTCCAAGAGTTGCGAAAATACTGCGAGAATTGATGATGAACAAATGAAATGTTTGACATTCTATTTATATAGGTTGTGGAGGAAAGTTAGTACCTCAAACTAGGTCGACATGCAATTCAAAATTACAAATAATTAAATTCTCTTTTGTTTGGTCGGAGGACCCAAAAAGGTGGGGTGCACCAACTTCAAAAATTCATCTCTTCAACCGTAAGGAGTTAGAAGATGCTCCACATATCAACGGAAATGGCTTGACGAGGACTATCTCCCTATGATGGGTTTATTTGAAAATTCTTGGTATAATACCCATAAATTCTTCAATATGTTCAGGACGTCAAAGACCCCACACATGAGGGTGCTAAAGACCATACCACCAACTACAAGAGTTTCAAAGTCTTCTTCAAAGTATTCTTCAACATATCAAGGCACGTCCATGGGATCTACCTCCATCTACATCCCAATAGACATATAACCACAAAGAGGACCATACATCACCATTAAAAAGCTACCAAGTGTGTGGGTTCAAGACCCAAGGCACCACATGCAAGGGTTTCAAGGACTCTTTCAAAGATATCATATAATATTTAAACAAAGTACTTTTCAAGGACTTCAAGCCCATCACATAGTACTCCATCACCAAGTGATGAGGGAATCATGACCAAAGATTCCATCATATCAAAGGCTCCAACAATCATGGGCTTACAAACCACCATATGTATGAATTCCAAGACCCAAGTCATTTCCAAATGCACCATCAATGATCATATAGTGTCCAAGGGTCATCATGTCGTCATTTATGTGGGTGTCAAACCTTCTCATGCATAATGACCATCTCCAAGGGTTCCATGACCCCAACAAGGGCTACACGGGCATCAAGATCTTCATCAAGGATTCCAAGCCTTCATCTAGTCAGTAATGACCACATCATCACCTTTAAGGACCATTAAGACATCAAATGTGGGTCCAAGGGCTCCAGGGCTTCTTCATCAAAAGCAAGGGGCTTCATAGGCTTCTTCAACCACCTCAACCACACCCGGAGACCTCCAAGAGTCAAGATCCATCATGACATCACCTGTGGGGTTACTAGACATTCTCTTGGGGTGCCATGACACCATCAGAGCATGAATGACCATAGAATGGGTCATTAATGCTTCTCCAACCCATCTAGGGCTTCTTCATCGTCCACAAGAGCTTCAGCACCATCTCCAGGGTCTTCAGCATTATCAGCAGGGTCTTCAGCATCGTCTACGAGATGGTGGCTCCAAGATCCATCCTTGTGGGTACAAGGACCTTGTTAACTGAGTACAAGGTGCTTCAAGGCACAAACCCACTCCGTAAGGGGTCCAAGGCACTACAAGTGGGACTTGGTGGCATCAATGACAACTTGTGGGGCCACTGCAAGTCCATGTTGGAATCAATGACAATTTCATCAACAATATCCCCTTTCCCTAGATTATGTCAAATCAAATTACCTCACTCCCATTCCTTGGTCCACCTTTGCCATCCTGCCTCTCTAGATAAGAAATATGAAGCAAGTTGAGGTCCAATATGGAGAAAAACTCTGTTTCCAAGCTAACTAACTATTCATCATTTAATATTAGCAAGGTTTCCTACCAAAACTTTGTCCTCAAAAAAACCATATTATAAATACTTTTCTTGTAGTACAAACAAAACATAATGCAATAACACCAAACATTTTGACCCCCTATCTAGTCCATCCTTCTTAACATGTGATTCACAACACAATATTCAAAATTGTTATCACTAAATCAAAACGAAAAAATAAAAAGAAAAAACACCTAATACCTAAACGATCCCTATGCTCTATAACATCACTGGATGTCTCCTGATAAACTTGAAAGTCACATGTACATGTACACAATCTTGGTTGAAGTAATTCACTGTCTTTCTAAGATACACAACACCTTCCTTTTAGACCACATCTCTTGTGTCCCCACGTTGGACACTTGTGACCAAAGTTTAAAATACTCAAAGGGCAATGTCACAATTAGAACGTGTCATGTGCATGTCTGACACTCAAGTCATGCATATCTCGACGTTGGCCAATGGCTATTGTCTCTACCATTAGTCAATTGATTTCAAAGTATCAATACTTTGATCTTAATGTACCAATGCAAGCGTTGATCACTTTTGATTATGGTGATCCTCTTGAGGGATCATGTGCCATACCAACAAACGCAATATTTGGAGTAGATAAATTGGAGGAGGGACGAGAGCACATTGTCAATGTCAATGGTGGTGATACTAATGATTTTGATTATGAGATCCAGGACGACATGCTATGAGATTCTTCATCCTATTTTTCATTTACCACTGGCATTTGCATCTCTCATCTTATCTATGTGATATGTTTTGATAACATTAAATGAGAAAACTAAAATTTCCTATTCTATAAATATGATATATCATATATGGTGTACTCTTGTGAGTTTGGTACACTGTACTTCTATTTTAAAATGTTGAAAAAAATTATAGAGCTGCTTATATTTTATCTCTATAATTTATGTTTCTTTCCAACGAAATAATCTCACCCCACCCTCACACACTTAAGCGAAGAATGGGGTTGTTAATACAATGCTAGCCTTCATGGAGCTCTCCTCCTACTTCTTCAAACTTTTAAGATGGAAGGTAGATGAACCTCTAGATGGATATGCATAGGTGGTTGGTAACCCCAAAGGACTTGTTACCACCCAAACTAGCACACTTCCAAAAGGTCACAAAGGTCAATGCTAAGAGTGGAAACTAATCAATAGATGCATCCACTATCACCACAATGCATTCTCCAGGCACTGAAAGCTTCCCAAATGAACATAGAAGTAGCCCTGTGAAGCAAAAGAACGAGAACTCCACTTCTAACGATAAACCATCCTATAGATTAATCAACCAATGCCTTATGCAGTAAATAAAATACCCAAAGACTAAACACAACTAGGATGTTAGGAGCAATAAGACTTAGCACTATCTTGTTATTAAAATATATCAATGAAACGCAATACAAGACCAACACCAATAACTTGTTTGAAAACTTCAATTAAACCCTTGGAAATCAAAAGTAAATATCTCTTACCTTCAAGTTTTAACCAACAAATATAAGACTTGTAACCTTTTATTATAGTTCAAGTTGACAAAACTCTGTGTCGATGTATGGTTGTAACAAGAAGTTTCAGAACTAGAAAAACATACTATCCTTTGCACAAGAATCTTAAATCTCTCAAACTAGCTACAAAGGGTGATGCCTTGAAGATTGACCATAAAATCAAGGGAGCGAATCACATTTAGCGGATTAGATTCCTCAAAAACGCAATATTTTTTTTGGAATTTTTAGATACAAGATTTTTAGGGTTTTTCTATATATCAATTTTCTTGTATTTTTCAAATATAAGATATAGAATTTAATAATTTGAAGAAGAAAAGGGATTGAGACCTTAGTCCTATCCCTATGGAAATGAAAAAAATCGAGGTCAGCGTCTTCTCAAAAATTGACTATTCAGTGATGAATAAGGGCAAGGCCTAGAAACCCTAGGTTATATAAGCCCTTGACCTAATTAGGAGAAAGAAAGATGCCACGACCCAAAACAAGAGGGATTCTCCAAGAGAAATACCTCGCCAACAAGACTAAACTAGCATGGACAAAACCCTAAAATACTCTTACCTTAGATACATCAGTAATAGAAGACAAGAGGTTCAAGATCTTGCCACATCTAAAGGAGGAAAAGAGAAGAGAACCAAACCCTAGAATCCGTCCTCCTTAAATTAGCCTTGAAAGATTGAAAAGAAGCCTCAAAACACCATGAATTATCCTTCAAAAACCTAGAACACAACAAGAAGAGAGGTGCACACCATTTCAAAGACTCATATACCACCAGAGAAATAAAATTCCAGACATATTGATCTCATGATCCTTATTACAAATGAGAGGAGGGCGCTATATTTATACTAAACGCCCTAGCTCTTTTCCTCCTCTAGGACGGCCTCTTAATATGACATAAAATTTAAATTTAGGGTTTGTCACCCACAATCTGGGACTAAACCTCAAAACATAAAAGAAATGAAAAATAAATGAAGAAAGTTACAGCAGATGAAATGTTGAGCTTGGAAGGAGGATGTCATGCCCCATCTAACCCCAACAAAGTGTCTTTTTCCCTCAACGACCTCCTCCTTGCTTGGTACGGCCTTCAAAAGTGGCTTTTAATGGTGGATGATTTGCATTTTTTTACTAGGTTGACCAAAAAGGAAGGGTAATACAACATATTGAGGTCCATGTGGGTGTAAGGGAGGTGTGCTAAAGTGGGTATGACAACCCTTACATGTGCAATCATCTTTACAAAGCATGAAATCATGAGTATGGAAAGGGGTTCCTAAGCCATGTGTCCTAATGGAGTCACCCTGATTTGCACAAATACCTACCCATGGCAATAAAAGCCCAACATGATGAGGATTTACCACCCATCAAGGGGTAGTTAGTAGGGACACAAGACCAATACACCTTGAAATGAGAACCAAGAGGACCTGCCATGATCAACCAAAGGGTCTGTGATCCCCAATAGACTAACACTTTTACATAAAATAGCCCCAACATGGCCATTTACAATGGAAAAAGGACCCCCATCCTTGCCACATCTAGTAGGGTGCAGTACAAAGAATCTAGGGCATAACAAGACCCAATGAGATTTGATCCTAAGAACTCTATGGACTTAGCACAAGAGCATCTACAATCAAGTTAAACCTTGTAACGTTTTGTAATTCATACATACATACATACATACATATATATATATATATATATATATATATATATATATAATTTAAGGCCACACCATAACCAAACAACAAATTGACGAATGATACCCCCTTGTTTGTTGGACAAGGAACCCCCTCTGCATGTGGATTTCACTACTTAGTATACAGTAGTTTAATTGGTTGAACAACCTTCTTAAGGCATGTTTCCTACGAGGAGGCCATAGTCACAGGTTCAAATCTAATCGAAACTCTCGGGCTTACCATACGATACTATAGCTAGCATTTGAGCTGCCATCTATCCAGATATTTCAAGGAAGAGGGTGGTTCCAACAATGTTTTCCTTGGTTAATATATATATATATATATATATATATATATATATATATATCCATGTCCCCGTGTAGCCTTGCAAGGGGGATCTATGTATATCATGTTGAACATCATCTCCTGATGTCTTAGTGTCAAGTGACTTACACTAATTTCATCCTCGGGTCTAAGAGCCATTTATTCACCAAATACATATGTTTGCATACCCTGCTTTATCTTGGTCTTGGTTGTTATCATTGACCAAATATGGGAATCCCTGTACAGAAACACTGAAGCATCTTCTAAGGGGCTGCAAGGTAGCCCTAACTTTCTAAGACTGCCTTGTGGCATAATATCATACACTATTCATTGACACTTACACTAGGGGCTCATTTTTTGAGACAAGTCAATGATTAGGCAGGCAGGAAGAAGCATATGGGATACTATAAGATTGGTAGGTGTATTTGAAATAGAAAAAAATGTTTCTTACAAAAATAACCAGCATAAATATGCCAAATAATCCATGAATGGATAAATAATAGAATATAAAATTGTTAAGATATGATATGTTTTACAATTACATTGCCTTGGACTTTATAGGCCATTTTGCACAATTTCAATAGAAGTCATGTCTTTTGACTTTTCATAATTATTTAATTAATTATTTCTTATTTAATAATTATTAATTATTAATATTAATTTAATTAATATTGATATTTATTTATTAATTTATGTTATGTTATATAACTTTTTTACATAAGATTGTCATCCCTTTAAAGGGAGCTTTGTCCTCAAAGTTTATTGAAGACAAGGCTTATGTCTGATTTCTTGCTTGTAATGTCATCTCTCGGTCCTTTCTTTTAGTACTTGCAGCATTTGACAAAATGAGATGATACAAGTTACGAATTCCAAAGAAAAAATGTTGCATCATGTGTGATGTGGTCCATCCAAGATCTATCTTCATCAAAGATGATTGTTGATCGCCTTGTTGGATAAATCTTCCCGTTTTCTGCTTAGGTTGCAAATTTTGTGTTCTTTCGCTTCTGAAATTATAACTCCTCTGTTTATGTTCATTTTGACCCTGTCGTTGGTCAAAATGTTTTTTGTAATTTGGGTGTCGATAAGGAGTTCTTGCTATTTGTTTTTATGTTGGATTGACTTCCTTTTGAACTGTGATGGGGATCGAATTTGTATTTGTTTCTTCTTTCTCAACTTGAATTTGTTTTCTAGAGAGTCTGGATGCTTCCTTCTGGATTTGAACTAATTTGTTCTCTAATAGATTATTATTATTTTGAATCTTCTTGAACCTTTCGTCTTGCGATTGTTTTTCATCTTTTAACTTCTTGATTTGTTCCTCTAGTTCTTGATTAAGATTTCTCAAATGATGTTTTTCTTCTTGTTGTTTTAGTATTCTTCCTTCGAGATCTTCATTGGAAAGTTTCATCTTCTGACTATTTTTTAGTTTCTTGATTTTCGTAAGTAATGTCTTGCTATGAATTCTTAGTTGAAATAGTTATTTGGTATTGCTTGCTAATTTCCCATTGAATTTTGCAATTTCTAACTTGTGCTTCTTTTTGGTGTCGTTATACTTTTGTTGGAGTTCTTCATTCTATTGTTAATGTCGACATATCTCTGATTCTTGACTTTTTAGCTTTCTCTAGATTTACGCCAAATGATCACCTTTGTCCATGATGAGCTTGTTTTAATGCTTATGTCTTCTTCTAAATCGTTATCACTTCTATACGGTGATTCTTCGTTATCTTCGAACTTTTTTATTCTGTCTTTAAGGTATTGTTGTGATTTTTTAATCAAGATATTTCTTCATTCTTAACTGATAACAATTTCTTGATATCTTCATTAGCTTTTTCCCATTTTTTATTTTGATCTTTTGAGCGATGATTCTCTTGTTCTATCAACTTATGAAGAATGATCTGCTTATTCATCGCAAATTGTAGATTTTTATTGCTTTCCTTGTAGTATCCTAATTCGCTTTCCAGTATCTATGATTGCAACTGAGAGTTACCTTGATCATCTTTCATAATAAGATATTTACCACATATTGGACAGGAGCGATTGCCATTCTTAAAAAACGTCGGATATTGGAATTCTATTTCGCAATAAGGACACTTTGTCCAAAATTTAGATTTATATATGGAATTTGTTGCCGCCTAATTCGCACCTCATGTAATGTGGCAAAAATATTCAAGCCACTGGGTGCAACCTTGGGGGCAAGCTTGAGCCAAGTGTTCTCACCTGATACTCAGCTCCTCTATCTAGGCCAACTCCTAGCGAAGCCAAGGGGGGTGGACCCTAATAAAGAAAAGTCTAAGGTTGTTTCTAACTACAAAAACAAGAAAGACAAATTTTCTAGGAGTTTTAATGTGGAATGGATGAAATTAACAAATTTTCTAGGAGTTTTAATGTGGAATGGATGAAATTAAAGACTACCAATTACTGCAAACAAAATTTATTCCAGCAACACTTCAACTCAAATTAGATACACCATATTCAATGACACATTGCAGAATTAAATTGTGCAATGCAAGACATAACATGATAGATCAGTGCCATAATGAAAGAATGTTTTTGGAAATATGGGTTGCTGGTGTAGTCTCAGTTAAAGTCTTGCAGTCTTGGTTGGTAAGTTTTAGATTATTAAATGAATTGATTAAGGAATGGGTAAAATTCTTGGTTAGTTTTATCAATGTGGTAATGATCTGGATTAACTTAGTGGATGGGAACGTCCAATATGCCCGAAGGTACGAGGAGTATGTCCAAAACCTTTATCTGATGTGGCTCGCCGCAAGGAATATGTGGGCTGGTTGGAGTCTCTGAGACATGTTTAACACTACACCAACAAGGGTGTAGCATAACGATGTCTCAAGGTCACTGCCCAATTGTTCCTACTTCCTTTGGATTTTGCCACCGCAACGGATCAATTTGAGGCGTTGGATTTTTGCTTGGGGAGATTAATTTGGGAGTGGAAACTAATTAAGCTAGTCACCTAAATCCCTTGTTGATACTCCAAACTGATCAGACAAAGCTACAGTGGAAGTAGAACATACGAGAATGAAGGCCTTTGTAAGTTTTAAATGTTTTTTGAGCAAAGTTTTCTGACTTAGAAAAGGTGAAACCCAGGAGTCTCTTTCCAGATTCAGTACTTGGGAAAGCCCTTATCCATGAACCTATACTCAGGAAAGCGAGGAGGTTTATTTTAAACTCAGAAGTGCATAAAGATTAAAGTTTTTTAATTACTATACTGCTCAAATCTTTTCCCTTATGGTACTTTGATATAGCGTAGTGGGTAAGTATTCAGATTACTTTGCAAAAATTAAAAAAAACTTAAAGAAGCACTAAAATAATGAAAGAAAGCAACAAACTACACTAACAACATCAAAACCACGAAAAAAGGACGTTGACGCAAATACCCCCAGGGTGGATGGGGACCGGGCTCTGATGAGCCTCCACAAGACTTATTTGTTTTTTTACAACATGGAAGAAATGCGCTTTGGTCCTTATATTTTGGAACCAAAGGCTTACAATTTATGAGAAAATTAACTTTTTATGGAAGGGGATCTCCATGGGTCTTCCTTTTGCTCACTTTTGCGAAAATCCGCCGAAGTTTCCTCCTCTTTTCTTGTAAATATGCAAAAAACAGCGATCAAAAGAGAGTGAAAGACACCCACAGACACTTTAAGAGTGTCTTGGGAAAAATCTACAAAAAAAGTCTAAAAAGATCTAAGTAAAGCTAGAAGAAAATGACTAAGGAAAGCTAGGAAGCTTACCTTCTTAGGATCTTTGCTTGCCACTTGAAGAGAATAGCAAGCAAATTTCAAGCACTAAAATGCTAGATAAGAATTTAAGACGCACAAAACTCCTTCAACAAGCTTTTTAATTTTCAAAATTTTAAACTTGCGGAAAAAGAGAAAAAGTAACCAGATCTAGAATTTTAAATGCACCTTGGAAGCAAACTAGAGATAGAAACTTTTAGACATTAGATCTACTTTTAATATAACCTTAGATGATAGATCTAATATGGAAACGTTTGAAACTAAAAGAAATTTTTAAGAAAGTTGTGGATCAAAAGTTGAAGGACCTAGAGTAGAGCAAGAAATAAAGGAGAGAAAATGCCTCCTTGGTGAGATCAAAGGGACAAAGCTTATTTTCCAATTTACTGAAGGAAACGTAGAGCACATTAGCTCATCAATACTCCAGCTTTGGCTTCCTACAAAAGATTCTCAACACTAGCAATGGGGATTAAAAATACCTATGTAAACCAAAAAAAAGACTACAGCAACAATGTAGATCCAAACATGAAATCATACATATATCAATTAGTCTTCTTCGACTTACAATAAAAGAGTAACCTATCAAGAATTACCTTTTATCTTTACAAAAATACCATTTCCTTCTTAGAGCAAGTCAATCCCAAACATATGCAAGCATGAAAACAAATACAGGTTACCTCACTAATGTAGAGTAAACTCCATCCAAACATCCATAGATCCCACACAGAAATTGCCTCCAAAGCCTTTTATTAACAATACTCAAGAAAACTATTACAATGTATACAAGCAGAGGTTCCACCTTTCGATCCTTTACAATGGAGAAGTGACCTGCTTAAATAGAAAAAGAGAGACCCAAGGGGGCCTCACCAACACAGAAGATCAACTCGGAGTGTAACTGAGTTGAACTGAGGTTGGACTGAGTTGAACGGAGGAGATGATTGACACCTCTCTCACCAAACTCTTCCAAAAAATCACTAACAGCCAACACATACCAACCATTCACCAACACTGAAGATGGGGTCACCTTCTCCTCCACATGCCACACGTGAGAGAGTCTCACCAACCAAATATTCGCTTTGATCTTCAAAATAGTCACATGATGGATCCATATTTGATTATCTCTAAGTTTACAAACGAAAGAAATGAAAGGGGGGGTCCACTCCTTCATGTTAGCGCAACCCACATATCATGTTCACGTATCCACCAAACTTAACGTCACCACCAATTCGTACGGCCCACATGACGTCAGCTCCACCAATGGTAAATATTATATGGTATAAAATAATATATGATGATGTCATCTGATATGAGTCATATCACCATTCATTAATACAAAGGTGTGGGCTCACTTGAGTTTTGAACAATTCGCATGGAACAAAACGTGACTTTTAAACCATGGATAAAATATGGTAATGAAACTTGTTTTAAGGTGATATTTCCTTCCAAAGAAGAAATCGCCTACATGGGAACACCATGCCAACTCATCACTCAACCATTAAAATAAATAATTTTTTACTTTTCTACTATTTTGACTTATTCCAAAATGATGCATTTCTGGCATTTAAATGTCATTTTGATGCTCTGATAGCGAAATAATGCCTCATGGGATGTTTAAGCTACTCAAAACTCATGAAAGTGGCCCTAAGGTAAAGAGTATGCTCTGAGTATCAAAACGAGCATCC
>LPNX011069177.1:125856-145048 GCA_001517045.1 Pseudotsuga menziesii | reverse complement strand
TATATATATATATATTTCGTAATCGGAAACTCTAGGGGGGGCTAGTACATGTCCATACGACCCAATATCAATACCTAGCATGCTCATATACATTGACGCGTGAACTTTAATAACCTCCTAAGGCCTAGCCACCAAGATGACCATTCCAGCTTTGGAGGAGCGGTGAAAAACTCGAAAATTATACATCGCTTATTCAACATTGCATAATTGACAAGGGAACAAATACCTTGGAATGATCGGATTGACGTTTAAGTCTTAAGAAGCCAAGCCCTTTACAAAAAAGAAAGTCGTGCTAGTACATTTATTACAACCTCCCCTAAGGGGTGTGAATATGGGGTACAAAAAATAAAGGGCCATGAAAGCCTGAATGGACTTCTAAACTCTAAATATGAACAAATATCTTGTTCATTATTGGCGGCTCACTGAAAGTCCAACTAGGTGCAACCTAGTTGGTAACAGAATCCATAATTTCTTCAAGAAATCCACAATTGGCTTCAATGACTTTTCAATATCTTCTGAGGCTTGATTTCTGCTCTTTTTAATATATTATTTTACCTTTTGGTATTTCTTCTCTTCCCTATTTCCAAAATATTTTCCTTTCATAATAGTAACTCCAATAATAATAATTATTAAAAAATAACAAATTATTATTATATAGTTTTAATAGTACTTTTTTTAAATGTATGAAGATGGGATATAGAAAAAATATAATAATAATTATTGTTTTAAAATAATGATATTATAATTTTTTTGTTTGAAATTAAATTAGTGTTTAAAGATAATAATATAATTAAAATTGATTTTTTTGTGTATTGGATGTATAGACTCATAGAGGTGATTAGGGTTTTGGCGTTGATTAATGGAGATGAAATGATAAAGTGAAGAATGGTATGGTGAAAGCGTTGGGAAGGCGTTGGAGTGAGGGGCAACAAAGAGCTTGGAAGGAGGTGGGAAGAAGTGCGGGATGTGCGATGGCAGCAAAGCGTAGGGAAGTCGTGAATCGCTGGAGCAGTTTGAGGAAAGAGGAGCAGAAGTTGCAGTGTGAGTAGCGTAGCCAAGGAGTGGAGGCGAAGGAAACCTAAGCAAGAGTGGACTGGGAGGCGATGGGAGTTGAGGTGAGTGGGATTCAAGTTGACATGAGGACTGGTGGATGAAGGCACGGTAAATGGGAGAGACGTAGGAAAGCAAGTGGAGGTGGGGATGGGAAAGTGTGCAGGTGGGGAGGAGATCAGCGTAGGAAGAAGAGGGAGCAATGTAGAGGAGTGGCACGAGCAATGAAGGAGAAGGATGGGGAGGTCATGACTGTCGCGGAGATGGAAAGGGTGGAGCATGCAGTGCAGGAGGGGATGTATGCAACACGGATGAGGGAGGAGGATGGGAAAACGTGGATGGCATAGGAAAGGAATGGGAGAGCCTGGTAGGGCAAGCCGCGGACCTGTGGAGAAGAGTGCGATGAGAGACTGAAAGGAAGCTAGGTGGAGTAGGCATGGAGGTGAGGGAGCGTTTTGAAGAAATGACAACGCAGGTTAGCAATGGAAGGGAGGAGAGGAAACAGCATGAAGGGATGGAGCATGGGGAAGAGGGAGATGGAGGGAAGAGCACGGTGTGAAGATGTATTGTGGAGTGCACGAGGAGGAGTGAGTGCCGGTGTTAAGAAGGAGAAGCAAAATGTATGGTTAATGACCACAATCGCAGGGAAACCCTGGAATACCGACTAAAAGCCAGAATGCAGCCAAAGGCTGGAATCAAGTAAAAGGAAGGGGTTTTGATACCACTGAAACGGAAAAAATTGTTTCTTACAGAAATAACCAGCATAAATACGCCAAATAATCCATGAATGGATAAATAATAGAATATAAAATTGTTAAAATATGATATGATTTACAATTACATTGTCTTGGGCTTTATAAGCCATTTTGCACATTTTCAATATAAGTCATGTCTTTTGACTTTTCATTATTATTTCTTATTTAATAATTATTAATTATTAATATTGATTTAACTAATATTGATATTTATTATTAATAATTTATGTTATGTTATATAATTTTTTTATATAACAGTATCCTTCTTATGGATAAGACATTATCAAGCTACTTTTCATGGAGAAAGTACACTGCTTCCCCTGGGGGAAGTTGTTGAGTTCAGATATGACTTATAATTCAGTTTGTAGCTAAGAGAGGGACTTTTCATAAATATACTGGCTCTTTTGAAGTAGAAGCAAGAGTAGACATGTTCGCCCTCCTTGCTTACATAGGGAGGGAAAATGAGCACGCCCCTTTTGGTTGGTGTTGTAAGACTCTATAATGTATTTATCATGTGCATCAATGAAATATACGCTGTATTTATTTAAAAAATAAATAAAAGCAATGTTCATGAGAATACCAAAAATGCTGCTATGCTCTTATTGAACTCAGCAGTCTATCAAAATTATGTGCATGTGATCAACAGAGATGGAAGTATGGATGCATCAACACAATCATACTGCAACTCATGGTGACAGATTTAAACTAGGGCAGCAGTAAAATACAGGACAAAGTAAAAAGTAAACAATAGCAATAGGAAACCTTGCATTAGGGTGTAATTAGTAGCAGGTGATCAGATCTCCAAAGTTTACAAATTAACCAATCTTCATAATCTAATAAATTTTTTTAGAATACATCAAGTGAAGTTAGTTTCCCTATAACAAAATTATTTGGACCATTGCCAAAGTATTTAAATTCCATTTGCAAGCATGGCCAGTGCTAAGTAGATTTGAACCTAAGAAAACTTGTAGAAAAGATTGCTCTTAACAACTTGGAAACATTACAAACATTTTCCATCTAAATGATCCTATAAAGTTGAATTCATGTATCTTACTGACAATGAAAGACTACACACAATTGAGCAAGGAAATTGCATGAAAAAGGGTGGTAGAATTCTTTCGAATACCTGTAAATGAGCATGATTGGCTGCCCTCGGATTCAAGTACCTTTCAAATACAATCATTGCATTTCCATGCTTCCTGAAATACTTTTTAAGAGCATGCTTAAATTTCTGTAATTCACTATCTGCATCTGAAGGCAGGGAAAGTGTAGAAGGTAAATGTTCAATGGGAACTATCAACACATGTTCTTCAACTAATGGACCCTTGGCTAGTGCACAGTAGAAATTGTCCCCTACACTCACTACAAGATGAGTATCTAGATTAGGGCTTGACAAGCAAAACCAGCAGGGCTGATGTGTATTAGACACTGCACTTCTCCTTTTATTTCCAGCTTCAGGATCATGGCTAAATCTGCAATGGGAAATAAGAATCTAAATCATTGGGTTAGAAAAACAACCATATGACAAAAACCCAAAGAAGTAAACACATAAGCATCATGATAAAGCAGAAAAACGACTATTCTATATGTTACACTGTGAGAAGTTTATAAGGATATAAAGATAAAACCATGCCCCATGTCAGCCAAAAAGCATGTATTTTTAATGTATAATGACTGATATCTGAAATAAAAGCATGCCTGACCTGCAGTCATCACCTTTATCGCATCTACCCTTTCTGACAAAATCAAAGCAGATGCCAGGAGGAAGCAAATCACTACTCGCACCTCCATCATCTGAGCTATGGCGAAACTTGCACTCTGCACCTCTTTCACATTTACCCTTGCTGATAAAATCAAAGCATGCCCCCTTTGAGAAGGGATTTTTATTATCTGTATCATGTCTAAAATTACAACTTTCACCTCGTGAACAAGAACCAGAGGATAAAAACTGGAAACACAATCTTTCACCATCTTCAGTGCCTCCTCTTTGCCGCTTTTTGGAGACATCATATCGCCAATACTGGGCATCAGAAGCTTCAGGCCGTTTTTTTGCATCCTTTGCCCCAACAGGCGGTTGCTGAACTTTATATGGAGAAGGTGTTGCGTTTGGAGGCCTTGCAGAAAGCTCAGAGGCAGACATCATTGATGCAGGTGCGGGTGAAAGTGCATGGATAAACTTCTGTAATCCAAATAGCCACTGTCAAAATATCTAATAACGCAGGCTAACAAGACATAAACCAACAAAAATATATAACAAGAATGCATACAAAAACACAGTTAAATATAACAGAAATGCATGCAAGTACCCAATGAAACAGATAATAGTCAATGAGGATGCTCAGTATGAAATCAGAGGAAACAAAGAGATACATGTTTGAGCTGTTCCAAGCTACTTCATGTTTGCACAATGATAAAGTGATTCAGAGATGGTTCAAACCTAAGTCACATGGTTCGAATTCGAATTCGAGTTCGACAACTATTTGATTCGATTCGAATTCGAGTTTCTCGTTGAGGTTCGTTTGAGATTCGGCTTTAAATTCGGTTACATATATATATAATAAAACTGTAGATTAACAAACTAACAAACATATACATATGACTAAAAATACATAAAAATAAAATATAAACAAAAAATTCTATTACAACATAATACATATTATGATAACAAACATATATATATATATGATTAAAAAACCATGAAAATAAAATATAAACAATAGATCTAATTACAACACAATACATTTTCTTTAGGCTTTAGAGGATGCCCATAATGCCAAGACTCAAGTCTCGACGGCAGCCTACACTCGTGCCTCAAGTTTCAACAGTTTCAACAGGTAAGGCGACCGGCAAGTTGCAGCGGAATCGATATCCCGTTTTAATGGCCGCACAAAACTACGAACTGACAGTCTCGCACCAGATTTGAAGTTCAGCTTCCCGAAATTCAAACTGTAACTGTAAATTTGTTACTGTGAGCAGGGAAGAGTCAGCTAAATCGTGACTCGTGAGCAGCGTTGAATCAACTAAATCGTGACTCAATCGTGACTTTGTTGAGGATTTACTTGCTGAATGGCGGCAAGCCGAACGTTAGAATAGGCAGGGAGCTTAGGGTTTAGTAAAGACTTAAAACATACGTGAAGTTTAAACTTTAAAGCCAAACCTAGCTGAATTTTTTTTATTTTTTTTAAATTCGACTTAAAATTAGCTTTAAAACTCGAATCCGTTTCAGATTCGAATTCAAATACAATTCGTCCTTTGGATTCGACGAATCTGAACGGACATTTTTCCCAGTTTGAGATTCGGCGAATTTCAAACCTCAAGCTTCGAATTCGCCGAATCTTGTGACTTAGGTTCAAACTTCAAAATACAATTCTATTAAGTTGTCAAAATCTTGCAGCTGACTCCAAAATAAAATATGAAGATTCTTCAAAAATTAAGAGGGAGAAAAGGAGCAGCGTGAGAAGGCCAATCTCTTCCTGCGACTATGATATACCCTATCCGTCGCTCCTAGCCTGCAGATCCCCTTCTGTAATCAGTCTGCCATGTCATCAACAGGAGTAGTTTCAGGCCACTTGTTACGCTGCACCTATACCAGCACACCTTCAGTTGTTTGCCCAAGAGAGGGGGTTGTAATTTTCTTCAAGGCCAGGACATGGATGTTGCTAGCACTTTTGAGGGATGGTTATGGCCGAACGCTTTGGTCCTTCCTTTAGGATTACTATGGCTTAATGGCACTATTAACTTCCCGTTATTGGGGTTCTTTAACCCTGGGGTTGGTGTCCGGGGCTCCTAGGGGTAGGTCACTGGGTCACATGACCCCCTCCTCTATTTATTACTCTGGTGACAGTATTTCAGCTCTAAGGCTTTTTTCCTTCCTTCCTGGTCACCTCTGCCATCTATCCTGGACCCCTTTCAGCAAAGCACCCCTCTCCTTTGGCCTTCTTCAGTTGATGACGTCATCTCCTCCACTAGGTCGTACTGTCATTTTGGGGGAGGTGTTGAGGGATTATCAGCACTTTCGGGGTTAGATGGGGCATCACACCCTCCCCCTTGCACACTCTAGCCTTTCGTTCGGAGTTATCTGCTTATTTTTAGCCATTTTAGTCATTTTTGGGTAAACTCTGAGGAAAATGCCCCAAGTTACCCACAGACTGGATTATTTTATATTTTTTTTGTTATAATTTTAAGTTGACATTTTATAATTTCAAATTGACATTTTAAAGGCATGTCGGCTTGGTTATTTTTCTATAGTGAATGTGAGAAGGCTATTAATAAGCCTCTCCTCACTTCATTTGAACAAAAGACAAGTGGGACAAAATATTATGTTGCTTTTTTACCCTTCTTAGAGCTCTTGGAGTGATGTGCACCTCTTGAGGAGACTATCTTTTCTTGTTTGAAGGCAAATCTCTTGAAGTTTCTTTGGTCCATGCTCTTTGCTAAGGTGATGCTAGAATTGTTAGCTTAACATGTGCATGCGGAGGTATCTAAGGTTTTTCTTAATTTCTCTTTGTTTAAAGTTGATGAATGATGCTTGTTTATGGATTGCATGGTAGCAATTAACGCTTCATTTTGTCTAAATTAGGTCACTTATCAGCCTTTTGTCATCTTGGTATTGTGAAGGGCGTCCTCTAGAAGGAGTCCTTTGAAGCTTGGGGTTTAGATTTCTGATTTTTTCCTTAGCTTGTCTTTCTCTAACGAACTCTTGAGGCTGTTAGGGAAAGCACTAGTTCAGCCAAACTTTGAAAAGATGTCTCGAGAGGAAGGTTATTCACCTTCCTTGATGCCCTAGGGTTTAGAGTAAAATCTTGAAACCCTCTTGGCTTGTCTACATCTACTTCTTCAATTTCATGCATTATCATTTGTCCATACTTGCACTTCATAATAGGATTTAAGTAGGCTATTTTTGCATTTTCCATTTGTAATTAGGTTTATCTTTTTGTTTGTACATAACTAAAACCCTAAGAAAACTAAAATCAAACCTAACCTAGCCCTGAGACAACCCTCATGGCACCCTCCTTAGCTTCCTTCAAACCCTCGACGACTCCCTTTTCACCCTCAGCCTGCTCTTTTAGAGCTCGGCCTTCCTTCCTCTCTCCTCTCCCAACCTTGGCCTCCATCTTCTTACCCTCGCCTTCCTCCTGCCGTCTCTCCTACCTTCGGTCTCCCCTTCTTCATGCCTCTTTCTCCCTCGGCCTACCCTTTGGGGCCCCCCTTCACCTTCAGCCTCTCCCCTTGCTTTGGGCTGCCATTCTAGGGTCTCGACCCTGCTTTCCTTGCCCATTGCAAGCTGTAACAGCCTTTCTTCACCTATATATATAGTCTGTAAATTATTTGCAGACTGTCTTTGAGCTTTGAGAAAGCCCAATACCTACAACAAGCTACATCAGAAGGCAATCATTTAAGGTCTGATCAAATAGATAATTACGAAGGGTTAGAAGTAATGTTGTTTGCACATTTATTTCAGACTTCATACAAAGATATATATTGTTAGATGGTGAAGTTATTTGGCTCATATAAAGTGTTTATGAGAGAACAGTGAAATGCTTGTTACTGTTGCTCATAATTATTGCATGATATACTTGTGCTTACACTTAAATGAATGACATCATACTTTGTTGAATGAAATATGGCATGATCTAAAACTGGAATTCCTTACTTGCTTATCATGGGTGGATATATTAGTGAATGGAATTGACGTACTTGTTGACCTATTATATTCACATTCTAGTATTTCTTCTTTCCTTAATTGACCGTATAAAGGCACCGGTTACTAATATTGTCATAGAAAATATAGTTGTGTTTTCCAAGTGTCTTGTAGAAGGGCTCTCCCCTTGGAGGTTTCGACTCTCCAAAGTAGTTTTGGAGGAGTGACTAAGGTGACAGTGGTCACTCTCTCTATATATTGTTTATCGGTGACTAGCCCTGCTAGTTCATCCGGTAACTTTTTTGGCATCGTTGTCGGGTACGTTTCAAAGATTGAAGTGGTTTATCCTTGGCAAAAAACCACACTTGGTAAGTCTTAGGGTAAATCCTTGATTACATGATTGCGTATATATTTCTTGTAAGGGCTAATATGCAGGCTTATCTGGCGACTCCACAAAGAACTCAGCCCATCAATCACTATCTTCTCAGGTATGTTCTTGTTTAGTACTTTGGTGAGATTGTTTAAGTCTAACTTGGCAGGTCTCAACTGGCGACTCCCACTAAAGAAAATAAAAGTACTCTACGAGGACTAGAAGGAAGCCAGATGACATAGCATCTTCTTACGAATTGTGGATGGATATATTGGATTTTTCATACATTCCGGAATATTTACATCAGTATGTCATTGAAGATGATGGGAAAGCACTTTTTCCATTATTTCATGAATATAAGTATCATGCAACAACACATATCTAGGCATTCATGCAATTTGTCCATGAAAGCAATATCGTACATGAAGACATCAGAATGAAGCTCTTTTTGTTATCTCTCAACTTAGAGGACAAATGGAGTGTCAGGAATTGGTATGAAGGATTTCCTCGTAAAAAAATTTCTTCACTCAGGCAGTTGATCGATGCATTCGGTGAGGACTGAGATTATGATATTGAGGAACAAGTAAGAAAGGTTGTAATCAACCATATGTGGAAAGAAACATTGGGAAACAGTCAAATACAAGATGGTCCTAGCGAAGGAATCGAAAAGGTTATTCCATTTGAATTTAAAAATGCTGATAATCCAATTGTTCCAAAAATTGAAGTATATTTCGCTCTATTCGACCTATCAAAGTTCCCAGGTTACTCAGACAGACTACCACATGAACTATGGAATCCCTTCAGTGATCAAAATGAGGATTATGCAGAAGGCCTGATTGCAAAGTTTTTGTTGTTATTTTCAGAGGAAGCTGAGTTGGAAGAAGGTGTTTATATGAGATTGCTTGCCTTCACCTAGAAGGAAAGGCCCGTGTTTGGTTCACAAAATTGTCAAAAGCTAAGATATCTACTCTTCCAAAATTGATTGAACTCTTCTATAGACATCAGTGCCCTAGGAAACAACGTAGATGGATGTGTCATGTTGAGAATGCAAAGAACTTGTTCAGTAAAAAAATCACAATGAAAATTAAGTTGAAGAAGCTTATGATATCACAAGCATAGTAGACGAAGTTCCTCATGCAAACGAATATGATTGTGGTCCTACATATGAATACCAAGAAGACCTAGTTGAAGAAGTTGAAGAAAAGAAGGAAAGGGTGAGTTCTCATTGCCAACACATAGCAATTTCTAAATCTCAAGTCTTCTGGAACATAATGACAGAAATTTTGAGGACTATGGTTATTGGACATTTATGGGTCCACCTCTCTATGATTCTTCGAGACCGGGTAGCATTTCCTCCAGACTCTACAATGACGAAGAAGAAGTCAACGAAGCTAATATGGATCAACTTGAGTCAGAATTTGACATTGTTTGGGATGAAGAACTCTTGATCACCTCAAGCAGGGATATCGAAGACATAATCTATGAAAGCCTTGTTGAACAAGATATGGTTATTCCATCTCCTTATGACGCTAATGATGAATATTGGGTTAATCCTTTGCTCTTACATTTAATGATGAAGTGCCTCAGGATGTGGGTCCTCTAGCCATTATAGATGATTGCCATATGCAGATGATTTGCTATGATGAAGAGTTTGAAAATTTGGGACCCCATATCCCTAGTGATATCTCCATGGATTCAACTCAGTTATACTTATCCAGCATCAAGGCCAGGGAAGCATGTTATACAGAGAATTATCTTGCAAATATTCAGTCTATGATGACCCCAGATTATCATTCCCAACTGTGTTGCGTAAGAAGTGTAGAAGAAGTTGTTTAGCTCGCTCTATCCTATATTAGTAAGTCCTTAATGATGCATTTCAATAAGACCGAGACAAGTAGGTGGACGGGTATGATTTTCACTCATCATTTTCATAACATTTATTGTTTACCTTTTTGTTTGAAGCATGAAGGAATGAATTATATAGCAGACGATTTCAAAATTTCAGGGATTATTTAGGATACTAACACGATCACTACAAGGACGAGCAATATACTCGTGTGTCCAAAGAAATGCTTAAGTAAATGCAGGAAAAGGTTGCGGCTGACACATGAATATTTGCAAGGTCCACCTTTACTAATCGCCTCTCAAGTTCAAAATCAGATGACCAGTTTTAGGCAAAAAAAAATCTCAATGTCAATGTATGATGGAGTTGGCCCATAAATAAGTCCAGTAGAAGCATGGATTCATGAAGCTTGTCAAAGTAATCCCTCTCCGTGGCATCAATTTCAAGCTCGTCCAGGTTCTTACAGTGGTTCAGTTTCCTTTCCCCACCCGAATGAAGATCCTAGTACGTACTGAACATATCATCAGTGAGGTCTTATCTCGGATTGCCTCTAAAGACAAAGGAAAAGGATTGTTAAAGAAATGTAATTGCGGAAGATATTCTATTTTGTATTATTATTGTTATTACCCCTTCCGGAGATGTTGTTCCTCTGACTAGGGATGTCATTGATGTATTTGGTCATGTAAAGTCTTAAGGTAAAACCTTTGTTCTAAGTCAGGTCAGTAGTACCCACAAAAGTATTATCAAAATGTATTTTTGAGTCTTCCAAGGCAAGTTGGCCCCGGCGGGAAGGAGAAGTCGGTCCAGTTGGGTTATTTGGCCTCTCAGCTGATTAGTATAAATAGAAGAGGCGCTTCCCTCAATTGGACAAGCAGAACACTCAAGCAATTGCACTAGAGAGAGAAGAGACAGTCCATCTGGTGTTGAAAAGTTACCAAGAAAGTGTTGTTCACCTTGTGTTGCCTTGGGGTGGACAAGAACACTTTAAAAGGTGACCCCTAGTCATTTAAATTAATAAAGTGAGAAGTACTTTATATTTTTAAAGTCACTTTATTAAAAGTTAAATCATGGTTTATCCTAAGTTCATATTTAATGATAAAGTCGAGTGAGTGATTAATTAGAAGGGTCTTCACTTTATTAAATGACATGAGGTGCACTAAATGTCATTTATTATTTATTTAATGAGCATTTATTGTGAACCCTCAATCTAATCTAATCTAGACCATTGGATTGAAAGAGGAAGTTACCATGAACAAAAAACGCTTGGGGAGAGGCAAACCGTATCTATTGTTCACTTTCACAAGAAAGATTTTTGAGAAATGAGAGAGCAAGAAGAAGAAGAGGACAAGGGTTTGAAATGATTTCATTTCCAGAGAAAGAGAAAGAGAGAGAATGAGAATTCTGCAGGTTTCAGAGGCACAAAAACCAAGGAAGAAACATTATTTTATTTCAGCAATTTCAACAAGGCAAACAGGGTGTTTTCCAGGGCAGAATTTGCAGTTTTGATCGCAGATTTTTTCAGCACATTTTTCGAGGTGATTTCTGCAGATTTCTGAGGAAAAAAAATTTGGAAAAAAAAAAATTCCTTTCCGTACAGTCCGTACGAAACTGGCCGTACGGCACGTTTTTCGAGGCAAGCTGTGTGCAGAATTTTTGCTGGACTGTTTTTCTGGCACGTGGTTCGAGAAGAATAAATTATGAAGTTTCAGCAGGCCATTCAAGGATTGACTGGCACATTTACCAAGGCATTTGGTGAAGATAAGTATTGCTGTAATTTTATTTAAAGTTTGCCTGAAAAAATAAAAATCTCTCTCAAGAACAGGTTTTCCCTTAGGGGTTTTTCCTGGACCATTTTGGTCAAAAATCTGAGTCTCTAAAATTTCATGAGTGGCTGATTTAATTTTCTGCATTTGAAAATTTGGCTGTTAGAAATTTTCTGAGTTTATAAAGTTGAAAGAATCTCAAGTGTTTCTAAGTTTTCAATGAAAATTTTAATTTTTTTAAATGTACATGCATATTGGGGTTGGGCATTAAACCATATGCAGTGATCTGAACTTGAAACCGGGTTGGGGTTTAAAAATTTTCATCTGGAGGAGAGGAAGCAGTCTAGTCTTGTTCTTTGGGTCTTACACTATACTTGGTTGAAGTCTATATAGAGGAAGTTTTGTTGGATTTTCTTTCCCATGAGGGTTTCCCAAGATAAATCTGTGTTCTCTTTTGCTCTGATGTGCTTGTTATTCTTTTAGAGATCCTTTTGTTTTTGGTATAACAACTTTTAAAAACTTAACATGGTATCATAGCTAACCTGAAAGAAGACATTGTGCAGCAACTTATCCTGCAATCCGACAAGCTAGGGTTTACTATTTCAGATACCTCCCTCCACAGATTAGCTGGAAAAGAAGGTCCATTCAACTCGCCCTAGGAGGGCGCATCTTTCTGTTGAAGAAGTTTTCCATTATGAGGATTTTCACTTTTCAACCTACCACTACTGTCGGGAGAAACTAGGGCATCAGATTTTTCAAGATTTTTCAAGGTTCTTTCAAGATTTTTTCAGCACGTTTTTCGAGGTGATTTTTTCAGATTTCTGAGGAAAAAAAAATTCATGTCCGTACATCCATACGAATCCGTATAGTCGTACGAAATCCGTACAGAATCTGTACAGTCCGTACGAAACTGACCATACGACATGTTTTTCGAGGCAAGCTGTGTGCAAAATTTTTGCTGGGCTGTTTTTCTGGCACGTGGTTCGAGAAGAACAAATTCTGAAGTTTCAGCAAGCCATTCAAGGATTGACTGGCACGTTTACCAAGGCATTTGGTGAAGATAAGTACTGCTGTAATTTTATTTAAAGTTTGCCTGAAAAAATAAAAATCTTTCTCTCAAGAACAGGTTTTCCCTTAGGGGTTTTTCCTGGACCATTTTGGTCAAAAATCCGAGTCTCTAAAATTTCATGAGTGACTGATTTAATTTTCTGCATTTGAAAATTTGGCTGTTAGAAATTTTATGAGTTTATAAAGTTGAAAGAATCTCAAGTGTTTCTAAGTTTTCAGTGAAAATTTTAATTTTTTTAAATGTACATGCATATTGGGATTGGGCATTAAACCATATGCAGTGATTTGAACTTGAAACCGGGTTGGGGTTTAAAAATTTTCACGGTATCGGAGCACAGTTAAAGGGCTGGAAATTACACTCAGAAAAGAAATTTCAGACTTGAAGAAATAAGGGAAAACAGAGTTTGTGAAGAAACAGGTTCTTGAACTCATTTGCAATGATGGCCACTGGTTTGAGGGTAGAAGACAGGTTGGATGGAGCACAGAATTTTAGTCCTTGGAAGGATAGAATTGTACTCATACTTCAAGAAAATGAACTATGGGATATAGTTGACAGCACTACTACAAATCCAGTGACAGTTCCTACAGATGCTGCTACAAAGATTGTATTTGACAATAAGGACATAAAGGCAAAAAGAATTCTTCTTGATGTGATAAAAGATTATGTGATTCCACACATCTCAGGTAAAAACCATGCTCATCTGATGTGGACAACTTTAAACAAATTATACCAAAGTTCCAACGAAAACAAAAAAATTGTGTTAAGGGAGAAGCTGAAGAGTATTCGGATGAACAAGGGGGAGAACATGATTCCTTACCTTACCAGGATTACACAGGTTTGAGATGAGCTTGGAGCGGTGGGGGAAAAGGTGATTGATGCTGAGTTGGTTCGTACAGCTTTGAATGGCGTGGCAAAGCCATGGACTGTATTTGTGGAGTCAATGGTTGCTCATGAGCACATGCCTACATGGGATCATCTTTGGAACGACTTCATTTAGGAGGAGACCCGGAGAGAATATATACATGGGAGTGCATCTCACAGCAAGGAAGAGGAGGAAAATGTGGCTTTGGCAGCAAAGGGGAACAAGAAGAAGAAGTTCAAGAAGGGTTCCAAAGGTGGAACCAAGCAGCAGGATGGTGAGAAGAACGACATGAGCAAAGTGAAATGCTTTGCTTGTCAGAAGTTTGGACATTATGCGGGACAATGCCCAAACAAGAAAAAGAAGAAACAGTACACCGCAGCTTCAGCAGAGATTGATGAGTACGCTACTAGATTTGACAGAGAGTTTTCTCTCTTTGCTGGTGGTTGTAGAGAGAGAGCATCATCTATCACCAACAAGGACATTGAGGACCAGACGGAGCATTCCTTGATCGTTGGGCATTCACTAAGTGCTTCCACTACTCCCTCCACATGGTATATTAACAGTGGAGCTTCGAGACATATGACAGGTGCACGGGATATGTTCACTGAGATTTCAGAGACAGGCTTGGACTTGGAGATAGTGTTGGGTGATGATACAGTGGTGAGAGCAGTTGGACGTGGGATAGTCCGTTTTGACAGGGAGTCCATGCAGCCCATGGTACTGAGGGATGTCTTGTATGTCCCTGGGCTGAAGAAGAATCTTGTTTCAGTTTCCGCTATTGAGGACAGAGGCTTTGGCATATATGTCCTAGATGGAAAAGTGTATATTTTTTCCAAAGCAGAGGGACCATCTACTTCATATGCGATTGGAGTTAGATGCAGGAAACTATACAAGCTTCTCTTCCAGCCACATCATGCACTGGCACATACTGAGAGCAGCAGTGAGATATGTGAGTTATGGCACAGGAGGATGGCCCATCTTCATCATTCAACTTTGAGGATGCTGAGACATGACTACAGGCTTGCCAGATTTCAGCACAAAGCAAAGTGGTGTGTGCAGAGGGTGTGCTTTGGGAAAGTACACCAAGACTGCTTTTCCTAGCAATGACAGCAGATCAGAGGGAGTACTTGACTTGATACATTCAGATCTGTGTGGGTCCCATGTCATCTATCTCTTTGACTGGTTATGAGTACTATGTCAATTTCATTGATGACTACTCCAGGAAGACCTGGATCTACTTCCTGAGGAGCAAGAAATCAGAAGAAATCTTGAAGAGGTTCCAAGAGTTCAAAGCTCTTATGGAGAACCAAACAGGGAGAAGGATTCGAGTACTCAGATCAGACAATGGGGGTGAATATACCTCCAAGGAGTTTGATGAGTTTTGCAAACAGAAGGGGATAAAGAGACAGTTGACAGTTCCTTACACTCCATAGCAGAATGGAGTAGCGGAAAGGAAGAACCGTTCGATAGTGGGAGCAGCTAGAGCCATGCTGCATGATCAGAGTCTTCCTTTCTTTCTATGGGCAGAGGCCTGTAGCACAGTTGTTTATGTACAGAACAGGAGTCCGCAACGTGCCTTGGGGTGCAAAACTCCTGAGGAGATGTTTACCAGGAAGAAGCCTGAGATAAGCCACTTCCGTATTTTTGGATGCCTTACATATTCTCATGTCTCTTCTGAGAAGAGGACAAAGTTGGAGGCTACTGGGGAGAAAGGCATCTTTGTTGGCTATGATGAGACTTCTAAAGCCTTTCGCATATACCTTCCTGCACAGAGGAGAGTTGCGGTGAGGAGGGAGGTGAGATTTGAGGAGGAGCGGGCCTTTAGAAAGTCTCTAGAGTCACAGGAGGAGCAGCAGCAGAGTACTACTTCACAGGTTACAACATCTCAAAGTTTAGTGAGTCAGGGCATAGGGTCATAGGTTTCAAGGGTGACTGAGTCATAGGTTACAGGTTCATTAGTTTCAGGTACTCAGTCTACAGGGACTTCCGGTACAGGGACAGGTTCACAGGTGACACCTTCACGTTATTCGAGCTCTTATGGTACAGGTTCAGGTTCACCAGGTACAAGATCTCAAGCCACAGGTACTTCTTTAGGGAGAGGTATCTGATGAGGAGGTACAGGAGGAGGGTTTGCCACAGAAATCTACTTCCAAGAAGAGAAAGCCAAGTTGGCTTAAGGAGCTTGTGAAGGAAGCTGAGGAGTCTGTGGGGCCACCCAAGAGGGAGGTCAAAGAGAGCAAGGCACCAGAGAGGTTTTCCAGTTACATGGCAGTGGTGACTAGCTTGCGTGAGTCCAAGCCTTCTACTTATGAGGAGGCATCCCCACATCAGGTTTGGAGAGATGCCATGATGGAAGAGTACAATTCCATCATGAAGAATGGAGTGTGGGAGATTGTTCCGAGACCGGAGGGGAAGTCAGTTGTGACTTCCAAATGGCTCTATAAAATCAAGTATGCTACGGATGGCAGCATTGAGAAGTACAAAGATCGGTTTGTGGCACGGGGGTTCTCATAGGTAGAGGGAGTTGATTATGATGAGATATTTGCACCAGTTGCTAGATTTTCTTCGATCAAAGCAGTGATCTCCATTGTGGCACAGATGGGTTGGAGGATTCATCAGGTGGATGTGAAGACCGCTTTTCTCAACAGTCTTCTACAAGAGGAGGTTTATCTGGAGCAACCGCTGGGCTTTGAGATACATGAGAGAGAGTCCCATGTTTGCAGGCTCAGGAGAGCCTTGTATGGTCTGAAGCAAGCCCCTCGGGCTTGGTACTCGAGGATTGATTCTTCTCTGCTTTCGATTAGGTTTCGGAAGAGTGAGGCTGATCCCAACCTATATTTCATTGTGGTTGGAGGTGATCTGCTCATTCTTTTGCTATATGTTGATGACTTGTTTATCACAGGGAAGGAGCACCTGATTGTAGCATGCAAGAAAGACCTTGCTTCAAAGTTTGAGATGACAGATCTTGGGCTGATGCATTACTATTTGGGGATGGAGATTTGGCAGGAGGATGGACATGTTTTCCTGGGGCAAGAAAAATATGCTGCAGATATTCTGAGGAGATTTTGGATGGAGGATTGCAGACCCATGTCCACACCCATGATCACCAATTGAAAGAAGCTTCATGCTTCTGAGGGAGAGTTGGTGGATCCTACCTTGTATCGTCAGTTGATTGGATCGTTGATGTATCTGGTCAACACCAGGCCAGATTTGAGTTTTGCGGTGAACACTCTCAGTCAGTTCAATGTGGAGCCCAGGAGTGTGCATTGGATAGCCGCAAAACATGTTTTGAGATACCTTGCTGGGACAGTAGATTATGGTCTGGACTACAGGAGGTCAGATGGAGTGAGCTTGGTTGGTTTCACAGATTCAGATTGGGCAGGGAGTGTTTCGGATCAGAAGAGCACTTCCGGTTGTTGTTTGAGTTTGGGCTTGGCAGTTGTGTCGTGGTTCAGTCGGAAGCAAAAGTCCGTTGCTTTGAGTACTGCTGAGGCTGAGTATATGGTAGTGTTAGAATATAATCCGTTAGGGTTATATAATGTAAATAAATAAATGGTAGGAAGCCAAACAGGCTAAGCAGAAGGTGAAACCCAACCGCCATGTGATGTGTATAAATATAGGCATTTGCATTGGAATAATATCAATTGGGAGTTATTACCAACAAGTGGTATCAGAGCAGGGCTGTCTGCCATAACTCCTGCTGCATTTCTGCTCCATCAGTCTGCCAATAGAGCTGCATGCATTATTGGTATAGAACAATACCTAACCCTAGCCCTAATTCTTTCACGCTGAAGCTTTGTGCTGCGACCTCTTGAACTGCGACCTCTTGAAGCTTTGTGCTGCGACCTCTTGAACTGCGACCTCTCCACTCTCGCTGTAAATGCGTTGAGTATATCTCCTCCATGTGTGATCTTGAACTGCGTTGGGTCTGAGTTCTTTGTGACTGTCATAAACCCTAATTTTTTTGACCTAATAGAGTGACTGCGATCTCCTCCATTGATCTTGATCAAACCTCGGCCTCACTTGCAGTAAGTTACGGCCACGGCCTTCTTCATTCGACCGAAGCACTGAATGGAATCCGTTGCTGCCATCGTTGAAAGCTTACTGCCTGGTGTTTTTCTCTCTTTGAAAAAGATATCGAGTTACTGCCTGGTGTTTTTCAAACTTCTGCATTGAAGTGGCTATTGGAATCGATATAGCTTCACTGAGGGTCACTATGTTACGGCAAGCTGCTGCTATATTCCACCCTGTTGGCAAGTGGGCATGATCTCCGGTTGCTGCCTGCGTTTGAGACTGCGCAGTTGAAAAGAACGGTATCTGTTCACAACATAATGTATTGGTATTTGACATACATTGAAGACCAGCGTGGAGAGATGTGACTTCTAGCGCCGCTTTTCTAAAGAGAAAAAAAAAACCTTCTGTTGAGTTTATATCTGCGTGGACTGATATGTTGTGACTGATATATGTATCCTACATATATTGAGCGTGGACTGCACCATGCGTTGGAGATGATGTTTTTTTGGGAATGCACAAACCCTAGACTGATATACTGCTTCTGACCGATTTTTTGTGAAGACACCATTTGCTAGTGCATTGATATGGTGTGACTGCGTTGAGCGTGGAGGTTACTATCAGTGAAGGCTGCGTTAATATTGAACGAAGAGATTGCTCCTGCGTGGAGACCTGCGTGGAGAGTGCCTGCGTGAAGAAACTGCCTGCATGAAGAGAATGCTGTGCGTGGAGCTGTCTGCGTTCATCCTATGAACGGAGGCTGCGATATAGTGAGAAGACTGCGTGGAGGAAGGAAACCCTAAACTCCAGACTGCTGCTTGCCTTGCTGGTGCACTTCTTATTGTGTTGTTTATTGCTAAAAATTGGTTTCTTCAGGGCCTCTGTATTGGTTTTATCATTTTCCTGGCATTAATATGGATTTTGCAAGAAAAAAACCAGTTTCCATATTCTTCGATACGTTATACTATTCATAGGTGTGATGAACAGTTTGTTTTCAGTTTATGATATCTATGATGACCTTATATCGAGAAGAGTCAACTCAAGTGACGCAGAAAAATTTGCTGAACTATGCCCTTGCAATGGCATGGCCTAGGGAGTCATATGGGGATTCGTATCTTTTATATTTCTTTGTGCATCGGTATACATTGGTCTAGTCATCTTGTCTTGAGCACATTCTATCCTCAAGGTGTGCCTTAAAAAAGTGTTGTAGTCCAGGATTCAATTTGAAGGAAGACAAAATCAATGTAACCAGAAAGTTTGGGCAAATTTCGTTGTTTTACTATATTTTTAAGGAGATTGTTATAAATCATTGCAAAGATTGTTGGTGCATAAAAGAAATTATATTGTGAAGAAAATTTGCAGCTAGCTGACCGTATTCAGGATTGCTCTAAGAAAGCTTGCAGCTGTTGCTACAGCTGCTCCAAAAAAAGAAAAGTTGCAGAACCAGATCCACATCATTTAGACAATCACAATGGCAAGTTACAGTTATGATTGAGGTATCATTGTAATTTTTCATAAGAAGATTTGAATTGTCCATTTAAACAACACTCTAAAGTAAATTACATGGAGATGTGTTGAAAGAATTCTAATCCTATGTTTCTTTGAGAGCTGTGCCTCTCCCTCACCCTCACCAGTGGTGAATTATTTGCTTATGAACTTATTGACAGCATATTTTCTCTGTAAATCACCTTGGCAGAGACTGTAGACCTGCAAGGTTATTATTTTTCTATTTCTCTGTGTCATATCAAGTTCATTATTGTAAATTACACTAACAGTTGCAAAGATGCACTCTTTGGCATCTAGTATTGGTGCTGCCCTAGCTGGTAAA
>LPNX011069177.1:98802-123060 GCA_001517045.1 Pseudotsuga menziesii | reverse complement strand
TTTGAAAGATTCAGAAACATGCTCGGACTTACGAACACCCCTTCGGATTAAGAGGGGGATTGTTAGAATATAATCCGTTAGGGTTATATAATGTAAATAAATAAATGGTAGGAAGCCAAACAGGTTGAGCGGAAGGTGAAACCCAACCGCCATGTGATGTGTATAAATATAGGCATTTGCATTGGAATAATATCAATTGGGAGTTATTACCAACAGGTAGCCAGTCAGGCTAGTTGTGAAGCATTGTGGCTTCACAAGTTGATGGTAGACTTGTTTGATCAGGAGTTGAGGCCTACAGTCATTCACTGTGACAATCAGAGTTGCATCAGGCTTTCTGAGAATCCAGTGTTTCATGACAGGTCTAAACATATTGAGATAAGATATCACTTCATCAGAGATTATGTTTAGAGAGGAGCTGTTGAGTTACCGTACATTTCTACTGATGAGCAGGTGGCTGACATTCTCACGAAGTCTTTGGGAAGAGGGAAGCATATTCATTTCAGGGACAAGTTGGGAGTGGTGAAGAACAGCTTCTTCGGTAAGAGGGAGTGTTGAAAAGTTACCAAGGAAGTGTTGTTCACCTTGTGTTGCCTTGGGGTGGACAAGAACACTTTAAAAGGTGACCCCTAGTCATTTAAATTAATAAAGTGAGAAGTACTTTATATTTTTAAAGTCACTTTATTAAAAGTTAAGTCATGGTTTATCCTAAGTTCATATTTAATGATAAAGTCAAGTGAGTGATTAATTAGAAGGGTCTTCACTTTATTAAATGACATGAGGTGCACTAAATGTCATTTATTATTTATTTAATGAGCATTTATTGTGAACCCTCAGTCTAATCTAATCTAGACCATTGGATTGAAAGAGGAAGTTACCATGAACAAAAAACGCTTGGGGAGAGGCAAACCGTATCTATTGTTCACTTTCACAAGACAGATTTTTGAGAAAGGAGGGAGCAAGAAGAAGAAGAGGACAAGGGTTTGAAGTGATTTCATTTCCAGAGAAAGAAAAGGAGAGAGAAGGAGAATTTTGCAGGTTTCAAAGGCACAAAAACCAAGGAAGAATCATTATTTTATTTCAGCAATTTCAGCAAGGCAAACAGGATGTTTTCCAAGGCAGAATTTGCAGTTTTGATGGCAGATTTTTTCAGCACATTTTTCGAGGTGATTTCTACAGATTTCTGAGGAAAAAAAATTTGGAAAAAAAAATTTCCTGTCTGTACATCCGTACGGAACTGGCCGTACGGCACGTTTTTCGCGGCAAGCTGTGTGCAGAATTTTTGCTTGGCTGTTTTTCTGGCACATGGTTAGAGAAGAATAAATTCTGAAGTTTCAGCAGGCCATTCAAGGATTGACTAGCACGTTTACCAAAGCATTTGGTGAAGATAAGTACTGCTGTAATTTTATTTAAAGTTTGCCTGAAAAAATAAAAATCTCTCTCAATAACAGGTTTTCCCTTGGGGGTTTTTTTCTGAACCATTTTGGTCAAAAATCTGAGTCTCTAAAATTTCATGAGTGGCTGATTTAATTTTCTGCATTTGAAAATTTGGCTGTTAGAAATTTTCTGAGTTTATAAAGTTGAAAGAATCTCAAATGTTTCGAAGTTTTCAGTGAAAATTTTAATTTTTTAAATGTACATGCACATTGGGGTTGGGCATTAAACCATATGCAGTGATTTGAACTTGAAACCGGGTTGGGGTTTAAAAAATTTCATCTAGAGGAGAGGAAGCAGTCTAGTCTTGTTCTTTGGGTCTGTTGAGGCCTGGAAATTCGCAGGCGGCAACAGTAAGGGATTCTCCCCAGTCAACGTTCCCAACTAGCCCGTTGACTGTTTGGTATAGGGAATCCGTCTGGTTTGCGGTCCGGCTACCGTAGTTCAAGTAACAAAACAAGGGTTTTACCGGTTGCGGCCCGGTCCACCGGTATTTTGTATTTTTTGACTTAAGTATGATATGCAAGTTTCTAATTAACAATGCAGGGTGATGAAAAATGCAGGGAGCGGTCACAATGTGATGCGCAGGTTCTTACCTCTCGTCTTAAGCTCACAAGCATCCAAATCACATATGCAGCCATGAAATGAACTAACTATCTATCTACCTATCCCCGGGGAGCAAGCTTGTAATTTATTTATGAGTAACGTGTATTATTCATGCATTATAAACAGAAATTACAAGTAGCTGATATTCCTACGTACAACACATGAATGGTTAAAGATATTTCAACAATCAGATAGCTAATTGTCTTATAAGCAGCATACATTACTCATGGTGATCATTCCACAAAATAAACCAGAAATCATCTAAACAAGAACATAGGTTCAGAGAGTTAGAACGATCTCACGGTTAATGGACAAAAAGCTGGAAAACAAAATAGTTCATCTTTCAGCCATCCACAGTACAACATTTGGAAATTTCACCGATCTTTCTCCAACAGGCAAACCATAATTCTTTATTGCAAAGAGAAATAGTTCTTCTTACAATATCGTTTTCCAGTCTAACTGGGTAAAAGTCCCATTTTCCCTCTAAGTCTCTTACATTTATACAAAAAGGATAGACTGTTGGGCTGCCCAAAGTGACCTTTGGGCTTCCCAACCCTTCGTTTCCCACCGTTTTAATCTTCTTTACATATTTTCACAAAAAGGTTACAAATTACAAAAGGTGACCAGTCCTTCACGAGGAGGGTCTCGCTTGGGCATCTAGAAACTTTTTCCATGCCGAAAGCTTCAGCAGCAATACCTTCAAAGGCACAAGGCTCCAAAAACTGAATATTTATTTCAAACTTCGCTGCCTGATTCTTTATTGCTTCAATCCTGGCTGCACTCAACCTAAGCTGGTCCTCCAAAAGCTGCACGCTAACGGCTGAGTAGCCTACTTCACTTTTCAGCATCTGATCATCAATGGCCTTAATCTGCTGTACTTTAGCCTTCTCACCCTGATATCTTTTCTGCAATATTTCCACAAAGGAGTTGTGGTCCGGGAAATCATCAAGCCTGTGCTCGGCTTCCGTCTGGCACCGGTTGTATGTGATAAGAAGCCTTCTAAAGAATTCCGTGCAGGATCCCTTCATCTTCTTGACTGTTTTCTTGAAATCCTCAGCGGTGTTAATAGCAAATTCTGTTAATTCATAGTCCCGCTGGAGGGCCTGTTTATCTTTGGATGGCAGCTCTGCTGGAGTTTCTTCATTGCTATCCAGCCTCGCCATTCTTGCAGTCAAGATTTCGATGACATCCTGAGATCTGTCAACGAAGTAAGAGGAGGTCTCCAGGATTTCCTCCAATCGACTGTCTATCTGCAGTATTTTGCACCTCTCCTCCTCCATAGCAGTCTGGAGCTGCAGCATCCTAGCCTTTTGGGCCAAGACATGTTCTTTGAATGGCTGGAGGTTAACCTGCTGCTCCCTTGCTTCCTCCAAGGCAGTTGTTAGAGCAGAAATCTGCTCTTGATGTTTATCTTTCTGCTCTTGGGAGTGCATCTCACTGGCCTGTAAGATGATCTTCTGCTGCTCTTCTAGTTCTTCCACCTTTCCTTGCAGTCGTTCCTTCTCCATCTTCAGATCTTGGTATTCTTTCTGTACCTTCTCCAGGCATTCCTGCGTGGTTTCTCTAATCTGTCTTTCTACTGAAGGTCCTACAACTCAGCCTTAGAAGACTTCATCTCCCTCTGCATGTCTTCATACTTTCTTTTCAGCCGATTGCTCTCTTCCCTTTCTCTCCTCAAGGTGTCTTTCAATTGGGCTGAGGATTTCTTCGATAGCTCCAAGTCGATCATGATCCTGTCCACATTATCTTCCGAAGCTTGAATCAATGCTGCTCCGGCTCTAATTGTGAATCTCGGATCCCGATCTCTTCCCAACGCCAAAGGTGTATCTGTGATCATCTTTCCGGGTAGACCTTCTGCCTCAACTTTCCTTTCAGTTCTCTTTATTATTCTTTTTGTTGCTCTATCATAAAAAACGGTGTTGAAGTCAGGGATCTCTTCTCCCTTTTTCTGAACAAAAGGAACTAGCTTCCGTGTGGGGCCCATAGGTGTGCTGGCAGCAGGCACTTGGGGGTCCTGACCCTCTGGGTTTTCTGTATCCTGGGTCTGCCCTCCAGCTGTGTCAGCTGCTGACGGTTCTGTCTCTGTTTGTGTCAGCTTCAGCCTTTCTGCCTCCTGCTTTCGTAGCTCCTCATCGAGCTTCCTTTTCTTTTCTTCCTCTTCTGCCTTGGCTGCTTCTTCTGCTTTCTCAGTTGCTTCCTGTGCAGCTTTCCTTTTTTCTTCTTCCTCTGTGTGCAGCCATCCTGCAGCTGTGCCAACCTCTTGGCTTCCTCATCATCTCCTCTTTGCTTCTTCTTCGGCTTTGGCTTGCTCCTCCCCCTTCCCACCTTTGGTGGTGATCTTTTTCTTGAATCTTCTCTTTAGTGCTGTCATGTTCGGGGCATTTCGGAAGACAGATTCTTCCCTATCAAAATGGTGGGTATACTCAAAATGCACATTGTTTTCTTTACAATGTTCAGCAACTTTTTCGTGGGAGTCATTTCTGTGGAAAGGCATCTCGCCAAAATGAAACATTTCCAGTTCTTGCACGAACTCATCCGCTTTCTTTACCCTAGCGAACCTATAGCTCCCTAAGGTGAAGGGCAGAGGGGGATAGGCGGTCTTCTTGTGCTCAAACAAGAAACTCCCTATACCATCCAAGAATACTTGTCTTACTGCCTCTTTGTGGATGATATAATCAGTGGCATATTTTGGCAGCAGGAAAGGTGCTCTCGAACCTCCAAACATCTTGAAGTACAGGCCATTTTCAGTCAAATAATAATCTGCATACTCCTATATTACTTGCAGTGCCTCCTCAAACATACAGTCACACTCCTTCAGGAAAATGAGTGTGAATAAGGGCATAATGAAGTGTTCACAGACTACTCGGTAGTGGCTGTGATATTTATGTGCCCACAATGGTTTATAAGCAGCATAGACAGGCACTCTTTCCCTGTCCCAGATGCACCTGAGACCAGGGAAAGGCTGGTTGCATAGTATACAGTCTATCAGTATGGAACTCATATAGAATTCCGATCTCTTCTGGTGTACTCCTCCCAAAGCTGAAGCCAAGCAAGCGGAAAGACTATTGGATACAATGCTGGCCCAGTTGAAAATTGTCCCCTGGGTGGCAACATAAAAAATGATTGGAATCCATTCTAACTTGAAGAACCTGCCATGTGCTCTTCCAAAGATTCTATTGAGCATCAAGGCAATAAACCTATAAGGGGCTCTTAGGCTCGCTGTATCGTAATCACCTGTTGGCCTGTACCTGTAATGTTTCCCTTACAACATCATCTTTTTAAATGTCTCTACCAGATCCATTCTAATGTTGTTTAGCCAATCATCAAATAAAAAGACTTGGGCTTCAGGCAGGTGATAAGCCAGGGCTACATATCCTAGGCTATAGGCAGCATAGCCCTGCTTTTCAACATTTTCAAGGATCATTGTTGTTGCATCTGCCCGAGGCAAAATCCATCCGATTACTTCAGAGCATGGAAACAGCTCTGGTCTTGTGGCGATTTTCATAAGAGAAGATTTCTCTATGTTAGCATATATGGACTCTTCTTCTAAACCCATGTCAGGAACCTCTCTACGTGTGATCAGTCTATATACTTCCCCCCACTGGTATTCAGGCTCAACACCAGAAATACACTTAGTGTCTTCGTATATAAATTCGGTCTTTGTGACAACTTCCACTTCTGGCTCCTCCTCGACCACAGGGGCCTTCTTCTTTTGTCTCTTTGACATGGTGGGCTCTTCCTGTCATAACATGTAACATTAAGCCCTTTTGGCGCAGTGACAAACTTATATACATCAATGTGCCGTGTGCACTTTCTTCTATGTTTATCATGATAGCATTCAGTCAATGAAGTAAATATATGCATGTATAGCCTGAAATGGCCTAGCTAACAACTATCAAAATACAATGCGCATTATTCAATGACCTGATCTATATCTAGCATGATGAACAACAAGTTATATGCAGTAAAAATGTGCAAACCACCACTGTTTTCCAATACCAAACATTTTAACAATATAATCGGACGGGAAACGTCTACATTAGCGCGAATGAAACTCTCACTCTCTACGGCTGCCATTATCATATCACTGCGCAGGACAGACTAGGGACAAAACCCAGGCAATTCTTTTCAACGACACTTTGCAGACAAACTTCCTGCTTAACCTATGGTCAGTAAATTAAAAGCAGTGGTACATCCCTTTCCCCCCCCGGTTCGGGCTCAAAACAACCAACGGTGCGTGGAAGGCACAGCGAAACACTCGCTAATCAAATGTGCGAGTGATAAGAAATCCACACATAACAGGGGAAAACCACCAGATGCCATCAAAAAACCAACAAAACCCCTCCCCTCGCAAAATCATCATCGCCTCGGGCAGCTTGGTGCAGACGGCGTAACAGCCGTCTGCACCAAACCCTCTCTCTCTCTATGCGCAGGGTTGTTTATCAAACGGCTGTAGGGAAAAACGGCTCTAAGGGGCAAACCGTCTTCCCACGGACAATTAAGATCAAAAAACTCCACCTATATAGGCGTACTACCAACGAGGTCAAAGCAAAAACGGTCGTGGACCACCAAACTACCGTAGAAAACAACCCATAGTTCTAACGGGAAAGGAAAAAGTGACGAGGAGCCTACCTGGAAAAACGGCGAGTATGGCGGATCGATGACAGTCAGGATTCCACAGTTGCCACCTGGACGTGGGTACGCTGACAGCGAGGTCTTCGCTAGCTCGAGAAAACGACAGCTCGATAACGACAACGCTTGACAATCGACGATAACAATAGAATAAACCCTTTCGACCCGGTATATATGCATATGGCCCACACGTGCGGCGGGAAAAGTCAAAGATCGAACGAGAGCCAACTTTGAATCAGAAGTTAAAACGTATTTCTTTCCGCAACGGCGGATAATCAAAGCGCTGAGCCCTCCGCGGGGTCATACATATCGGCTGGGGAACCACCTTTGGATCGGAAGCTGAAAGCAAAAGTCCTTCCGCATCGGCGGACGGCCAAAGCATAAGTCCATCCACAACGACAGACAATCAGGGAGACACAACATGTGCGTCGGAGCCTAAAGACATCGGAACGAAAAACGGAAATGCAGCCGCAACGGCGGATATCAAAAGGTTATCACCTCCCGCCAAACAACGCCTAAAACGGACGAGAAACCGCTAAGGATCGGCAAGGAAAAGCATTCGGCCGCTGCAACGGCGGAGCTACAAAATAGCGACCCTCCGCAACGTCGAGGACAAAATGACTCAAGCAGTCGGAAGGAGGAGGCTTTCCGCAGCTGCAACAGCGGCAGCCCAAGACCTACGGGTTTGACGAAAACCACAAACCATAATCGGAAGAGAAAGTGGTTTACCTTCCGAAACGGCGGACAAAGGAAAGATAAAAGCTTCCGATGCAAAACAACAAGTCATCCGATGTGAAATGAATTGTAACGGAAAAAATATCGAAGCCAAAACAAATATTCATCAGCAACGGCGGGAAAAGAAAAGACAATTCCTTCCGATTCAAACCAACAAATCGGCCGATTCAAACCAACGGATCGGAAAGAAAATCAACGACGAAACCAATTATCCGTCCGCAACGACGGAAGACCAAACCACAACTCCGTCCGCAACAGCGGAAAAAGAAATGGTAGAAGGCTCCGACACAAAACCAAAAGTCCGCCGATGTGAAACGAAACGAAAACTGACTACCCATCCGCAACGGCGGAAAACCAAACCAAAAAACCATCCGCAACAGTGGAAAGCCAAAGGATGAACCCTCCCGAATTAAATCTGTGCATTCTTCCGCAACGGCGGGGCTGAAACCAAATAAACTTCCGATTGAAAACTTGAAACTCATTCAAAGGCATAAAAATCACAGCGAATCATTTCAAGTATTAACAGCAATCTTTCTTGAAGAATCATTGAACCAAATCAAAGAGGAAAATTGAACTAATCTAAGCAAAGGAGGGTCCTAAAATTTTTTTGAATTTTGGGAAATTGTTGCAGCTGCAACAGGGTCTTACACTATACTTGGTTGAAGTCTATATAGAGGAAGTTTTGTTGGATTTTCTTTCCCATGAGGGTTTCCCAACATAAATCTGTGTTCTCTTTTGCTCTGATGTGCTTGTTATTCTTTCAGAGATCCTTTTGTTTTTGGTATAACAACTTTTAAAAACTTAACATGGTATCATAGCTAACCTGAAAGAAGACATTGTGCAGCAACTTATCCTGCAATCCAACAAGCTAGGGTTTACTATTCCGGATACCTCCCTCCACAGATTAGCTGGAAAAGAAGGTCCATTCAACTCGCCCTAGGAGGGCACATCTTTCTGTCGAAGAAGTTTTCCATTCTGAGGATTTTCACTTTTCAACCTACCACTACTGTCGGGAGAAACTAGGGCATCAGATTTTTCAAGGTTCTATCCTCAAATTTCAGAAAAGCAAGATACAGTCTAGCTTGACTTAGGGAGGCGTATCTTTTCCTCCAATCAGCTCTACAAGTGATCCCAGTTGGAAAATTAGGGTTTTTCAATCAAACCTTAAGTCACCCCGAGGCAGATTCCAAAAGCAGTCATCATATTGGTAAGTTATATTCCCTATATTTCCATTTGAAGTTCTCATTCATTAAAGATGACAAACAGTACCAAGCTTGATGAAAAATCTTGAGGGAGCAGAGAACTTCAGAGCATGGAAGTACAGAATCATGCTCATCCTTGAAGAACATGACCTAGATGGCTTTATCAAAGAAGATGTCAAGGAACCAGAGGGAGAAGAGGCAAAGGCCAAAGACAAAAAGGATATGATCAAAGTAATAAGGATCATAGCTAATTCCATCAAGGATCGGTTGATCTCCCAGGTATCTTCAAAGAATACTCCAAAAAAAATGTTTGATGCACTAACTAATATGTTTGAAGGTAAGAACATCAACAAAAAAATGACCTTACGTGTTGAAAAGTTACCTAGGAAGTGTTTGTTTACCTAGTTTTGCCTTGGGGTGGACAAAGACACTTTAATTGGTGACCCCTAGTCATATTTAATTAATGAAGCGAGATGTACTGTATAATTTTAAAGTGACTTCATTAAAAGATAAAAGTTAAATGTGTGATTATTTAAAAGGGGTGCTCATACTTTATTAAATGACATAAGGTGCACTAAATGTCATTTATTGATTATTAATTGAGCATTTAATGACAACTCTTCATCTAAGATAATCTTGACCATTAGATCGAAAGAAGAAGTTGCCATGAACAAAAAGGACTAGGGCAAGGCAAATAGGAGATCATTATTCACTTTCAAAGAGAATTTTGGAGAGGAGGAGAAGAGAGAAAACAAGGGTTTGAAGAGATTTTGAACCAACAGGAGAGAGAAGATAAAAACCAGCACAGATTTCGAGAAGGATAGGCTGGGCACATTTCCCGAGGAGTGATTCCATACAGCAAGGTACAGCATAGATTTCGTGAAGATTTCCGTACAGGAGTTCATACAACATATTAGCACAGATTTCGAGAAGGTCATACAGCAGTACGGATTTGGCACGTTTTTCGAGGAGACGTACAGAAAGTAAATTATGTCCATACAGTGAACGTACCGCAGAATTTTGACACAAATTCCAAGGCAGTTGTTTGCATAAAAATCGAGAAGTTCATCCAACACGTGTGACTCGTACAGCATGGTTTTTGATGTTCCGTACAACAGTTATTTGGCTCAGTTTTCAAGATGAAAAATGATAGGTACTGTTGATTTTATTTCTATATTTTACACCCTGAAGAAATAAGAATTCTCTCTCAAAAACAGGTTTTCCCTTCAGGGTTTTATCCTGGACCATTGGTCAAAAATCTTTGTGTTAATTTTTATGTGTGAATGGCTGTCATAAATTTCTGAGTTTGAAATCATTGACTGAAAGTAAAAATTTATGAGTTATTTAAAGTTGAAAAAGAATTCTATGTTGTTCAAGTTTAGTCATTTTTGAAGAAAAATTGTGCATACAAAGGTTTGGGCATTAAAATATGGAGAGAAGCTATCAAGATTGAAACCATGTTGGAGTTCAGAAAAACTTTCATGGTATCAGAGCAGAGTTAAAATTCAAAATTTAAACACTCGGAATAACAGGGGTTTGAAGAAAAAATTTCCAGATTTGAGAAAAAGTTCTTAAACATATTGCTTGAGTAGTACTGGTTTCAGTCATGGTTACCAGCCTTAGAATAGAAGACAAGTTGGATGGGGCTAGAAATTTCAGTCCTTGGAAGGCTAGAATAGTGTTGATTCTACAGGATAGTGAAATATGAGATATAGTGAACAACACTACATCAAATCATGTGACTGCTCCCGCTGATGCAATGGCTAGGGCTGCATTCGACAAGAGGGATATAAAGGCCAAAAGAATCTTTCTTTATGTAATCAAAGATCACGTGATTCCACACATTTCAGGTAAAGATCATTCCTATCATATGTGGATTTCTTTAACTAACTTATACCAAAGTTCCAATGAAAATCGGAAGATGGTATTAAGGGAGAAGTTAAAGAGCATTCGCATGAACAAGGGTGAGAATATGACCACTTACCTCACTAGGATTACACAAGTTCATGATGGGCTTGGAGCTATAAAGGAGGTGATACAGAGTGCTAAGTTGGTGCGTACAACCTTGAATGGCGTGGCAAAGCCATGGGCTGTATTTGTGGAGTAAGTGGTTGCTCATGAGCACATCCCTTTTTGGGATCGTCTTTGGGATGATTTCATATAGGAGGAGACACGTAGAGGATATGTACAAGGCAGTACATCTCACAGCAAAGATGATGAGGAGAATGTGGCATTAGCAGCAAAGGGGAAGAAGAAAAAAACCAAGAAAGGTTCCAAGGGTAGAACTAAGCAGCAAGATGGAGAGAAGAGAGACATGAGGAAAGTGAAATGCTTTGCTTGCGAGAAGTTTGGGCACTAAGCTAGGCAGTGCCCAAACAAGAAGAATAAGAAACAACAAACAGCAGCTTCAACAAAGATTGATGAGTACGCTGTTAGATTTGAGAGAGATTTTTCTCTCTTGTTGGTGTTAGTGTAGAGACAGCATCATCCATCACCAGCAGGGACTTTGAGGGTCACATGGAGCATTCCATGATTGTTGGGCATTCGTTGAGTGCTTCCACTGTTTCCTCCACTTGGTACATTAATAGTGGAGCTTCAAGTCACATGACAGGTGATCGAGACATGTTCACCGAGATGTCAAAGACAAATTTGGAGTTGGAGGTTGTATTGGGCAATGATACTGTGATGAGAACAGTTGGGCATGGGACAGTCCACTTTGACAGGGAGTCCATGCAGCCTATGTTTCTGAGGGATGTCTTGTATGTCCCTGGACAGAAGAAGAACCTTGTATCAGTTTCCATGATTGAGGACAGAGGTCTTGGAGTATATGTCCTAAATGGGAAAGTTCACATCTTTCCCAAAGCAGAGGACCCATCTGCTTCATATGCGATTGGAGTCAGATGCGGGAAACTATACAAGCTTCTCTTCTAGCCACATCATGCATTGTCACACACTCAGAACAACAGTGAGTTGTGTGAGTTATTGAACAGGAGAATGGCCCACCTACATCATCCAGGTTTGAGGATGTTGAGAGATATGACTACAAGTTTGCCAGATTTCAGCATAGAGCCGAGTGGTGTATACAGAGGGTGTGCTTTGGGAAAGTACAACAAAACTGCTTTTCCGAGCAGTAATAGCAGGTCAGAGGGAGTGCTTGAGTTGATATATTCAAATTTATGCGGTCCCATGTCGTCTGCCTCATTAACAGGTTATGAGTATTACATCACATTCATTGATGACTTTTCCAGGAAGACCTCGATCTATTTCCTTAGAAGCAAAAGATGAGAGGAATTCTTGCTTCGGTTCCAAGAGTTGAAAGCTCTTGTGGAGAACTAGAACGGAAAGAAGATCAAGGTGCTTCGATTATACAATTGGGGTGAGTATACTTCCCATGCATTCGATGAGTTATGTAGACAGGAGGGGATCAGGAGGCAGTCGACAGTTCATCACACTCTGTTGCCCCCTAATTCACACTTTAAGACACAGGAAAGTCACAACCTGCTATGTGTGTCCTTGGGGGCAAGTGAGAGCTGGGGACCACTGTCACCACAGTCCACAACTCCTCCGTTTAGGCAAGATCCCAACAGAGCCAAGGGGGGTAGTCCCTACAGGAAAGCTAGGTTCCAGATTTATTAATTAATTACAAATTAATTAAAGGGATCTTTTATTAAGATTGAGGCTAAGACTTTATATTATCTGAGGAATGACAAGCAGCATGCAAATGCAGAGATTTCCTTTTAATGACAAGCAGACCTTGAGATAAATAAAGACCAGTGCCTAGTAACAAATGGAGTCTAAAATTATAACTTTACAAATTTACAACTGAAATTGAAATGTAAGTTAATTAACCCACAATTTAGGTGTTGTTACAATATGGGCAAATAAATATTATGAACAATATAAACAATAATAAATGAGTAGTTAACCAGTATTAACAATATCCACAGTTGTAACAGATTTTATGAACAGATTAAATGAATGGAAGCTATTACCCAAAAAATTGTATTACACAAGATCCACAGATTACTAAATGATGAATTAAAGATGACACCGCAAGAGTTTGCGAAGCTGAAATGAAATGCTTGTAACTGAAAAGTGAAGAGCTTGCAAAAATAAAAGTGCTTGCAGTGAAAACCTTGAACAGCAAGGTGATAGCAATGACCTGTGTTTGTAGGACGTTTTGCAATGTCTCTTGGTTTATTTTAGTAAATTTTATTAAAGTTTTTCTTCTTGAAGTTAAGTTTTCGAACCGGTGGTGTGACTACCCCAATCTAGTATTCATCAAGTCAAAGAGGGAGTGTTGTTGCGCTCAACAAAGTGGGAGCAAAGCCCACCCGTAGCTCACAGATCAAACCCCAATGGCCTGGTGCTCACAAGGAGGACGTATCACGCCTAGAGACCCCCCACGATCTACTACCCCTTGCAGCTTTCCAGGTCACTGTTTTTAATTAACCGGAAAAACAGCTAGATGGATGCCTATTAACTAAGACTCCTCTATCCTCTGTCGTATCTCGCGAGTACCCCGAAGGGTGATAACCGAGTAGAGGAGCAGGAAATAGAGTAGTTTTGTTGGTTAATTTTAAGGAGTAAATTTTAATCTTGATGATTAGTATGCAATGTAAATTTTAAACTATCTACAAGATCACCAAGCGATATCCCTTATAGGAGGTGCTGGTATTCGATCTTGGACTGAAAATTTAAATGTGAAGATTGTAACAGGAAAATAAAAGTGTTGTTTTAATTACCGAAGCCCCCACTTCTCTTGCTTTTCATATCCCACTTGAAGTCCCTAAAGGGAGATGACAAGCAGATAGAGGATACACAGGATGGGTGAGTTGTATGGTTACTTTTAACTGAAAATAAAACAATTACTGAAACTTAAAAGAAACTGTAACTAGCTAAAGCAATGCCTAACCGCACAACAATCTCTATGACAGGGATGGTGGTCTGTCAGAGAGATAGGTGGGTGAACAGCAAAAATAAAACAGATTATACTAACCTCACAACAATCTCTGTTACAGAGATGGTGGTCTGTAACAGAGATAGGTGGGTGAACAGAAAATGAAACTTAGCAAATCCTAACCTCACAACAATCTTTATGACAGAGATGGTGGTCTGTCACAAAGATAGGTGGGTGAACAGAAAAACTTGCATAAACTGAAATCTACTCTACTTCCTAATCTATTTACATATATATTACAAGTGTTTATTAAACTTTTGCAGAATACCCCAAGAGAACTTCTCCTTGGGGTTTACAAATATCAGAAAAAAGAAGAGAGAGGGTTGAGGGTTTGAACCCCTTTTGAAACCGGTTGAAGGTTGAGGTATTTCTGGGCCAATTTGGGCAACACCTCCCCTTCACCTGTGTAAAACCTGTCACAAACCAGCAAGCTTTGTTCGCTGGAAATCACAGAATACTCAAAGAAAAACTGTTAAAAATATTAGTAGCCAAAAAACCACTAATTTACAGCAAAAATCTGAGTGAAAAAATAACAGAAATATGATGTTTAGAGGGCTAAAAACTAATTTTCCAGCCACCTAAATGATGTTAAAACAGCAGATCTGAAGTATTTAATCAATATACTAAGGGTTGGGGCCTTAAAACCAAGGTTTTTATCACTATACAGTGATAAAAACTGAGTTTCAAAACCCTCTTAAGCAAAAGTGCGAAAATGAAAAACAGAAATTAACCAATGGAGAAAATGCTCCTTTGCTCTAGATCCCTGCAAATAAACTTAAGAGAGCTGCACAATGTAAGCCAAGAGGTGAGCACAATAATAAATCCTACAAAATACTTTGTAGAATCTTACTAATCTACTCACAAATGCAGATAGAAATACTTCTACCTACAAGTCTCTCCACAAAATACTTTGTGGAGAGCTATCTAAGCTAATACAAGTGCAAAATCAAATAAATCTAAAGCAAGTTAACTCACAAAGAAACATGGAATGTAGAAGAGACACCAAGAATTCCTCCAAAGATTACTTGTATTATGGCCCAACTAGGGCAAGAAAATTACAATAGCCAAAAGAATATGAGAGGAGAGTGGAGAAATATTCCGGCAGCATAACAATAGAATGAGAGATCATGTGAAATGAGGGAGTGAGACCCCCATTTTATAGTTGAGGAGCAACCCCAACCCCTTGAAGATCAATGGCCAAGATTAGATCTGGATCTAGGTTAAATCTCCACCACTAGATCTAGGTATTTGACTTTGCATCACTCTCAATCAATCTACACCCTTAGATCTTTTTAAATCCATGGCTTGAGTGCTTGATCCATATCTTAGGCATTTTACACCTTTAGATCTAGGTATTTGACCCAACGTCCACCCTTAGATCTTTTTTGAGATAAGTTTAGAGGAAAAACGTGGGCCCAACTAGGCGCCCCCTCCATATTTAGCATTTCTTCCAAATATGGCGCCTTCTTTCTATATGTAGCGCCCTCCTTTATTTGGCTAGCGCCCTCTACATTATATGGTAGCGCCCCCTCTTTTAGATGACGCCTCACTATTTATGCTAGCGCCCCTCCAAATTTGGTGTAGAGCCTTCATTATTATGGTAGCGCCCTCCTTTATTTAGAGTGGCGCCCTCTATATTTGGAGGCTTTTACCCTAGCGCCCTTCTTTTAGCAAGGATTTTAGCTTGGACGTCCCCTTTAATGGTGGCTTTTACATTGGCGCCCTTCTTTAGCAGGGGTCTTCCACCTTTAGTGAGCTCTAAATTTGGCTTTGACCATAGCCTTTTGCTCCAAAATAGGCTTTTAACCTTTAGACTTAGGCTAAAAATAGGCTTTTAACCCTAGATTTAATTTTTCCATTTAATTTTAAATTTTCCCATTTTTACTCAGGAAAAATTTAAAAATGAACTTCAAAAATTAATATCTTGGCCATGGGGGGGTGGAAAAATTTGGAATAAATTTTCCTAGGCTTGGCAACCCCCAAACAAGATTACCATGGCATTATTTGATTTTTTCCTTCAAAATCAAATAATATGAATTTTTGACTTAGGGAAATTAATTAATTCCCTAGGAAAAATAGACCCTGATCAACCAAAAATGGTCTATCTCCTCAACCACTTATCAGAATGACATGGGACTCGAAACAGTGGCTTAGGGGGTTTCATAGCAATTTACCTTGCATTCATAGCCCCTATTACAAAATGCCAGTGCTTGAGCAATTACATTATTACATCAAAATTGAGTTAATTAACCACCAAGGGGTGAAATTAATTAACTAGAAAAAATTTATAAAAATACAACATAACGAAACTCCGCAAGACTCTATACAAATGTCTAGCATGGTCACGAATAACATTTTGAACCTTAGCCGCCCCATGGACTTGACTGCTAGAACGCCCGTCACCACTTTGGAGGATTTTGAGTGAAAAACCAAACCAATTAAAATCGTTTACTCAACAAGATCAATTGGAAAGGAAAAAAACACTCGATGAAGGGACTTCCCTAACAACCAGTTCCATGGTGTGGCATCCATATCATATGACCGATACTAGCACATATAATTACATTAATTTTCCCACGCAGGGGAGCGGACATTTCGTTTTACAAAGGGGCAATTGCCCTGCAGAAGTGAAAAAATCCTCAGATTCTTTCAAGGTACAATTTGTACAACTTTGTACATCTTCATGTACATGGAGTTGCCACCTAGTCGAAATAGGTGGGCAACACACTCCACAGCAGAATGGAGTGGCTGAAAGAAAGAATCGTTCGATTGTGGGTGCAGTTAGAGCCATGTTGCATGATCAGAGTCTTCCTTTCTTTCTATGGGCATAGGTCTGTAGTACTGTTGTTTATGTACTAAACAGGAGTCTGCATCGCGCCTTGGGGTGCAAAACTCTTGAGGAGATGTTCACCGGGAAGGTTCCTGAGATAGGCCACTTCCGTATCTTTGGATGCCTTACATACTCACATGTCCCTTCTGAGAAGAGGACAAAGTTGGAGGCTACTGAAGAGGGGTATTTTTGCTGGACATGACGAGACTTCGAAGGCTTTCCGCATTTATCTTCCTACACAGAGGAAAGTTGTGGTGAGGAGGGAGGTGAGATTTTAGGAGGGAGCCTTCAAAAGATCTCGAGATTCAGGGATAGAGGAGTAGCGAAGTTCTCCACAGGTGACAACATCACAGAGTTCAGCTAGTCAGGGTTCAAGGTAAGAGGTTTCAGGAGTGACTGGATCACAGGTTACAGGATCTTCAGTTTCAGGTACTCAGTCTACAGGGACTTCTGGTACAGGGACAAGTTCACGAATCACAGGTTACACCTTCAGGTGATTCGGATACACATGGTATAGATTCAAGTTCACCAAGGACAAGATGTCAGACCATTGGTACTTCTTCAGAGAGACATTCGTCTGATGAGGATGTAGAGAAGGGTCTACGACAAGATGCTTCTTCCAAGAAAAGAAAGCCAAGTTGGCTTAGGGAGCTTGTGAAGAAAGCAGAGGAGTTTGTCGGGCCACCCAAGAGGGACGTCAGAGAGAGCAAACCACTTGAGAGATTTTTCAGCTATATGGCACAGGTGACTAGCTTGAGGGAGTCCAAGCCTACTACATATGAGGAGGCTTCCATACACTAGGTTTGGAGAGATGCCACGATGGAAGAGTACAATTCCATCATGAAGAATGGAGTGTCGGAAGTTGTTCCGAGACCAAAGGGGAAGTCAGTTGTGACTTCCAAGTGGCTCTACAAGATCAAGCATGCTGCGGATGGCAGCATCGAGAAGTAGAAAGCTCGATTTGTAGCGCATGGGTTCTCACAAATAGAGGGAGTTGATTATTATGAGACCTTTGCGTCGGTTGCTAGATTTTCTTCAATCAAAGCAGTGATCTCCGTCATGGCAAAGATGGGTTGGAGGATCCATCAGATGGATGTGAAGACCGCTTCTCGCAACAGTCTTCTACATGAGGAGGTATATTTAGAGCAGCCACAGAGATTTTGTTGACGTTTGTGCAACTTCAGAAGCTATTCTTATTATCCTCCTTCGAGAGTTGAACTTGTTGTAATTAATCATCTAAACCCTAGAAAGAACAATGTAATCCCTGGGGAAAAAAGCCAACAATAAAAGAATAAATAAAATAATAAAATATAAAATTATTTATTGCACCCCCAAGTGAAGTCGGCCCCAATTATTTTCTGGGTGGCAAAACAGTATAAATAGAAGGCGCCCCTCCTCATTTCAACACACAACAGCAGCGCAGCAGTTCGCAGTTTTCTAGGAAAGACAGCAGCTCAGAAGTATATTGATTTTCAGGGCTTCATATTTGGAAGGCATTTCCATATTTTTTTTTTCTTTCTTCATTATACTCTGATCTCAGAATTATCATCTCTAGATGAACGTTTTTCCCAATTGGGTTTCCTAGGTGAAAAATACTTGTGTTATTGTTTGTGCTTTGTCTATCTTCTAGTGATCCTATTGATAAATGCAATTAAGATATACTGCTATAATTTATAAGAAAATCTAACAAATTTGAGATTGATGAGAGAGATTCTCATGTATGCAGGCTCAAAAATGCCTTGTATGGTTTGAAGCAAGCCCCTCGAGCTTGGTATTCGAGGATTGATTCCTATTTGCTTTTGATTGTGTTCTGGAAGAGTGAGGCAGATCCCAACCTTTACTATATTGTGGTTGGTGGTATTCCTCTCGTTCTTCTACTGTATGTTGTTGATTTGTTCATTACTGGAGGAGAGCACCTGATTGAAGCATGAAAGAAAGATCTTGCTTCAGAGCTTGAGATGACTAACCTTGGGTTGATGCACTATTATTTGGGGATACAGATTTGGCAGGAAGATGGGCATGTTTTTTTCGGGCAAGGAAAATATGTTGCAGATGTTCTGAAGAGATTTTGGATGGATGATCGTAGACCCATGTCTACACCCATGATCACCAAATAGACAAAGCTTCATCCCTCTGAGGAAGAGTTGGTGGATCCTACACTATATCGTCAGCGTATTGGTTCGTTGATGTCTCTGGTTAACACCGGACCAGATTTCAGTTTTGCGGTAAACACTCTCAGTCAATTTATGGTGGAGCCCAGGAGAGTGCATTGGACTGCCGCAAAACACATCTTGAGATATCTTGCAGGTACAGTTGATTATGGTTTGGACTACAAGAGGTCTGATGAAGTGGGATTGGTTGGCTTCACGGATTCAGATTGGACAGGTAGTGTTTCGGACCGAAAGAGCACTTCCAGTTGTTGCTTCAGCTTGGGCTCGACAGTTGTGTCGTGGTTTAGTCGAAAGCAAACGTATGTAGCATTGAGTTCTGCAGAGGCTGAGTACGTCGCAGCCAGTCAGGCTAGTTGGGAGGCATTGTGGCTTCGCAAGTTGTTGGTAGACTTATTTAATCATGAGTTGAGACCTACGGTTATACATTGTGATAATCAGAGTTGCATCAAGCTCTCTGAGAATCCGGTATTTCATGACAGGTCAAAGCATATAGAGATTAGATATTACTTTATCAGAGATTATGTTCAAAGAGGAGCTGTACAATAGCAATATGTTTCTACAGATGAGCAGGTAGTTGACATTCTCACGAAGTCTTTGGGTAGAGGGAAGCATGTCTATTTCAGAGACAAGTTGGGAGTGGTGAGAAACACCTTCCTCAATAAGAGGGAGTGTTGAAATGTCACCTAAAAAGTCTTTGTTCACCTAGTTTTGCCTTGGGGTGGACAAGGACACTTTAATTGGTGACCCCTAGTCATATTTAATTAATGAAGCGAGATGTACTCTATCATTTTAAAGTGACTTCATTAAAAGATAAAAGGCATGGTTTATCCTAAGTTCATATTTAATAAAGTTAAGTGTGTGATTATTTAAAAGGGGGTGCTCATACTTTATTAAATGACATAAGGTGCACTAAATGTCATTTATTAATTATTGATTGAGCATTTAATGAGAACTCTTCATCTAATCTAATCTTGACCATTAGATTGAAAGAGGAAGTTTCCATGAACAAAAAGGACTAGGGCAAGGCAAACAGGAGATCAATATTCACTTTTCAAAGAGAATTTTTGGAGAGGAGAAGAGAGAAAACAAGGGTTTGAAGAGATTTTGAACCAGCAAGAGAGAGAAGATAAAAACCAGCACAGATTTTGAGAAGGATAGGCTGGGCACATTTTTCGAGGAGTGATTCTGTATAGCAGGGTACAGCACAAATTTCGAGAAGATTTTCGTACAGGAGTACGTACAGATACTGGCGCAGATTTCGAGAAGGTCGTACAATAGTACAAATTTGGCATGTTTTTCGAGGACAAGTACATAAATTAAATTGTGTCCATACAATGACCGTACAGCATAATTTTGACACGAATTCCAAGGCAGCAATTTGCATAGAAATCGAGAAGTTCAGCGCCCACGTGTGAGCCGTACAACACGGTTTTTGAGGTTCCATACAGCAGTTATTTGGATCAGTTTTTGAGATGAAAACAGGTTTTCCCTTCGGGGTTTTATCCTGGACCATTGGTCAAAAATCTCTGTGTTAATTTTTATCTGTGAATGGCTGTCATAAATTTCTTAGTTTGAAATTATTGACTGAAAGTAAAAATTTCTATGTTATTTAAACTTGAAAAAGAATTCTCTGTGTTTCAAGTTTAGTCATTTTTTAAGAAAAATTGTGCATACAAGGGTTTGGGCATTAAAACTATGCAAAGAAGCTACCAAGCTTGAAACTGGGTTGGGGTTCAAAAAAAATTTCATTAAGAAACCAACTAAAGGATGTGAAGATACAAAAGACAAAGACCATACAATCATATTTCTCAAGAGTATCTCAAATCAAAGAATAGTTAGAAGCCATTAGTGATATGGTTGAAGAAGAATAAGTGGTGATGACCACCCAGAATGGTCTCCCTAGAGAATGGGATTCCTTCATTAGAGGAATATGTGCTAGAAGAAAGTTAACCAAGTTTAGCAAGTTATGGGAAAAATGTGTACAAGAAGAAGGAAGGATAATAAACAGAGAAGAGAAGCTAAATGATAATGAAGATCAAGCTCTAGCTACAGACACCAAGAATGGAAGAATCAAAAGGAAGAGTCAACGTTCATCACCCAGAAGATCACCTGACTTCAAGAAGAATAAGAAACCTAGAAGAGATTCTTCATCCTTTGAATGTTACTCATGTCATAAGATGGGACACATTGCTAGACATTGTCCTCTTAAGAAAGATCAATTCAAGAAGAAGAACTGAAAGTACCATGTCCATGCAGCTGAAGAAAATGAATCAGACAACGAAAGGACCACAGGGAATAAAGACTCTAGTGAAGAGTAAGTCCTAATTTCAGCTCTCACAGGTTCAATCACTCATGGAAGTAACACTTGGCTCATAGACAATAGTGCTTCCAAACATATGACAGGACATAAGGATTCACTCTCGTCTTACCCAAATAGACTATTCACATAAGGTATAGCTTGGAGATGATTATCAATACCCCATCAAAGGAATGGGAGAAGCCTCTTACAAATTAAAAACCGGAAAGTTCATGAAGATGAAAGAAGTCTTATATGTTCCAGGTTTAAAGAAGAATCTCCTTTCCATCTTAGCTCTAGATAAGAAAGGGTTTAGAGTTGCCTTTGTAGATGGTGAAGTCCTTATGTGGCCGAAAGGGAAAACAATAGATGATGCTACTATAATTGGTGTTGAAGGAGGACTCTACAAATTGAAAGGACACATAGATTCAGCCAGCACCATCAGTCCATGTGAACTATGGCATAGAAGACTTGCTCATGTAAAACTGCAAAGCATTGCCAATTGTGAGCAAGGTTGTCACAGGTCTACCAGAGATCCAGATCGATCATGAAAGAGTATGTAAAGGATGTGCTCAAGGAAAGAATACCAAGAATCCATTCCCAAGCAGTAACAGCAAAGCAAAAGGGATCTTGGACATTATACACTCAGATGTGTGCAGACCGATGTCAGCCACTTCCTTAAGTGGGTATGTATATTATGTCTCATTTATTGATGATTACTCTCACAAGACTTGGATATACTTCTTAAAAAGGCAAAGACGAAGTATTTGGAAAAATCAAGGAATTTAAGGTTCTTCTGGAAAATCTATCTGAAAAGAAGATCAAGACCTTAAGATCAGATAATGGAGGAGAATTCACTTCAAATGAATTCAAGGACTTATGTAAGGAAGTTGGGATTAAGAGGGAGCTTACCACACCCTATAATCCACAACAAAATGGAGTAGCAGAAAGGAAGAATAGATCCATCATGGATGCAATCAGAGCAATGATCCATGAACAAGATCTGCCTATGCACTTATGGGAAGAAGCAACAAGAACCACAGTCTATGTTGAGAATAGAATATCTCGCAGTGCTCTTGGAAACAAAACCTCAGAAGAAATGTTCAGTACTGAAAAGCCCGAAGTGAGCCACCTGAAGATATTTGGTTGTCCTATATACCTACATGTTCCAAAGGAGAAAAGATCAAAGTTGGACCCTTCAAGAAAGAAGGGAATATTTGTTGGATACAGTGAACAGTCAAAAGCTTATAGAATCTATATTCCAGGATTCCATCAGATTAAGATCAGTAGAGATGTCACATTTGATGAAGATGCAGCGTTCACCAAATCCAGAAAGATCTTTGCAAATGAAGATCATGAAGAAGAAGAGGAGGCTCCTAGAACCACAGAAGGTACCGGACCAACAGTTAGAGATATTGAAGAAGATTCTACACAAGAAGATCATGACCTAGCAGAACCTCAAGGAGAGTTGGTACACACATTTATAGAGGGGCTTATCAGTTGGAGACAGGTATATTTGGTGAGATCAGGTATACACTTCCTTGGTTTGATTTTGCTCTGTGATGTATGTCAGATACCTATGCTTATCATGTTAGGATGATTATGGTGACCTATGCTTATATCTATTGTTGCTTCAACTTGTGTTATGCTAATCAAGGAATTTGATGTGAAGATTGTTGCTCATGCCATGCTTGTACAAATTATAAACCTTGGTGCTAGGTTGGTTCCATGTCACTCATCCCCATCCATCCATTTCATCCGCCTTTGATTTTATCCCATGACTTAGACTGATTGAGACTTGTGAGATTGAAAATCCTTTCCCCATTGTGACCCCTATGTATGATAGACTCCATGTTGTTATGTGCCTCTGGCTATGAAGTATGTGGCTTAGCCAGTGTGGTTGGGTTCACAGGGTAGGTCTCCTTTAGTGCTCAAAACAAGTGCTCCACCATAACAATGTTGCTAAACACTAAAGCATCGAAACACATAAAAGTTATATCTAAAGAATGCAAAAGTTATAAATGTTTAAAAGGTAGTCAGTGGCCAAGGGTACGAGCACTCATTCATTGTATATTGTAAGGCTCAATCTGGCCTCCACAGGGGCGGCAGGGAGAGGCAAACCCATCAGGGCTATGGACTGCTCATTGGCAGCGAGTCTAGGCCTTAGTCATTTACTGGAGCCTAGAAGGCTTTCCAGGGCACTTGCCCTTGTAGGTTGGCTACTATCTTGTGAAATAAATGTAAAGTGTATTGAAAAGGTTAATGGTCAAAGGATGAGCACTCACTCCATGTATAGTGTTCGGCTCATGTGCCCCCATAGGGCATCAAGGTGAGACTAGCTTGCCAAGGCTAGGTCTTTGTCAATACTAGAGCCCAGAAGGCTTCCAGGGCACCTGCCTTTGAAGGTCGACCTATGTTGCAATTAAAATGCAAAGGAAAGCTTGTTAGAGTCTAAGGGAAGCATATCCAAGTACTTTATCCATTTGTGAGACACTCCCCTCCCCTATTGCTATCTGTCATACACATGTCACCTTAGTTGAGTGTATTATTTATCATTTAGATAGATCACTGAGTCAAAGTCAGTTAAAAGTCATTCCCTTTTGCCTTAACCTTGTTCCTCCATCCTCGCACATCTATAGCACATTGTTTAACCTTTGTAAGTATGGCATGAACAAGCAGACCTTCATAAAGTTCCAAGATTCTTCAAAAGCACAGGTACATCTTATTATATTTATTATTATTTGTCACCATGATTATGAATAATTGATTCAAGTTTGGTTTTGATATACATTATTAGAGCATTTCTTACCCTGGATGTTTACAGGATCATATTGATACAGTTTCTCACCTTTAGTTTGGGTACTTTGTCCTGGTCAACCCAGTTGACCAAGTCAATCACAGTTCCCAAGGCAGTGACGCAAAAAACAGCATGAGTTATATTTGTTCCAGACATGCCCAAGACCAATACTACAGTTTCAGTTTTGAGAGTTTTGCCCTGGTTCTCTTGATAAGTGATTATTATCACTTAATTATTGGCCAAATGATCAATTTTTATTCTAGATGGCAGTATGATTGGTTGTCCTAGAGCAGAGCAGTGTTCTAGGGGGTATGAGTAGTCACTTATACCATTCTTCTATGTCTCCAAATCATCCAGAGCAGTTAGTTTGCCCCAGTTTGCACCCTGGATAGAGTTACGGTGGATTTATCATTTTCCAGAGATTGTACCAGTAAAAATGAACTAGAAAAAACACTGAAAAAGTCGATTTGGCCTCCTGGGTCAAGGAAATGGCTTGGAATTTTGACAGATGATGTGTTTTAGCATCCCGGACATTCCTCCAGCAGTTTTCAGTCAGCAGATGTCTGGATTATATTATATTGGCTCAGCCAGTGAGGAG
>LPNX011069177.1:12716-96657 GCA_001517045.1 Pseudotsuga menziesii | reverse complement strand
TTTTATAAGTAGCTTCAAGCCTATGCAAAACCGGCTGAAGTGAAACTCATAAAATTGTTCATTAAACCAGCAATCAGTTAAACTCAGTTTTTCAACAGAGAGCCCCCCAAGGGGCGCCCCCTCAACTTGGCCATTGATGTATTTCATTGTTATATCTTATATTATGAAGTTGTAAAGGGACCTAGGGTGAATTAAGCCCCTAGTGACCCCCTCCCATGTAGTATCATGTCATATCTTATGTTATATTGTGACTTTCACCTAGGATAGGTGTCCTTGAGTAAAGTGCGCCCCCTCTTTGACTTAGTCACTTGATCCATGTATTGATCTATGTATTGTTGATCTCCACCGTTGATGATGTTTTAATCTCAATCGTTGGATGTAAAAGTGAGTTAGGGTTTGCGTCTCTCTCAAACTATTTAAGAGAGGTGACCCCCCCCCATTGTATTCATGAGCTTTAGCACCAGAATTTGAGAAAAGAGATTTTGTCGAGGATTACCCTCCTGTGTAACTTGTAAATGATTCGATGATCTAATGACTGGCATTGCTACTCTTCTACACTGGGTTTTGTTCGGGATCCATCTTGTATATTTTCCTTTGCCCATTTTATCTACAAGTTGAAGGGGGCGCGCTAGAGAGAGAGGGGGGGCGTTTTTGTGGGGGAACTAGCCATCGTCCCGACTCTAGGGTGTTTGGATTAGGGAGTATTTCTTTCTTGATGATTTCTTACTTCCTATCTTTTCGTTATTCTGCAGATCTCGTTCGTTTGCCTTATCATTTGATTTTCACTAATTTGGTAGGTTAAAGGAGGCGCTAGGGTGACTAGTTGTGGCTAAACTACAAGAAGATCTTCTTTGAAAAGGATCATTAGAACGGGAAAGTGGCATTTTTCATCATTTCTGAAGTCATCTACAAGATCCAGGCACGACTCATAGGTAATTTCTCCTTCTTTTATTTTCTGCATGGTTTGCGCATCACTTCCATAATTATAAAACCCTCGTTTTTTACATCTGCAAGTTCTGGTTCACAGCGAGCTATAAAACTTAAAACCCACTTTGGAATAAACATAAAACCCCTGAGTTTCAATTTTCACCATAATCAGACTCCATTTTCCCATCCTAAGCACTGGCCTGCTACTTGAGGAAAAACGCCCTCCTTGGGAAGAGTGGGTATTTCCAAAACAGTAAACTGGGTAATGTTGGTTTGCTTTCATTTGTCTAATTCTACATCCAACAATCATTTTGAGTGTCCAATTTCATTAAATTTCACCGTTTTGCCCTAGATCCCAATTTTATGCATAAAACCCTAAGGTAAAATTGGGCTTTTCACCTAGATACTCGGAATCTCTTGGTAATTGAACTAAACTCTAATTAACCATTTCACTAAGAGATTCCACCAAGTTTCCCTTTGTCATCTATTCATTTTCCTTGTTTTAGGGTTTCTTGGTCATAGGGACGCCCCCTGGGCTCTGTGTTTTCATTGGATCTAAAGTGTCAAATCCTTGACTGGTGTCACATCCGAGTTCTTTCGAAAGTCTTGGATATCGTAGGTTGCGACTTTAGTTTCCTTTCCTCTGTTGTCCTAAATAGGATCACCTCACGGGGCAACTACAAGATTCACGATAACACACTTGTAGGATGGTCTTGTGGACAAGAACACTCTCTTGTTGAGAGTGGTCCTAGCTCTTACCAGTTGAGGATGGTCCTGCAGACGATAGTACTCTCTTCTGGAGAGTAATCTTGCATTCACTTGTAGAATGGTCCTGTGGACAAGAACACTCTCTTGTTGAGAGTGGTCCTAGCTCTTACCGGTTGAGGATGGTCCTACGGACGTTAGCACTCTCATATGTGGAGTGATCCTGCATTTAGAGTCAGACGAGATCTGCATTCAGTTGTGTTGTCACATTATAGTAGTCGGGCTACCATATTCTATTTTTCAGATTCAGTACATTTTTCAGCCAGCTCCCCTACATATGAGATGCTAAGATGAGCATTTATGATGGATCATTATTTGTTTGATGGACTATAGTACTCTCCCATGCCAGGATTGAGTCTCAGGACACTCAGAATTGAGGACTGATGTATCCATTTAGCCATGTGCAGAGCAGTTAGCAGTGCCCAGATTTGCATCAGTGTTTTCTCATTGGACAGATTGTTGATTCAGATGGATTATCTGCATGATTATTACTTAGTTTATATTATCTTGTGTTATGGTTATCATTTCTCTTATATTCATTTTTTTGACATGTATTAGCATTTAGTGTCATGATCTGGCGGTCATAAATATGTGGACTTTAATGTATTTATATTATGTATTGATGTCCTTACTCAGGTCTGGAAGTTCTTGATCTATACTCATTGGTTTTACCCTCCCTAGGGAGAATAGAGGTAGTCATTCCCACCATACTTTGGCTTGCTAGTGCTGGTTTCATTATTCAATGTCTCCACCCATCCATTACCTCCCAATTGTGTTTTAACCCGACTTCCCACTTGACTTGTGGCATGGAGGACCTTTCCCCGCTAGAGCCTTTGTTAAACAAACCTCCCTGTTTATTTGTGTCTCGGCTCTGAGTTGCCTAGGTTGTGTTTGCTTACCTGAAACAAGTAGCGTTGCCATCAATACAATGAATTTGGAAATGAAATGAATATCTATGAAAAAGCCCATTCATGAAAAGCAGTGTTTTTAAACATACATGAATGCAAGGCTAGCCTAATGAAATTGGCTCTGAAAAAGTATTGCAATGAAATATCTTAAACATTCATGAAAAGTAGTGTTTTTCAACATACATGAATGCATAAAGCCTAAATAATAAAAGTCAGTATAAAAATACGTAGACAAAGGCTATGGAAAATCGAAGGCCCAAAAAAGCAATGATTTCTAAAAGTTATATCTAAAGATTGCTGGCCTTACTTGTATTGAGTTGGATTGTGAGCATTTGACAAGGTGAGTAAGCACCTTTGAAGTAGTTCACCCATTTGTGAGGCACTGCCATCCCCTTTGTTGATTGTTTGTCCACCATATGGTTATAGTGAGTATTCCCCTTCCATATCCAAAGTGTCACAGTGTTGAGTTGGTGGTCATCCCTTGTCTGAACCTTGTAAATTTTAGCCTTCACCTTTCCCTAGCAAATTGACTACAACTATGAGGTGAGTATAGTCTTGAAAGTCTAGTCTGAGTAATAATAAATAAAACCCTATATATGAATTTGGTTGATGTACCGCCAGTGAGGTGATTGCTACTTGTTATGATTGTTACTTAAATGATTTGTAGAGCATGTCCTAGCCTTTTAACACTTGCAGCAGATGGATGTCAGCCTGAGTTATATTATTGGTATCTGTTCATTTACAGGTTATTACTTTGTCTATTGGATATTGTAGATGATCAGGCAGAGACTTGGATAGGGTATGAGTATATACCTTAGATGGATTGGGACTTTTTGAGTCCAGTGAGATAGCTTGTTTTCAGTTCCAGGCACTTACAGAAATGACCAAGCTCATTTTACCCTTCTGATGCAGTTTTGCTTCACTAGATGGCAAGTCTAAGTAGGGAGATGATTTTGTTGGATCTCCTAGGGCGTTGTATGGGGCATAGGGGGTCCAGCCACTTGATGGTACCATATTACCCCCTTCCCAGAGAGCCTGGTAGGCTCAGTTGGATAACTCAAGCACCCTAGGAGGTTGTTTTGGCAGGTCCACATTTCCCGAGGCAAATTAAAAAATAATTAAATGGCTACTGAGGAATTCAATTTGGGCTACTGAGGCAAGGAAATGGCATGGGATGAGTCATGATGATGAGAATGATGTCCTTCGCACCTTCTCCAGCAGTTGCAGCATCTTATTGGGCCCACACCTATCTTTTCGGGCATTTTATATTTTTTTTGGAGCTTTTGGGAGGCTCATGATTTCCTCAAGGAGGCACAACTTCACAGTTTAAAAAATATATTATTTTTATTGTGCCATGGGGACACCCAGAGGGAATTAGTTAACACTCCATGGACCCTCCATGTGCTTCATTTATTTCTTGTTGAGTAGGGTCCCCTCTCTTTGGGTGATTTAGTCCACTTTTATATTATATTGTTATATTGATCCATGTATTGTATGTTGAACTCATCTCAACCATTGATTAGACATTTGTAACTTTTAATCTTAGCCACTCATTTGAAAAGTGGTTAGGATTTTGGTTCTTTCGTTCCTATTTGAAGGAGAGAGCTTCTCATTTGTAAGGGTTCTTTGGCTCTTGGATCTAAATAATAGAAAAACTTTTCTTGTGGATATTCTTGGATCTCCTTTGCATGTGGTGTTCTTAGATGGTGATTGGAAAGTCTTTTGCTTCCTAGCATTCGGGAAATTGTCGTGAGATCTATATCTTTTTTTGGGAATCTGTCTTGTCTACAGGAGGGCGACTTCAGTTTGGACATTTTTTTGCAGGGGGGCCTCAATTCGCTTGGATTGTCTTCGTTTTTATCAAGGGGTTTTCATTAGTGTCATTCCGATCTATGATTTCTTCTTGCTATTTTTCTGTAGCATATAGATTTTTTCTCATGTTGCAACAAATCTAATATGGTTGACGTTTGTTGTGCAGGAGAGAGGGTGCATTGACTCCTTGGGGTAAAACGTTGGACATAGAACTTGCTCAAAGCTTCTCAAATTGATCAGGATAGCAGGGATCATCATCATCAAGGCCTCTACAAGGTTTTCCAGGTAAGATCTACAAGTTTGTCCCTTTCTTCCAGATCTCAATCCATTGGCCTCTGCTTTTCTTCATTTTACACTGAAAATTCTATAATAAGAAAAACCAAAAATACTAAGAAAACGGACTGCTTGATCTCGAGCCAAACCACTGCTGGGTTTTGTAGATCGGGTCATCACCTAACCATATCATCCTCAACATTGATCTGAAAGTGGATGGTTTGCCCTAGATCTGAGAAACTAACCTCCCAAACCTTAGCGTTGTCCACCATTTTTCTGACTTTTTCTGTGATCTAATTTTTCCGGCAAAAAACCTTTGTGGGTTTGTAGATCGAGTCATTCTCTCACCAAATCACCTTCAACACTGAGCTAGAAGCTGACAGGTTGCCCTAGATCTGAAATATTAACCACCCAAACCCTAGCGCTAGCCATCCTGCTGCTGGTTTTTCCCGTGATCTGACTTTTCCGACCAAATACCTTTTTGGGTTTGTAGATCGGGTTATTTCCCAGGTGGGCTTCCTCCAACGCTGGGTAGATAGTGACTCCATTTCCTTGGATCTGACAGGCACTGATCTCCAACCCTAGCGCTACCCCCTCTTTGGCCTCTTTTTCCTGAGATCTGACTTTTCCCTGGTGACTCGAATACTTTGACATTGTCAAATTATTCATCGAGTTTGTCCTTGGGTACTAGATAGCCCCAATCCTGTCCTTACCCTCCCTGCATTGGTTACGTTTCCCAAGGCAGCGGATATCTTCACCTGTTGCTAGTACCTTAACCCCAGATCTAGTATTTACTTCATAGGTCACCTGTGTCCCACTTTGGATCAAGCCTCACACTTCCTAAACCCTAATCCAAAGCATTGGTTCACCTAGTGACATCATCCATAGATCTAGGGTTTCTATTACTTTACACCTTACATACCTCAAGTCCATTTGATCTGATCTGGTGTCTAGGTTTGATCTCTTCTGTCGGGAGTAGATCCGGGTCTTCCCCTTTGTTGTCTTGGGCTAAGATAACATAAAGTGAAGACTGTCTTGATTAGCGTGACAACCATTCATTTTGGAGTCGAGGCAATCTTGGTTCCACCTCCATAGTTGCTTATCCCTCTACCGTCCATCCTAGATCCATCTCACATAGGCAACTACAAGGTTGGTGATAACAAGTTACAGACGACAGTATCCTCTCTGAGGATGGTCCTACGGACAAGAACACTCTCTTGTTGAGAGTAGTCCTAGCACTTACCGGCTGAGAATGGTCCTACAAACGATAGTACTCTCATATGTTGAGTGGTCCTGCATTTAGTTGTAGACGAGATCTGCATTCAGTTGTAGACGACAATGTCCTCTCTGAGAATGGTCTTGCAAACAAGATACTCTCTTGATGAGAGTGGTCCTAGCACTTATCGGCCAAGGATGGTACTGCGGACGATAGTACTCTCTTATGGAGAGTGGTCTTACATTCACTTGCAGATGAGTTCGTGCATTTAGTACCAAAGATGATGAGGCTCAAGATGACACCAAAGATGATGCTCGAGATGATGTTATGCTCGAAAATGATGATGCTCAAGATGATGATGATGCTCGATATGATGCCAGATATGATGATGCTTGAGATGATGTCAGATATGATGATCTAGATGATGTCAGAGATGATGCTCGAGATGATACCAGATGATAGAGATGTCCGTGATGATGATGTTCTACGGATGATGATGATGTTGATGTAATTGTGAAAACTTCCTATGACATATAGATTCACCAGTCAGTTGTACAAGCGTGTTGTTGTATTATAGAATACCTTCCTTGTTTAGAGGGAGTATTAAAGAAATGTAACTACGGAAGATATTCTATTTTGTATTATTATTGTTATTACCCCTTCCAAAGATGTTGTTCATTCGACTAGGGATGTCATTGATGTATTAGGTCATGTAAAGTCTTGAGGTAAAACCTCCATTGTAAGTTGGGTCTGTAGTAACTACAAAAGTATTATTAAAATGTATTTTTGAGTCTTCCAAGGCAAGTCAGCCCAGGCAGCAAGGAGAAGTTAGCCCAGTTGGGTTATAAGGCCTCTCAGCTGATTAGCATAAATAGGAGAGGCGCTTCCCTCCTTTGGACAAGCAGTTGCACTAGAGAGAGAAGGGACAGTCCATCTAGACAAGAGGAAGCAGTCTAGTCTTGCTCTTTGAGTGTTACACTATACTTGGTTGAAGTCTATATAGAGGAAGTTTTGTTGGGTTTCTTTCCCACAAGGCTTTCCCAGGATAAATCTTTGTGTTCTCTTTTGTTCTGCTATGCTTGTTATTCTTTCAGAGATCTTTTGTTTTTGATATAACAACTTTTAAAACCTTAACAAGGATCAGGTATGAATTGCTTACTTGGATGGCTACATTGGTGGTATGCTTTCACTTAACCCATTTTCATTACCATGTTTAGGTAGGTAGTGTTAGTTTCATTTTGAGTTAGGCATATATTGTTACCCTTGCGTTGCATTTGATGTTTTTTCATGATTTAGTTACTTGCATTTCATTATTTTGAGCAAGGCAAGACAAAAGTGTCTGCCCCATGATGTTGTTGATCCCCTTGGATATTTGATGTGTGTGTAGGCCTACAGGTACCAGAAGATTCACAGGTTCTCGAGCACTCCAGGGAAGAGCACTCGTCCCGCAATTGGAGCCAGTGATATGCTGCACCTGTACCTGCGCACCTTCAATTGTTTGCCCAAGAGAGGGGGTCATATTTTTCTTCAAGGCCAGGACATGTATGTTGCCAACACTTTTGAGGGATGGTTATGGCCAGACCCTTTGGTCCTTCCTTTAGGAGCACTATGGATTAATGGCACTGCTGACTACCCTTTATTGGGGTTCTTTAACCCTATGGTTGGTGTCTAAGGCTCCTAGGGGTAGGTCACTGGGTCACATGACCCCCTCCTCTGTTTATTACTCCGGCGACAATATTTCAACTCTGAGGCTTTTTCCTTCCTTCCTGGTCACCTCTACTATCCATCCTGGCCCCCTTCAGCACAACACCCATCTCCTTTAGCTTCTTCGGTTGATGACATCATCTCCTCCACCGGGTAGTACTGTCATTTTTTTTTTTTGGGGGGGGGGGGGGGGGTTGAGGAAATATCAGCACTTCCGGGGTTAGATGGGGCATTAAACCCTCCCCTCTAAACACTCCAACCTTTTGTTCGAAGTGTTTTGATTATTTTTAGCCATTTTAGTCATTTCTAGGTGAACTCTACGGAAAATGCCTACCCACAGATTGAATTATTTTATATTATTTTGTTATAATTTTAAGTTGACATTTTATAATTTCAAATTGACATTTTAAAGGCATGTCAACTTGGCTATTTTTGTAAAGCGAGTGTGAGAAGGCTATAAATAAGCCTCTCCTCACTTCATTTGAACAAAAGACAAGTGGGATAAAACATTATGTTACTTTTTTACCCTTCTTAGGGATCTTGTAGTGATGCACACCTCGAGGAGACAGTCTTTTCTTGTTTGGAGGCAAATCCCTTGAAGTTTCTTTGGTTCATGCTCTTTGCTAAGGTGATGCTAGAATTGTTTGCTTAACACGTGCACAAGGAGGTATCTAAGGTTTTTCTTAATTTATCTTTGTTTAAAGTTGATGAATGATGCTTGTTTATGGAATGAATAGTAGCCATTAATGATGCATTTTGTCTAAATTAGGTCATTTACCAGCTTTTTGTCAACTTGGTATTGTGAAGGACGTCCTCTATAAGGAGTCCTTTGAAGCTTGAGCTTTAGATTTCTGAGTTTTTCCCTAGCTAGTCTTTCAATAACTAGCTCTTGAGTTTGTTAGGGAAAGCCCTAGTTTAGCCAAACTTTGAAAAGATCTCTAGAGAGGAAGGCTGGTCACCTTCCTTGATGCCCTAGGGTTTAGGGTAAAATCTTGAAAACCCTCTTGGCTTGTCTACATCCATTTCTTCTATTTTATACATTATCATTTGTCCATACTTGCACTTCATAGTAGGATAGAAGTGGGCTATTTTTGCATTTTCTATTTGTAATTAGGTTTATCTTTCTGTTTGTACATAACTAAAACCCTAGGAAAACTAAAATCAGACCTAACCTAGCCCTAAGACAGCCATCACGGCACCCTCTTTTGTTTCCTTCAAACCCTCAGCCACTCCCTTTTCACCCTCGGCCTGCTCTTTTAGAGATCGGCCTTCCTTCCTCTCTCCTCTCCCAGTCTCGGCCTCCATCTTCTTACCCTCACCTTCCTCCTACCCTCCTCTCCTACCTTCGGCCTCCCCTTTTCTCTGCCTCTTTCTCCCTCATCCTGCCCTTTGGGCCTCCCTTCACCTTCGACCTCTCCCTAGCAGCCTTCCCCTTGCTTTGGGCTGCTATTCTAGGGTCTCAGCCCTTCTTTCCTTGCCCATTGCAGGCTGTAACAGCCTTTCTTCACCTATATGTATAGTCTGTAAATTATTTGCAGACTGTCCCTGAGCTTTGAGAAAGCCCAATTCCTACAACAAACTCCATCAGAAGGCAATCATTTAAACTCTGATCAAATAGTTAATTACGAAGGGTTGGAAGTAACGTTGTTTGCACATTTATTTCAGACTTCATATAAAGATATATATTGCTAGATGGTGAAGTTGTTTGGCACATACAAAGTGTTTATGAATGAATGGTGAAATGCTTGTTACTGCTGCTCATAATTATTGCATGCTATACATGTGCTTACACTTAAATGAATGACATCATACTTTGTTGAATGAAATATGGCATGATCTAAAACTGTAACTCCTTGTTTATCATGAGTGCATCTATTAGTGAATGGAATTGACATACTTGTTGACCTATTGTATTCACATTCTAGTATGTCTTCTTCATTCCTTAATTGACTCCATAAAGGCACTGGGCACTAATATTATTATAAAAAGATATAGTCGTGTTTTCCAAGTGTCTTGCAAAAGGGCTCTCTCCTTGGAGGTTACGACACTCCAAAGTAGTTTGGAGGACTGACTAAGGTGACAGTGCTCACTTTCTCCATGCATTTGTTTATCGGTGACTAGCCTGCAAGTTCATCCGGTAACAGTTAACACCACCAAAGTGAGGTCGCATCAAGCCACGAAAGTGAATATGGTAACATCCGCTCAAACGGATCCACAAGATGCATTGTCCTCTGAGAATGCAGCATTTACACTTCTGGTAAGTTCTTTGATTCCATTCTGCAGCTAGATTTTCAGGGTCCAGATCCAAGGAGAATAGAAATAATTCTGTCCAAGTAAGCTTTGATTGGAAAGTTCATTGGCCTCTGGCTTAGCCCAGAGTCTACAGAGGCATGGTTAACAGAGCACTGGTTGTCCAAGATAAATGGTCAGGTATCTCTATTTCCATTTGGCAGTGTTTTTTTCTTTTGTGTCTGATAAAGAGGACTGAAATTTGACATTTTGCTCAGGCCCTTACTTCATGTGAACCTGAGGTACGTTCTTAACTCTCTGGTCCCTTGACTTCAACCTGGGAAAAGAGATTACAGCAGCTCCAGTATGCATAAGACTGCCCCATCTCCTGTTAACAATCTGGGATGAACACAATTTCAGAGTTACTGGGGATAAACTGGACTGATACATAGAACAGGCTGAACCAAATGGAAATCTGTACTCTTGTGCCGGAATATGCAGAGAAGTTGATTTGGAAAAGGGCCTCCCAGAGGCCTAGCAAATAAATATATGGATGGCTGGAGCCATCAGCAAGAATTAGATTCTGAACAGATTCTGTTCAAGTGCAGCTTATTACCGCTCATATAGCATGAGGATTTTTATCTAGTTTGAAGACCCTGCCCATGAAGGTTGCAATGGAGTATGTTGGCTTTTAAGCCATGTCTTCTTAAATGATGAATGGATCTCCATTACTATCAGTAAACATTCTTTCTCAAAAGGAAGTTAGACACAGGATTATTGATGAGCTATCATGATGTATTGAGAATGGGTTTAGCTTCTGCCCACACTCTCCTCGACACTTCCCTCATGACTCTATTGACAACCTTCAGGTGGGTGTGCATTTCCTGAGTAAGAGTGTTGGTTAGCACAATGCCATGCTTATCCCCCTCCCCTTGACCCCCACAAGAGCAGACTACATTTGAGATTGTGTAGTAGGTTATTATCTTTGTACCTTGGTTAGAGAAGCTATATTATCTTCATTTTGATCCTCTATTACAAACATCGCCAATAAAATGGGCAACATCGGGATATATTGCTATGTTAACTCACTGGCGATATATCGGCAATATATCGCCTGTAATATCCCAACTGATATTCTATCTTGTTTGATAATATGTTTGTGCTTTTTGTGCTTCAGGTGTGCTAGAAATATAGTAAAATTTTGCATGCAAAATAGTGTCGTACCAAAAAGTCCTAAAATATAGCAGATATGGAGAAAAAATAGGAAATACGACTCTACTGGATTTGAGGAACATACCAATAATTATAGTTGTGATAGTTCTTCAATATAAATGAGACATGCATGCCATGCAAGAGATGTAGCCTAGAAAGCGTGTTGCTGCTCCAGGAGGTTCGCCCATGCAATAAAAAGGGTCCCTTTCTAAATGATGATTATGCCGTAACTGTTCCAATACCTGGCGGACGAGGCTGAGACTTTCTAGACCTGGTAGTGTACCATTTTCAGATATTCTGATGGCCGCCCGCATGCAAGAGTTTTGACCTCGCTCATACCAATAGCGAATTGTTTTCTTCTGAGTGAGTGACGCCCTTGTTTCACACATGTGGAGCTGGTATCTCTCTCATATGTGCATTCTACAGCCTGTTGAGCTCCCAATATAATAGTATGCCCCTTCAGAGAAGAATGGAGGTGATATGTGGAAGAAATACTGAGTTCCTGAATCCCAGTGAATTGTTCTGGTATTTCCAGTTGTTTCCAGCAGTAAAACATGAACCTGCAATAATATACTCACCTTTATGTTGGATCTCTGAATAACATTGAATACCATGAATAGTTGATGGTGGATCTGAGTGATCTACCCTGAAGTGATTAGGGCAGATAGATTTCGCTAATGAAAACACTTGTTAGCTGAAGACTTTCGTCTCCAACGCCAACTTGCTGCTACGACTACTGCTAGTGCTGCTCTCGAAACCAAACTCAAAGATAATAATAATCATGGATCTCCTTTTGGTTCAACTAACCTTCTTATATAGATTTTAGGGTTAGCATGTCACTTTTAGGGTTTGCATGTCACTTTTAGGGTTTGCACTTTACTTTTTGCATGCATGCAATTCTAATTGCTCGTTGACTTAAGACTAAAGAAATAGGGCTTGCATTCTCTGCATGCTTTATGATAATAACTCCGATGGCCCTCTTTACTATACCGATGACTTAATAATAATGAATAATTGTTCTAATATGATCCCGGTATTAAATGTCCTCATTCAATTCCCTATTTATCAGTAACGAAACATTATAGTCCTCCCTCGCCAAAGATTGCTTGTCCTCAAGTAATGCCAACGCAAATCCACAATCAATCAACTAAACCAACTGAATCCGAGGAGATCCCAGGGTCCCAAATCATCCTAGGAGATTTGTAGCATCCTCTACTCAAAGCACTGCATTGCACAATACCATCACAAGATATCCCATGGAAGTCTCCTATAAGTAGAGTAACTAACCATGGTGTACACGAGGTACTATCACAAGAGACATCCTAAAAGCATCCTCTAGCAATCACTAAACTGCCAGTCACTGTAATCTCAGGGTCCCAAATCAATCTTAGAATTGTAGAGGTATCGACACAAGGAGCATCCTAAAGACCCCCAAGTAACCCCATCAGTAAACACTGTATCCATCCCTCATAAGGTCTCCCACTTGGATCCCAATGCAAACTTGTGCATCTTTCATCCCAAATATCCCAAGGCTCTTGTGGGACTATACCCCTGGCCAGGAATGTCTTCCCAAGAATCACCCACTCAATAGGACACCAACTCTTAATCACTCTCCAATCCAACCCCCAAAAGGGACCTTGTCCATAAGCACGATCACAAGGAATAATCCTACCAAGCTGACATTCCTCCCTTCTAATTTCAAGTGGAATGCTCATATACTGCTGCCCAATTTCTCGATCCGGGCCAACTTGTAAAAACCATCCTCCATTATGCAAATGTGGACTCAAGCTACTGCAAGCCTTGTCTATGTACTCCTGAAGAGGACCACTTTGAAATGCAATAGTATGTTTCTTCTGCTGCCCCATTAAGGAATCTAACTGCTCTTCAATACTAGAAAGCCTGACCGTTGACTCGGTACATACAACTCAAAGAACTGTAAGCTCAACGTCTCATTGTAATATGGTGTCCCGAAGTATCTTAGTCCTCTCTTTCATTGCTAGAATAATTTCTTTAACACATTCAATCTTCTTTCGGTGACCATCATCTGGGAGCTCTATCTCATGCCCGTATAAACTCTCCCTAACCTCCATGTGCACCTACTCACTGTCTCGACTGTTGAGCTCATTGCCTTGCACCTCATGTATCTCGCCTGTCATAATTGTTTGAACTCTTGTTGTAGGTGATGAAGAGTGTACCAACTCCAATTCATCACACGGCTTGTCCACAATCTAACTATCAGATGTGCTGGTATCGCTAGACTCACGGGATGGCTCTAATGCTATCTCCTCATGCGCATCCTCATCATGTATTGTTAACTCCAAATCAAGCTCACCATCAACCTGTACTTCAGGCTCATCTTTCTCCACTCCTCCAACTATGTTTTTAAGGAAATTTTGATCCAAATCTTTAGGTTGGCTCCCCAACTTGATGGTGGAATAGTCTTAAAAGAACAATGTTGCACATACCTCATTACCCAAGGCTAGATATTTTGGATATCGAGGAAAGTGTTGCAGTGTTGCTAACCTCTACAAATTTTCAGTTAAGATCCTTCTCATTGTCTTCATGTTCAAGCCCATAGCTAGCCAAGAACATGCTCTGATTTGATACCACTGTAATATCCCAACTGATATTCTATCTTGTTTGACAATATGTTTGTGGTTTCGATGCTTCAGGTGTGCTAGAAATATAGTAAAATTTTGCATGCAAAACAGTGTCATGCCAAAAGGTCCTAAAATATAGTAGATCTGGAGAAAAAATAGGAAATACGACTCAATTGGATTTGAGGAACATACCAATAATTATAGTTGTGATAGTTCTTCAATATAAATAAGACATGCATGACATGCAAGAGATGTAGCCTAGAAAACGTGTTCTTGCTCCAGGAGGTTCGCCCATGCAATAACAACGTCCCTTCTCTGAATTATGATTATGTCGTCACTGTTCCAATACTTGTCGGATGAGGTTAAGACTTTCCAGACCTAGTAGTGTACCCTTCCCGGATACTCTGATGAGTGCATGCAAGAGTTCTGACCTCTCTAAGATCAATAGCAAATTGTTTCCTTCTAAGGAGTGACGCCCTTGTTTCACACGTGTGGAGTTGGTATCTCTCTCAGATGTGCATTCTACAGCCTGTTGAGCTCCCAGTAAAATAGTATGCCCCTTCCGAGTAGAATGGAAGTGACATGCGGAAGAAATACTAAGTTCCTGAATCCCAGTGAATTGTTCTAGTATTTCCAGTTGTTTCCAGCAGTAAAACATTAACCTGCAATAATCTGCTAGATCTCTGAATAACATTGAATACGATGAATAGTTGATGGTGGATCTGAGTGATCTACCCTGAAGTGATTAGGGCAGATAGATTTCGCTGCCGAAAATACTTGTTGGTTGAAGACTTCCGTCTCCAACCCCAACTTGTTGCTGCGGCTACTGCTATTGCTGCTCTCAAAACCAAACTCAAAGATAATAATAATCATGGATCTCCTTTTGGTTCAACTAACCTTCTTATATAGCTTTTAGGGTTAGCATGTCACTTTTAGGGTTTGCACTTTACTTTTTGCATGCATGTAATTCTAATTGCTCGTTGACTTAAGACTGAAGAAATAAGGCTTGCATGCTCTACATGCTTTATGATAATAACTTTGATGGCCCTCTTTACTATACTGATGACTTAATAATACTGAATAATTGTTCTAATATGCTCCCGGTATTAAATGTCCTTAGTCAATTCCCTATTTATCAGTAATGGAATATTACATCGCCCCGATATTTTCCTTGATTTTTTCCTGATCTTTTCGCGATATTTGTCGATTTTTTCGAATATATCGCGGTTTTTTTTAATATTGTGTGATTTTTTGCATTTTTGTATTTTTTAATATTTTTTTATTTTGCCGATACATTGTCGATGTTTAACGACATTTTCACCGATAAATCCAATAATTTATTTTTGGACCCTCGGCGATATATTTGCCGACACGAGATTTGTAACATTGATTTGATCATCTACCATGGTACGTGGGTGTCATGTTAAGCACCCTAGTCATACACATTATTATCGTGGTTTAGCCTTCCAAAAGGCTATGACACATTGACTTGATGAGGGAGCACTATAGTGGATATTGATTGCTTGATAGCGACATGGCATTATTTCATTGGTTGGTTGCTAGGGTGAGTTGAGCACTCTCCTTGTTGGCATCTTTTGGCACACGTGCTGACAGTGGAGGCATGGGTATCTTTTATGCACTATATTATAGCTCCCTCCACTTGTTTATTCATGGTTTTGGGAGAGATGTAATCATTTGCTCATGGTTTCACTATATTACTATTAGCTTGGACCAGTTCATGTACATATCTCTTAGGTGCACCATATATTGAGTTCTTGGATTGAGGCCACCCCACTTGTTTGAGGAGGTCATAGCATCTTCATGGACCACTATGGCACATATTCCTATCGAATACTATTTATGGCATGTTGGTTGAGCCTTGGAGATAGTGTCCTAACCTATTATTCTATTCTTGGCATGTATGATGATGGTTTATGTCTTCCATCCACCTTGGGCATACATATTGAGGTCACTCCACTTTGTGATAATGAGTCTATGACTATAATAGCTATACAGAAGCTGGGCACTTGTTAAATCTTGAGGAGCAAGCCATTGACTCATTGGAGGGAAAGCGCCCTAGCACCTTGGTTTTATTTTTAGTATTCGTTGACTTTATTTAGGGTTTGACCCCTCTTTCTAGTGGATTTCTCTCATTGTTTATTGTATAAGCACATTCTGTGAGGCATGTGGTGAAGCACTCCCATTATTTTATGATTGTGGCACATATGTTGACTCTTGAGGCAAGGATTGGTTTGGTTGACATCTTCTCCACCATTTCCTAGTCGTTTTGCTCTTGGCATTTATTATTGATCGACACTCTAATGGAGCGCTCCTCCTTGGAGAGTGAGATGGCACATTTTTGAGAGGGTGCACCCTTGGAGGCCATATTTATCATTTCATGAAGAGTTTTATGAGATCAGCATACCCAAGACAAGGGAGGCATTTTCCACAAGAGATGCAAATGTGGCATCCTCATTATCTAGTCCATTTGCTTAGTATTTCATCAATGTTCCCCCAAGTTTTCGGGACAGGGGAACGCGTGAGCAGGGAAACGTACATTCAAGACGTGTGGAGACCACCCCCAAATTTTAGGGAAATTCGGGGGGAACCGAGGGACATCTCTGAAATTATAAAAATAAAATAAAATATCAAAAATAATAATTTATTTGATGTATATTCATGGTTGTGCAATGTAAATACTAAATATATTGGTTTATTTTCTAAGTAGTACCAAGTAGGCATGGTAAAAAGCGAAAATAATGGGTGGGGGAGACGTTTCGCCTGGAGTCCCCAAGTCCCCGAGACACAAGAAACGTGGGAAACGCGTCCTCGACCCTGCAGGGCATGTTCCCGTGGAACACTGTATTTCATTGCTCTATGGTTTTTTATTTGTCATGAGTTAGTTGGACAATATTCTTTCTTTACTCCTACCTAGGATAGATCTAGGGTTTTACATTAAATATTATTATTTTATTGGAGGAGGTTTTGACCCTCATTTATAGAAGATGAGCTCTTCCAATTGTAATGGTTGTTGGTGAATTAGAGAGACACCCTTGTGCTTGTTCAATTGTTCTATTGTGCTAATGAAGGCCATGAAATTTTGAGATTTTGTTTATCATGTGTGGCTTCCCATTTCATTCATCATACTGATTTGATATGCTGGAAATTATTGTTATCACATATTTTGTAGTTGGGGACCAGCCTATCATTTTTCCAGAACAGACCACTGTCATGAGCCTAGTCCTTATACTTGAGGCAGTGTTTCATCAGAGCATATCAGTGGATGATTGATTTATATTAGTATTGAGCAGTTGAATCATGCAAGGGCATAGAAGCAGAGGGGACACCCAAGTCATTTTGAGCCCTCTTCATTGATCTCCCTTGTCATACTTTTCAAATCTTGGTTCAGTGGGCGTTTAGGAGAAGAGTTATACAGTTGGGTCTTATCTTTCCTTGCCATTCAGAGTTAGCAAAGTTAGCACAGGTGGACTTTATTTGCAGCTACAGCTCAGTGCAGGTATATGGCATAGGTATTCTATGGATGTCATGATTTCTATTGATATATTGACTATGCTAGACCTTGTTGTAGATTGGTGATCATATTGGATTTTATGGTTGTTATTAGTAGGACTTGTACTCGAAGTGATATAAGTGCATTAATGGTAGTTTCATGTACATGCTCTTGTTTAGGTTAATTGCATATGTAAAATATAAATCAGTTCCCTCTCTCCTGGTTCAATGCTTATACATTTCCATCACCCATCTCATCCATTAATTGTTAGAAAATCCTTTTCACTTGGTCTTCACTAATTAGCTTGAGGACCTCCCCCTCTGTGACCTCTTTGATTGGCTGGCCTACATGTTTTCTCTTAGTGTCTTGGATCTAGAGTGTGTGGCAAAGTCTATAGACCTGTTGATCTTTTTATGCTTGAAGCTCAGGTGGCTTGAGTGGTTATGGGAATATGAGTGGTGGATCCTATGGATTTTTATGTTTATGGATTCATCCATGAAGTCAGATTTGCATTTTAGGCGAGGAAAGATCCAAATTTGAGCGAAACCATGGTTTATTATTATTTCCAGCATAATAATTTAAAATTAAAAGATGACTAAGGTTTGAGATGTATGATTTGGGATAAGTTAATGGTGAAATATGACTTGGGTTATGTTATGATATTCTCATAACCACCTTTGGCCACCTTTTCTAGCATCACAACATGTTATTACTTGAAATTATGGTGTTCATCTTCATGGTGGGGTGCACTTTTCCCTTGGGGCGAAATGGATCAAAATAGCTAAAATAAAAGCAAGAAAATCAAGTTATAACTTGAAAATATGTAGAGGGGGGGCTAATGATCCCCCCATGTCCCCTAGACATCAAACTTCTCAAAAGAATGATTTTTCATGTTGTAAAAATGGGTTGTAAGAGTTAGAACGCCCCCCTCATTAGATAGTCATTTCCATCTTTTTTTAAAAGATAAAGCGAGATTTAATCTCCACCATTAATCATGTTTTGTATTTTTAGCTATCGGTCGTCCCCATAAGGATTGGTTAGGGATTTTGCTCCTTTCTTAGCTATAAAAGAGAGAGAGCTCCTCATTTGTAATGGGCTCTTGGCTCTTAGAAGCAGTAATAATAAATTTTCTCTTGTGCAAATTTTGTCACTGTGATTGATATGATTAGTTTATCTTTCTTTACAATCACCTTCTATTGCCAGATCTTTGAAATACTCCATTACCAAAAATATTTTTCAGGTTTGTGGGTTTACAAGAGGAGGGTGATTTCACTCAGGGTGCCTTGGGCGACTTGGACATTTTGGGTGACTTGCTCTTTCTGTGACAGGGAGTTCATTTGTTAATGAAAATAAATATTGCTATTGTCATTTATTTTTATTGCCATCTCTTCCGGTTACTCTTGTTAGCTCAAATCAATTTTGCAAATTCCAATTTTATTGTTATCTATTGCATCTCATATCACTAATTGTATTTTGGGGTTTTGCAGGTCGACTTCATTGGGGAAAATGAAGGGTGATTTGGTGTGGAGCAACTTCGTGATCTAATTGGTGATGTTCAGAGAGGAGAAATGACCCAATCTATCATCTGGTTCCAGGTGTGTACTCGAACTTTGTTGGAGTAGCTTTTGTCAACAAAATAATAATTAAATATCTTTCAAAAATTCTTGTGATCGCATATTTAGTTATTTGAATATTTTTCCACTTGGGTATTTTTCATATTGCATCCTGGAGAAAGCATTTAGCCATAACAACTTCATCGAGACCCCATCAACCTCAGTAACCACGGCACTGATCACTAGTCATTTAGCCCTAGGTGGGTATTTGTCTAGTTTACTTTGCATGCGTGGTTTGCTTGCTAACGACTATTAAACAGTTTGATCTTGAGTATGTAGTGAGACATCTTAGCATTAGGGTTTGTCATTAAACATCATCCATCTTTTTTCCTAACTTATTTCCATAGTTCAATCATTTATCTCAAGGGAGGCAACTTGGGATCATTTCACCCTAGCACCATCTTCCTAGATATCTAAGTTAATTTACTACTGAGTGTAATTCCTTAAAGTGGATTATATCATTCATATTTAGCTAAAACCTTAGTCAATCCATCTAAACCCTAGCTCAGAGCCATTTCATTTAGTCCAGGAAGCATCCTTCAGGGTACTCTTCATTTACAAGTTTGTTAAATCTTCAATTGTGCCCTGTAGCAAAAAAGGGGCGCATTCCGGAGGGTGCATTCTTGAGATAAGAAGGGTGCAACTGCTGGACAAAAGAGGGCACAGATCTGAGGACTGAGAAGTGCACTTGATCTGAGTCAAAGAGGGGTCATCAGGAGGCTGAGATTGCTTCTTCAGTGACTAATCGGATTCATCAGCAGTGTGATCAGAGATTGATCAGACAGAGAAGGGTGCATTCCAGAGCAATGGGGACGCATTTCACTGGAGGAGGGCGATCCCTGAGAGAGGGTTCGTCCAGGTCTGAGAGAGAGCACTCATCAAGACATAGGAGTAGAGGCAGAGGGGCGTGAGGTGTAAATCAGAGAATAGTGATACAAAGAGAGGCACAGTTAGGAGGCAGAGAAGCACAATCTGGGCAGAGGGGCAAATTCCCAGCTACACCAACTATTCCCAGCTACTTCCAGCTATTCCAGCAGTTAGCAAACTTGAGATAAGTTTGTGTTGGTATCTTTTAGATTGCATCGTAACTGCTTATGATATAAAAGCTTCTATCTCTCTCACTGGTTTTCCCGCAGGAGTTTTTCCAGGATCATTTGATCAAAAATATTGTGTCAAGTTTCATGTGCAATTGCTGTTGTTAAAGAGTAGTATTGATCTCATGTGTTGCAAGTTATAATTTATTATATTGTGCTTTTATATTCTCTGGGATTGAGAATCAGTATTAGTATATTGCATGGGATTAGAGAGATTTGTGACCGTGTTGAGATCAGTGTTTTCAGTGTGCCCTATCTGAAAAATCTACACTCAGTGCATTAAGTTTGAAGGCTTCACATACCTCACAACCTCTCACAAGAGGGCAGAAAACCAATCAAGTTCATTGACAGATAGAAGCAGAACAAAACAAGGCAAGAGGCACCCAGAGTTTGCTTGCGGTTAGTTATGCAGATATTCAGATGTAAATTGCATTTACCTTGATAAGCAATTTTTGTCAAATAGTTCTGTTGCTTTTTAATTTCTAAGCCAGTACACATGCCAGGCCTCTATCAATAGAAACTGGAGAATCGGACATAAAGAATTTTCAGAAATTAGACATTTTGTACTTGATTTCAGGCTAATTACATTTCAAAAAAGAACTTTGTATTACTTTGTTGTACATTTCAGCCACATCCTTTTTTAATATAGATTCTAACAGTTCTGTTTAAAAACATAATAATAAAAAACTCTTGCAGATTACTCCACATCCTGCACGAGCAACTCAGTTACCCTTACAGGAGTGTTTTAACTTTTTGCAGTCATTATGTTTCTGCAACCGTTTCAGCTAATACCTCAAGGAAGGTTGTACTCTGTCTAATATTTTCCATCAATATAAAAGAGTTTCAGAGAACATAGCAAATATTTTGAATCTTCAAGAATCATAATATTAAAGCAAATAGTACAGTTAACACTTAATTGAGTTTATTTAGCTACTCAAGTCTCGTATCATCAAGATTAATGTGAATTGAAGATTCTGAATCTTCCAAATCACACTGTTGACTGTACAACTGTAAGGAAGATGTAGTAAACTGGTTACTAGAACTGTGCACAGTAAGGGCTAAATTTTCTGAAAGGTGCTTCCTGCACAGGTTCTATAGGAAAACAGAAAATACATTAACAGAGACAAAGCAAGTGGGATCTAACCTCTTTCTTGTCATTACCAACAGCTGCAAGTCCAAGAAAACGCGTTACATGTGAAGCTCCATGATTTGTATAAGGCTCCCTAGAATAAAATATACCTTCAGATCCTGCAATATGATACCTAACCAAACAAGGAATTAGAAATTGTGCTTTAATCAATGATATATCTTACATTTCCTTTAATCAACTAATTTCTGCATGGAAAGTCCACCTCCATAACAAGCAACTATGATACCATAGAATCTTAGAAAACTGTCAACTTCAATTTGTTTTGCTGCCTAAAGAACACAGTTTTGGGAATGCAGTAGACCAGACAGATTTGGACTCTTTTCAATATCCACATTCCTGAATGAAACAGTCTGGGGATTGCATAGAATGAACAGCAATAGTTCCCATACGATTTCCCCTAAACATTTCTGGGGCAGTTCCCAAGGCAGTTCATTCAGGAAAACAATGACTCGTTTCAGTAACAACGTTTCAAAAGATCCAAAGAAATGAAGAATGGGAGATGCAGCAAAATTTTCAATCACAATTGAATAGCTTATCTTCAAATACGAAAAGAAATGATACAGTTCTTGGGAATTTGTCAAGTTGATCTTTCCACAAATTATCAGAATGGAAATGAAGCACGTTTCTTAGATAAGCAGTAAATATGAACTAGCATTCTTTTAGATAAAAAGAAAACATTTCTTTTGAATAGTTCCCTTAAGCTTTTATAATGCAAAGGCATTAATTGAAAGATCTTTTTAACAAAGCTTCCTTTTTTCTCGCTACTAGAGGCCTTTTTTTCTATTTATGTTTTGAAGGATCTCTCTTCGACGATAATGCAGTATAGTAACTTTTATAAGAAGTTATATAGTAATCTACTGAACCATTAACCCTTCATTGCCAAACTGGGTAATAGTTAAATGTATATTTAGTTTTTCTTATACCTTTATGCATTGACCAAGGTGCTTGGAACAGATTTTCTTAAATACTTGTTTGTTTTACAGTTAAAGGTCATATATTGGAAACAAACACAACGGTATGAAAAATAGTTGGACCATGAATAAGTTAGAATTTCCATGCCCTGTTCATCAAATACTCATGCAGACCGACAAAAGAGGATTTAGATTTCAAGCCACGGGTATAAACTTTCTCCATGCCTCCATTTGATAACAATTATGTTCCTCCTCAAGGTCAAATTAATCCAAAGGTAATGAATTGATCTATTCACAATGAATTATCATAGAGTTGTGTACAATTGGTTTACAAAACTTCCAACCTCACAATATTGCTTCTCTATTTTTTAATACGTTCATGACATACATACCTCTTGTGACATGCTTCAAGGGTTTTCTCACCTCTATGATGTATAGATATATCACTGCAGTTTTGTCATTTATCTTCTACTATGGTACATCAAGACCAGTCATGCTTTTGGGCATCTAAGGGTTGTTCCCGCAGAACAATGTTGTTGATTATTTTGGCATGTTCCTCTCGCCTTGGATCTTTTTTTTCTTCTTTTTTTAATATTGGTACATGGCAGCGGAGTGTGTAGAGTGCTGTGTGAAATATGGAACAAAGAATACGTAGGTGGGTAGAAGAGTGGGATGGAAATGGATTGGAAGTCAAGGTGGGTAGAAGAGTGGGATGGAAATGGATTGGAAGTCAAGGTGGGTAGAAGAGTAGGAAGGAAATGGAGCGGAAGTCAATCCATACGCAGCAGATAAATGAGCTAAAGTAAATGTGGAAGTGGATGGCCTCTTGGGCCTAACTTTTTTTTTGCCTCCTCACAAGAGTTGGTGAGTTGGTGCCAAATCTACAGTTAGAAAGGGCTCTGATACCAAAGTAATAAACCAAATTGGTTCATCAACAGAATAAACAAAATAATAAGATAGCATAAAGGAATCCATATAGACAAAAAAAAATGTATTGAATATATAAAATGGTTGATGAATACAATGGCATGTATAAGTATACATTGAATGGTCACCTGCTTGGATAGACATGTCTTTTAGACATGTGACCTTTGGTTATTTAATATTGCTTTATTATGATTATTATTACTATTATTATTGTTATAGGTATATTTAAGAATGTTACAAAGAGGCCCATGGGTTTAGCTCAACTAATTGTTGCCAATGTTATTGGGCATTTGGCTAGTTCCGTACCAACATTTGCCTATTTGAATCCCCCGGGAAGAAGCACACTAGTCTACAACATACACTGACAAGTTTACTAGGGATGCCATCCATAATGTGGGGAAGCAGCCCTTGGGTTTCCCCACGAGATTTTTGTTGGAAAAAAAATGTATGTTACAGATAGAGTGGGGTACAAAGAAACTGAGATTAAGCAACAAATAGCTTCAAGACACAAGAGTGTTGAGAGCAAACCACGGGGAAAAGGAGAGCCAAGGAACAACTTTATAGCTGATGGCATGGATTTAAGCCATTAATGCTCCATATATCATTGCATTTGGAACACCTCTTTTAATTCTAAGGGAACACCAGGAATGTTTTCAGTCAGTGAGAGCCTAAGTGCTATAGAGGCCTCTGTCATTCTGGCCCTTGAACAATCAGTTTCGCATGAAGAGTGTTACCCACCTAAGTTGCACTTAGATGGACTTTCAAGTGAGCCGTCGGAGATTGAACAAGTCAATTGTTCAATATCAGTGTTCAAAAGTCCATGCAGGCCATTTTGATTTTTTGCCCTTTTTTCAATTTTTTGCATGTGTATACCCCCAGCATGATGGCCTTTTGTAAAAGGCTTGACCTTCCTAAGACTTGGTCATCAATCTAATTACTCTAGAGTGTTTTCTCCTTGTTAATTATATGTTGCTTTTCAGCAACTTATAATTTTCAAGTTTTTTACTCAATCCTCCAAAGCTAGAGCAATTGTCTTGGTGGTTAGGCCTTAGGGAGTTATTAAAGCCTAGTGTCAATGCATATTACCATGCTAGTCATTATTTTTTAGTCATGTGAACATGCGATAAGTCCCCCCTAGGTTTTTTTATTTTTCAGCTAGAAATAAAATTTCCCTCAAAAAAATGGGATAGTTTAATTGTAAAAAATTAAAAAAGCATAAAGGTAGTGCTAGGGGGTCAAATTTGCCATGGGAATGCTCATTTTCTATCTTAGAGCACCCATTTTACCCATGTACCCACTTTGAGGGTAAAATTAGTGATTTTTATTCGCTAAATATGATTTTCTCTCAAAAAAGTCAACAAAGACCAAATAATTAAGAAAAATATAGTGTTCCACCAAGTTTCCGGGAAGCAAGAGCGGGGAAACGCACATTAGGGATGTGTAGAGACACCCCTAGATTTTGGGGTATGGGTGGGGGAGTGTTGGGGTCCCTAGCATAGGGGGGGTCATCTCTAAAATTATTAAAAAATTTAAAAATATATATATAAATTCAAACATATGAATATATCAATTCCTTATACCATCAACATTTACATAATTGAAATTCATCATTGTGCAATATAAACATGATATTCAATTCGTGAATCGTAATGACGATGCTAAAAACTAAAAAATATGCTAAATTCTTAAATATGGCTTTGTTAAATAATATCTTAATTATATAAATTATTAACTACATAAATAATTAACTAATATATAATTAACTACATAAATAATTAACTAATATAATCTATTCACTACATAAATTATTAACTAATATGAAAAGACTGCCCACACAGGTGTGGCTCATTGGCAGTTCACTTGATATGAAGTCGCATGTTGTAAATTGGAGGTCTCGAGTTCAAATCACACCCAACTTTACCTGTGTCCCATGCTTGCGGGGTGTGTGGGGCACCTAGGGGTATAGTGGTAGCAGGATTGGATCCCTGGACCCCGTGTCATGCGAGTACCAGCCCAGTCTCCAGTTGTCGATTCCCCTAGCATGGGTGGTATCCAGAGGATGCACAGGTGAACAAGTTCAATTGGTGGTATATGGAGGACGTGCCGAAGGTGGAATTCACAGCAACGAATGCAGGTCGACAACATCAAACCTTAAATAAGCCCTAACTGAACCTTTACGATTTACATAGATCCATGGGCCAAAGAACGATGTTGTCCATGGCTACTAGTGCTCACGAGCCTGTCCAAACTCTAGAGAAAGATGATGTCCACGAGCCAATGCTGACAAGTCACAGTGCTCACAAGCTAGTGCTCATGGAGCCCCCCATTTTCGAGAGGGGGCATGCAAAAGCCCCCCAATCAAGGAGCCTTCAAAAGTTGTGCTTCCCCACGTTTCTAAGAAAAGGGGGCACAAGGAAACGTTTCGCATGGAGCCTCCAAGCCCCCGAGGCGTCAAAAATGTCGGGGGCGAGCCCCCAACCCTGGGAGATGCATCCTTGTGGAACACTAGAAAAAACAACCATCCCATAAATCAGGGAACATGTCTAGGACATGTTTCAATCATCCGAAGTGGTGGCAAAAGTTTGGTAAGTCAAGGACGAGTTGAAAGGGAGCCAAGCCTCTTGACATAAGATTGGATCGATTTCTCATTTAGAGAGGGCGCATTTCCTCATAGGGATGGCGCATATCTCATGGATGGGGGCACAATTATGGATGAAAGGTTGCAGACTTAGAATGAGGACGCATCTCTTGAGTTGGAGGTGGCAACAATCAACTCCGGCACACTCCCAATCAACTCTATGTCATGTTCCTTTCCGAATGACATAGAGGCGACTTATTAACCTGTCTAATTCCCGTAGGCTATAGTCGGACATTAAGGAATTATTAATTATTAATTATTAATGTCACCTAGGCAAAAATCATATTATTAAGTGACATTTAATAATTAATTGGCTAGACAACTTTATAAAAGTCCTTTCTAATTAAATTTGAGCGGAAAACGCAAAGTAGGGCCAAAAGGGGGTCAACGTGAAATTAAAATATGAAAAGGGGTTATTTTCTCACTAAAGTCACTTTATATTAATTAAAAGTGAGACAGTGTCAAGGGAATTTGAAAAGTCACAAGAGGGAAAAATGATATTATAAAAAAGACATGAGAGCTCGTTCTCTCCATTCTTGTCATTGTATTTTCAAAACTAAGAGCTCTTGAACTTCTACTTTCTCTTGGACGAAACCCTAAGTGAGAGGGATTCGAGTTTGGTGGTGAGACTATCCACCCTAGTCAATTTGACGGAGAGATCATTCAAATTTCTCTCGTGCTTCAGTGCCGTGGAATTTATTTGGTTTTGTTTTCAGATCTAAGGAGAGAGCCATGAATTTCAGTGTTACCTAGGAGGGCGCACCCACTAGTTAGAAATGGCATTTACAGCAGGGCGCATTTGTGAGGTATCTCTGCTTTTGTAGGAGGGCGCACCCACTAGTTAGAAATGGCATTTACAGCAGGGTGCACTTGTGAGGTATCTCTGCTTTTGTAGGAGGGCGCATCTCTGGAAGCCATCACCTACACAGTCATGAAAAATCTCAGTCTTGGAGCAGGGCGCGCTCAAGCTTTGATTTTTACAGTGTTGAAAAGTGGTTTTCCTGCTGGAAAAAGTTATATCTATTCTTGTCTCTTTCTTGAAGAAGGGCACACCATTGGGGGTTGGCATTTAACTATCAGAGGGCCGCATTTGAGGAACAGGGGAAGCCTGTCTCCATACTTTACTCCACTCTCTTATGCTGCAAATGAAGGACAAATGTACCACAGATGGTTTGGGAGAAGTTCACATCAGCAGGGAATAGAAAGTGTTCACTGTGCATCCATTGTTGAAGGCAGGACGTAGACATTTTCCTGTAGCAGCAGACTCTTTTCAAGCTTGTATTTCCTGTAGCAGACAGACACCATACTTTTACTGTGCAAGAACTTGGAAGGAGGTCGAATTTTCTATTGTGGGAGACTACCGTCCATTGATAACTATTTTCTTGTCTTGGAGTTGGAAGTGAACAACAAGTGCAGACTTCATTCTTCAAGTTCCAAGCATGTAATCCATTTGTTTAATGAAAATAAATGCAGATCTGAGTTATCTACTGAATCTGATATTTAGTGTGTGATTGCTACTGTTATGAGATAAATTTATGTTTAATGGTATTACATACTACCACTTGCAAAAATACAACATTTAACCCAACAGCCAATGCATAAACTTAATTCCAAAGATCTGAAATACTCTACAGTAAACAACAGCCAAATGCACTCAAGTGTTTGTCAAAATACTTACACCAAATGTCAGTGAATGTGGTAACAATCAGCCTTCAGAAAAGGGTGTAACCTATAGCAGTGATCTCTTCCAGTGTTATCTCCTTGAGTAGTTGGATGTTGTTTAACTAGTAACCACTCCTCTACAATGTGCCAAGGAATCATCGTGATAACCCCCAAAACTCTTTAGTACTCAGAACTACCAGAGTGCAGATTGAACCTACAGTCAATAATATTCAAGTTGAATCTTTTTGGCCAAGCAAATAATCTACTTCAGTATAAACTAAAATGTGGGATAAAGTTCATAAACGGAGACTTGCATAAGGTTGTGTGTAGACAGTTGAAGGGCAGGTTGCAATTCTGCAGCAGCAGGGGTAAAGAATTCACAAGAAATCAAAGACATCCCTGGCCCTATCGTTAAGTTGTTTAGGAAAAAGTGGTCTACGTTGGCTAGGGGCATTACACTTTAGCTCACCCTCAATCAGCTCAAGCGTTTTCTACATGTGTCAAAGGAGGTCTCCTTGGGAAATGAGCCCTCCCTTCTCCCCTTTTGCTATTTAAGCAAGTGCTCTCTGTTATATTTTTAAAAGTTTTATGCCCAATAACAAGAAGATCACCGAAAGAATATCAAGCATAGCAAGACAAAGAAGACACAAAGATTTATCCTAGGAAACCCCCGTGGGGAAGAAAACCCAGAAAACTTCCTCGATATAGAATCCAACCAAGTACAGTGTAAGACCACAAGACTAAGATAGACTGCTTCTTCTCCTCCAAATGGACTCCTCTTTCTCTCTCTAGCGAACTTGCTTGAGTTGTTGGTGTGTGCAAATGAAGAGGGTGCCTCATCTATTTATACACATCAATTGTGAAGCCTAATAACCCAACAGGGCCGATTTCATCTCTCCAACAAGGTCGACTTGCCTTGAGAGAGACAAAAATACATTCTAATAATTCTTTTGTGGGTTCTATTGACTCGGCTTACAACGGAGGTGTTCCGACACTTTAGACTAGGTGAGTGACCAAGCGTAGGAGACGTCCCTGTAACCAAGATGACCCTATAAAATGTGAAGTGAAGAGAATAATCCTAGGGATCTTGATTGAATCTCTTAGTAATATGGTTAATTAAAGATCTAAACAGTTACTAAGAGGAAATGAGTGTGCACATGAAAAGCCCTAAATTACCCTAGGCTTTTAAGCATGAAAATCAGATCTAGGGGTAGTTAGGTGCAATTAAGTGAAATTGGACACAAGATTAATTGCTAAATGCAAGATGAGACAACTGGAAGTGATTCTAGCGATACCCAATTCACAGATTGAAAGATACCCACTTCTCCCAAGGAGGTCGTCCTCCTCTAGAGGATAGGCCAATGCGTTGAGTGGGTAGATGGAGTTCGATGGCCGTGAAAATTTAGATCTAATGGTTTTATAATATTTCTAAAGTGGGTTTTAAATATTAAAGCCAGCCACAAACTAGAACCAACAGATCTAAGAAATGAGGGTTGTAAAGTTAGGGTTTTTATTGTTTTAATTATGACCGAGACAAGAATTACTGAAAAATAAAAGATAGGAGAAATTTTAACTTACCAGGAAATGAGAGATGGCGTGAGATGTTTCCTTTTGTCCAACGTTGTCAACTTGGATGATTAATTTTATCCCTGGTTGAGGATCCAGTTTGCCCAGTGCTCCCTTCAATTCAACAAGAAAGATTTGAATTGAATTCAACAAGAAAGAAAATGTTTGCAAAAGAAATCAAAAGGAGAGACGAATCGAATGCTAAGCAAAATCGATAAGAAAACCCCCGTGAGACATCCTAGAGAGAGAGAAAGAGAGACGCCCCTCTAAATTGCCCTCTACCAAGTGCGCCCTCTTGCAAAAATAAGATCACACCAAAGATATGTCGAGAAAATAAAAGATAAACACCCAGTGCCCAAAGAGACGCACAAACACAAAAGTCGCAAACTCCTCTAAGATTTCACTAGTAAGCCAAAAGATCTTCTATTATTATTTCTAGCAAAGAGTCAAATTCCCGATGGGATACAATGAGGGGGGATCTCTTCTTTAAATAGCTTTTGCGAAACACAAACCCTAACTTACTTTTTCATCCAACGGTTGAGATTAAGACATCATCAATGGTGGAGATCTTTTAATTTTACATTACATGGATCAACTTAGACGAATACATTTGAGGGGAGTGAATTACCTCATAAAGCCCATTTTTACAACATGATAAATTACACACTTTTAATTTGGCCATTTTAACCAATTTCGCCCTATGGGGGACGTCCTCCCCAAGAGAGCCAAAAAAAATCTAAAACATTAAACTGGTTGAAACTGGTGTAGATATGTCCAGAGAGCCATAATAAATCATCTGGAAGCATTCCCTTGCCAATTCCTTGACCAAACAATCGATTTCCTTAGTGTTTTTCCTAGTTCATTTTTTTAATGGTACATCCTCTGAAAATAATAAAATCATCATAACTTCTTTCAGGCTAAGAAGTGGGGCAAACAAACTGCACAGAAGTGTCTGGAGACATAGTAGATTAATACAAGTGACTACTCATATTCCCTGGAGCACTGTGGCACTCTAGGAGAACCATACCGACTGCAATCTGTAATAAAAATATGATCTATCCAATAATAAAGTGATAATAATCACTAATCATCCAATCTGAGACCAAACTCTGAAAACTGAAACTACGGTATTGGTCTTGGGCATGTCTGGAGCAAATATATGTCATTTTTTTAGTCATTGCCTTGGGAACCATGTTTGAGTTGGTCAACTGGGTTGACCAGGTCAAAATACCCAAACTAAAAATGAGATACTGAACTTAGTTGAACCTGCATGCATCCAAGGTAAGAACTACTCCAAGATGTATATTAAAACCCAACTTAAATTATACCATTCAGAATCATGGTGACAATAATAAAAATACTATTAACCAGTAAGATATACCTGTGTCTTTAAAAAATCATTGAACCTTCTGGAAGTCTCTTGTATATGCCATACTTACAAAGTTTAAACAATTTGTTAGTGCTAGGTGAGGATGGAAAACAAGGCTAAAGTAAAAGGGTGATGACCTCTAGTTGATTTTGACCATGTGGTCTCTCTGAATGATGACAAGTACACAACCATAATGACATATGCATGACAGATAGCAATAGGGATGGTGGTGTCTCACAAATGGATAAAGTACTTGGGCTTGATTCTTTTAGGCTCTAGCAAGTTTCCATTTAAAAAAATTTAGCAATTTGCAACACTAGTCAACCTCCAAAGGTAGGTGCCCTGTAAATCCTTATGGGCTTCCAGAAAATGACAAAGACATAACCCTGACAAGTCAGCCTCACCCTGTTGCCCTTTAGGGGAAAATGAGTCGTACATTATACAATGAATGAGTGCTCATCCTTTAACCATTGACTTTTCAAACAACATTTAACTTTAACACAAGATAATAGCCAGCCCCCAAAGGCAGGTGCCCTAGAAAGCCTTCTGGGTTCCAAAAAATGACTAAGGCCTGGCCCCACTGCCAGCGAGCGTCCATAGCCCTGATGGGTTTGCCTCGAACTATTGCCCTTGTGGAGGCAAATGAGGCTTACATCATACAATGGATGAGTGCTCATCCTTTGGCCAGTGACTAGTTTATAACATTTATACTTTTACATCATTTAGATATATCATTTATGTGTTACAAATTCCAATGTTGTAGTGTCTAAAAACACTGTTGGTTGGAGCACTTGTTTTTTAGGACTAAAGGAAAACCATCTAGTGAACTTGGCCACATTAACCAAGCCACATAGTTCATAGCCAGAGACACAGAAAAACATGGAGTTTGTCATGCACAGGGGTCAAGATGGGGAAAAGGATCTTCAATCTCATAGGTCTCAATCAAACAATAGGTCATGGGAAGAAATCAATTATGGATGAATTGGATGGATGGGGACAAGTGATACATGGAACAAAATGGCACTAAGGTTTAAAAGTTGTGTAAAGCATGGCATAAGCAACAGTCTTCAACATCAGACTCTTTAATCATTCTCAACACAAGTTTAAGCATAAGTACAACATATAATATAAGCATAGGTCACCATAATCATCATAGCATAACAAGTCCAAAGTCTTAGTATATATCAGAGAGCAAAATCCTACCAAGGAGCCATATACATGTCTCTACCTGATATGCCCATCTATAAACTGAGTACCATATTTGTTGCTCTCCTCGAATGTACTAGGTTACCACTGAAGTCATCTCAAAGGACAAGGAGATCTCAGTCCTGGCAAGAAAATACTCTGTATTTGTTGTTGAACAAAGGGATTTGAATGGCTCATGTCGCAAAAATTATCCATGTTGTCTCCTTATGACTCGGCCTTATGGTAATGTCTGTGGCATAGACTCTAGGCGAGTGCCATGCTATGGTTTAATCAAAAATCTTAGGGCTGATCTGTTTGCATGCTTAGACATTTCCACTAGGATGGATGTAGTTGTCATTGACTTGCCCCCAGCATATGGAATGTTTTTATCTAGGAAGTGGGCAGTTGGTCTAGGAGGATACCTTATGATGGATTTATCATATCTTTGGGTTCCAAACTCTGACGGAGCTCTCATTAGGATTAATAGAGAACCCTGTTATGAAAAGCATTTGGAGACTTTTGAGGAAGGGATTAAGAACACATATGGAGATGAATTGTTGAATAATGCTAAAGCTAATATTGTAGAAGATGAAAATGAAGTTTGGGAATATGGGCAACCTGAAAACATGTTCATGGCAATGGGAGATTTTGATTCCTCTTTTGAAGAAGAACAGATAGCTGAAATTACTAGGAGAATCAACTTGGAATTGCTTATGAATGAAAGCTTGGAAGAGTTTAAAGAATTGAGAAGAAATGAAAATCAACCTCAAGGTCAGAAACAAAATAATGCAATAAATCAAGATCAAATAATCGAGAGTCCTACGCTTGAAGTTGATGAAATTGATGATATTGGGGATGTTGAAAGAATTCCTTGTAAAGTAAATGAATGGTTTGCTTTAATTGACCATAATAGAGAGAGGGAAAGCCAAGGGCTGGAACGTATCTACCCATGGGCAAACCATCCGGAGTCAACTGTTGTAGTAGAGGCTAGTGACGAAGCCAATAGTTCCCATTATTCTGATGTGGCTGGGTCATTATCTCATTTGTCTTTAGAAGACGGTAATCTAACTCAAGTCTATGATAACTCTCTAAGTTGGGAAGAGGATGTTTTAATTAATGATGCACCTGAAGGAGAATTAAATCTTAACAATCTTGCTATATTTCAGACTCCTTCGGATTCTCCAAATAATGTTTTATCTGCATATCCTCTCATCCCTAATTTTGTTCTTCCACCTGAGTCATCTAGTCATCCTAATCATGATCTTTCTCACATTCCTAGTTCTTTGGAATCTCAGTCATAAGTAGTTCCAACTGAACTAGAATGTATGCATATTTATGTTCCTACAAGGGAAGGCTCTAGCCACAATACTGCTATATCCCATATGCCTCATCCCTTGGAAGAAAATAGAGACTTCTGGATTGTAGGGGAAACTGTCAAAAATGTAATATCTCCTCATAAGGAAAGGCCTAATGCGAGTGTCCAGGAGACGAAGAGAGACATTAGAGAGATCCTAGTTGGTAGCGTAGCTATTTCCATTGATGGTGGTCCACCTAGATTTAATGCAGTTCCTTCCAAGGTGAACGTAACTTATCCATTTGTGAGACACTGCCATCCCCTGTATTGTTGCTAGTGCGGCATATGCTAGAGTGAGTATCCCCTTTCCATATCCAAAGTGTCACAGTGGTGAGTTAGTAGTCACCCTTCAGCCTAGCCTTTTGATTTTAGCCTTCACACTTCACTAGCAAATTGATTACAACTATGAAGTGAATATGGTCTTGAAAGTCTGGTCTAAGTTATAGCTAATTAATGAAACTCTATATTTGGTTGATACATCGCCAATGAAATGATTGCTACTTGTTATAATTGTTATTTGAATTATTTGTAGAGCATGTCTTAACCTTTAAACACTTGCAGCAGATGGATGTTAGCATGGGTTATATTATTGATCATTTACAGATTATTATTTTATCTACCTGGGCATATTGGATATTATTCTTAATCATGCATAGATCTGTAGGGTGTATGAGTATGCACCTTAGATGGATTTGGACTCCTGAGTCCAATGAGACAGCTTGTTTTCAGTTTCCGGCAGTTACAATAATGATTTGTCTCAGTGTACCATTCTGGTGCAGTTTGCCATGCTGAATGGCCTGTCAGAGCAGAGAGGTGATTTGTTTGGTTCACCTAGGGCCTTGTATGAGGAGGGGGTGGTCTAGCCACTTGTTTTTACCATATTACCCCCCTTCTAGAGAGCTTGGTGAGCTCAGTTTGACAACGCTGGCACTCTAGGAGGCAATCTTGGCCATATCACGTTTCTCGAGGCAAATTTAAAATAATAAAAATGGCTACTGAAGAATTCGATTTGGGCTACTGAGGCAAGGAAATGGCATGGGATGAGTTTTGATGATGAGTGTGATGTCTTCCACTCCTCCAACTGTTTCAGCACTTGGATGGACCCACATCCATCTCTCTGGCATATTTTATTATTTTCTGGAGCTTTTGGAGGCTCACAATTGCCTCAAAGAGGCACTATTTTGCATTTAAAAATTATATTTATTTTTATTGTACCATGGAGACAGACTAGGGATGTTAGTTAACACCCCCTAGACCCACCATGAGCTTTATTTATTTTTTATTGAGTGGGATCCCCTCTCCTAGGGTGATTTGGTCCATTTATATATTATATTATTGTATTGATCCATGTACTCTATGATGAGCTCATCTCAACCATTGATTAGAACATTTTTATCTTTTAATCTTAGCCACCCATTTGAAAAGTGGTTATGATTTTGGTATCTCTCATTCCTATTTAAAGGAGAGAGCTTCTCATTTGTAAAGCGTCTTGGATCTAGATAATAGAAAAACTATTCTTGTGGAAATTTTTGGATCACCTTTGCATTTGGTGTTCTTCGATGGTAATTGGAAAGTCTATTGCTTCCTAGCATTTGGGTATTTGTGGTGAGATCTATATTTTTTGGAAACATTGTTTTGTCTACAGGAGAGCGACTTCATTTGGGCATTTTTGCAAGGCTTCCTCAACTCGCTTGTTGGGCATCGTTTATATCAGGGGGTTTTCATTAGTATCATTGTAATCTATGATTTCATCTTGCTAATTTTCTATAGCATTTGTTCTTTTCTCTTGACGCATCAAATCTGATATGGTTGACGTTTGTTGTGCAAGAGAGAGGGCGTATTGGCTTCCTTGGGCAAATCGTTTTACATAGAGACTTCCTCCAAATCATCTCAAATTGATCGGGACGGCATAGATCATCATTATCAAGGCATCTACAAGGTTTTCTAGGTAAGATCTATAGGTTAGTTCTTCTTTTCTTGATCTCAATCCATTGGCATCTTCATTTTCATGTCAAAACCCTAAATATTAAAAAAATCAAAAAATATTATAGATCAAACCGCTTGATCTCTTGGCAAACCATTTATGGGTTTTGTAGATCGTGTCAAACCCTAAGTGGGTCTTCCTAGCGGTTCTGCTTAGGGGACTCCATTGGGCCCAAATCCCAAGGCATTGCTCTCTAAACCCTAGTGCAACCCTTCATTTGGCCATTTTCTCTTGTGATTTGATCTTGTCCTTGAGGCTCGGGCACTTTGATACTGTTATACCTTCCTTCGAGTCTATCTCGTGGTACTAGGTAGCCCCAATCTTGTTTTTACCCTCCCTCCATTGGCCACGTTTCCCAAGGCAGTGAATATTGTCTACTTTTGCTAGTACCTTGATTTTGGATCTAGTAATAGGCTCATAAGTCACTTGTATTTCAAAATTGGATCAAATTTCATACCTCATAAACCCCTGATCCAAGCCCTAATTCACCTTGTGACTTCATCCATAGATCTAGGGTTTACTTCACCTTACACCTTACGAAATTCAACTCCATTTGATTTGATCTAGTGTTTTGGTCTGATCTCTCTTGTCGGGAGTAAATATGGGTCTCCCCCATTGTTGTCTTGGGCTAAGACAACATCAAGTGAATATTGCCTCAATTGGCATGACAACCATTCATTTGGGAGTCGAGGCTATCTTGGTTCCACCTCTCTAGTTGCCCATCCCTCTACCATCCATCCTAGATCCACCTCATAGAGGCAACTACAAGTTTGGCGATAACACCTTACTTAAAGCATTTTTCAAATCCTCCAAACTTGTAAACTTGTGGTCCCTGATTTGCAAAGGGCCACAAGTATTCCCATCATTGTAATAACCATAAAGAAAAGAAAGGCAAGTGGGCTACCCATCGCCCACACCCCATCCCCCCTGGAGGGATCTATGTCGCCTCTTTTGTGGCGTGCTTTTCGTGATTTTTCGTTAGTTTTGTTTTAGATACTAACCAGTAGATTAATTTCTTGAAGTAGATTAAATCGCATCCTGCACACCTTGCACTAAATTAGTTTACTTTCAGCATTCTTCCATTTCTTGCAAGAGTAACGAACATTGACTCAAATCTCGTATGCTCTTGTAACCACTGCGAGCTTTCCTGAGTCGGTGGTCAACAATCAAAAAGTGATTAGAGTGGCTAGTTAATACGGCAATCCACTTAAACGTTTTATTGTCATAGTAAACTGTTCCGGTTGAACATAGTACGGAGTCAGAGGGGTGCCCAAAGCAGACTATATGTCTCCCCCTGTTGGACACCTAGTACTATTGCTTTGCACTTACTAGTGAGGATAAAAGGCTAAGTGGGCCAAACCAAGAATAAACCCACTCTTAATCAACTCACCAACTAATAATTTAAAATTTACCAAGAGCAATTCAATACCTTACTTTTCCAGCATTGCATTTATTTTTTGGCACTAGTCATTTATTGTTTATCATGTTCCTTTAAAGTTACTTGCTTTCAATACCAATGATATGATGTACATGCTGTTAAAGTTGTTGCTTTCATTTCATAATAATAATATTGTCCTTATGTTGAAGTCTTTTAAGTTTTAACTCCTAGATTTAATGATCGTAACTTAGTTTAATAAGCCTTAGTTATTTTATTAGGGACCACCCCCTTTGGCTTCGCTAGGAGTTGGCCTAGACAGAGGAGTCAAGTGTTAAGTGACAACAAGTTTGACTCGTGATTTGCCCCGAGGAACGCACCTAGTGGCTTGAAGATTTATGCCACATTGCCTAAGGTGCGTATTAGGCGGCAACAAAGAGTATGCATAAAAAATACTTGTGTGGTTGAAGCACTGGGATATTAGTTGGTAGCAGCCTACCGTAGCATGTCTATTCAAGTAGCCTTGAAAATCAGGGCATGGGGAGGGAACTTACTCAAAATAGGGGATTGTAGTGACTGGAGTCATAGGTGATTAAGGACAATTAATCCATCATAAATTTTCTCCAATTCAAAGAATTGAACCTATGCATATAGAGGTGTAAGAGTTTCAAAGCATTCACTAAGAGTTAGTTTGTTAAAGAGCACATCCAGAGAAGCACAATGGTTGTTGGGCCATAAAATCCTTCTTGCAACAAAGTTCTCCATAACAATACAAGTAGTCACTTGAAAGTGTCAACTTCCTTCAATATACCATGTGCGTGTTCCACCAGGATATCATCATATTTAGTAATGAGGGCGATATTGTCTTGTACCTCAACATGGAGTCCTACAATGGGAATATTAAGGACTCTTTCAATGTGATCCCAGGTGATACGAACATATTTGTCTATGAGATCCCATGTATTATGTGTGCACCTGCCAATAACTTCTCTACAGTAACCTCCTGCCCATAGGATCCCCTCACATCCCCAACAGAGTCACCAATGATCTATCCAGAGTTTCTTTCCTTTAGCCTCGGGATGCTAGAAGTATTCCTCGTTTCTACATCCTTCTGGGATCATTTAGACAAACACCCCGACGACACCAAAGAGCCCTGACAGTGAGCAGACGCCTTGTCTGTCCCCCTCACCCTTGACCATCAGGCTCAAGAGTGTTGAAATTTTAGGAAAGTTAGGGTTTTAAACTAAAAATTAAAAACAAGTGTACTTTAATGCCAATTTTAAAATACAAAAATTATATTGAAATAAAAGGGTACAGCACAAGTAAAAGTCTAACTGATTAAAAAATATAATTTTCATCTCTTTCAACTTTAACACTCACTAAGATCATTGTGCTAAAGTTGGGATCTTAAACAAATATAACAGTTGCAAAAATACACTGTATAAGCAGTAAAACATTCCTAATAAAAATTATTAACGACAGTAAAATAATTAACAAAATAAAATTCAGATCTAATAAATTAAGTTAGGGTTAGTGAACCTTCCTTGTACTCAGAGTTACTTTCAAATCAGACTTTACCTCTCTGTAACACCCCGGTTTTGATCCCATGGTATTGAATTGCATATGATGTCAATAGCGTTGATAAATCGTGGTGTGGAGCTCAAGGAAAAGGCCCCACCATGGATTTAGTGTTTTATGTTTCAGCAAATAAAATCTATGCCGATGGTTTATGTGCTAGCCAAGCACAATATGGTTTGAGACATCATGTAAAAAATGCAATTTAATAAAAACACCACAACTAGCTATGCACCGCAACGTTAAAGAGATGGGGGCATGATTTCACAAGGAATAGGGAGGGGGGAAATAATCAAACCCTAGTGCCAATGTCAAAGGGAAAACCCATAAACCTGTCAACAACCCTTTTTGTCTTTTGTGCCTAGTCATTTTGAGTTAGTTGAGGAAGTTAATGCCTTGGAATGGGGAAGAGTATGTGAGTCAAATTCATAATGGGGAAGCCACCCATTTTTTGGTAAACGAATTTTGACTTATGGGCCAAGTAAATACTGGGAGAAGGAGGCCCAAGCCATTTTTTCACCCATAGGTTTTGCTCTCTCATGCAGGTGAAGCTTGTTGAACTCTCTCTTCCACGTTTTCTGCAGTTTTTCCATTTTCCTCATGGCTGGGAAGTCGTTTTTGTGTTGCCAACTGCATATGCAGCAGGGGTTCACGTTTTTGGGTTTTGTTGGGGTCGTAATTGCTCCCGTGATGCCCAAGAACACTTGCTGAAATCGTTTTTGGTTCCCAGGGTGTTTTCCCCATTTTTACCAAGATGTTTTTTGGTTGCGAACCCGTTTTTGGTTATACTCAGCAGCTGGGAAGATAGCTCCACGATTTGGGGGTTCTAAGAGGTCATTTTTGTCTCCCTCGCGCAGCTGGAGTTTATTGTGCATTTTACTCACGTTTTTATGATGTTTCCTCATCTTCTCCATGCCCAGAAATTTGTTTTTGGTGTTGCTAAGTGCCTGGGAAGATAGATCTACGATTCTTGGGATTTAGGGAGGTCATTTTTCCCCTGTAATGCCCATGGACGTTTTGTCAAATTGTATTTGTTATCGGAGGGTTGTTTTCCCTTTCACCAAATCGTTTTTGGTTGCAAACGTTTTCCTTCATACCCAGCATGTGCATTTTGTTGTTGTGTGCATCTTTGTGTTGGCTTGGCAAAGTAAGTCCAAGAAACCCATTTGTTAGATGGTTGACTGTGTTTGGGGGTGATTGTTGGCTTGGCTGAGTATGTCCAAGGAACCCCTATGTAATTGGCTTGTTGCCTTATTGGTAGCCTGTGAAACCCAGTTGTTCATTGGCTTGGTTGGATAGTCTGGGAAACCCAGATGTGTGTTGACTTGACTGTGGATGTATGGTATTGTTGTGTGTAAACCTGTTGTTCCCTAGTTCCTTGTGGAAATCATGCCCAGCTCAGGGATGGCAGTGATGCTCAGAGATTGATGAGCATACTAGCCTATGGTTGGGTGGAACGTTGCAGCGACATAGCTAGTTGCAGGCCAGCTTCTTTTCAAGATAAGTATTCTTGTGCTTAATCTCTACAAACTATTTGTTTTATGAATTAATATGAACATGTTGAATGCTTCAATGAATGTGTTTTTCTTCCGCTGTGTATTTACATGTATAATGCATCTGTTTATGTATGTTTAATTGTTATGTTCATGGGGCTAGATTGCTCGTTGACAGCAGCAACAGTGTTGTTAACATCCACTCCATCGTCGGTATGAGGGGTGGGGACGTGACACTCTCGAAGGCAAGTCAACAAAATAGAACAAGTCTGGCCCTTACCTGAGGGCATCAACATACCTAGGAGAGAGAGGGAGAGAGAGATAAAGTGTTGTAGGATAGGGTTAGGCAAGTACAATAGAAGGTAGAGTAGTCAAGACATTCAAGATCCACCTCAGAAAGCTAACTAAGACAGCCAACAAGTGCTCAACAATGGAGGGCAGCCTTCAAGAAAACCTTAGCAAGATAACAGCAGCACAAACAGACCAAAAACAGTCACAAGGCATTCTCATAACAGTCCACACAAGTAGTGGCTCACTCAAACAACCCAACACAAGCAATGGCCCATTCAAATAGCCCAAAAGAGGCAGCAGTCGGCTCACACAAGGCAGTGGCCTGCTCAAACAACCCACAAGGGGAAGCGGCCTACTCTAACCAGCCCACACAAGGCAAAGGCCAACACAAAACAGTCCAAGTAATAGTCTGATAGGGTAGCATCCCTCCAACACAGTCAAACAGACAGCGGCTGCACTTAACAGCACCCAAAAACAATCAAACAGGTAGTGACTGCCTTAAACAGCCCATAAAATAGTCTAGGCAAGTGGTGGCTTCCCTAACAGCACCAAAGCACAATCCAAGCAAGTGGCAGCTGCCCTAGCAGCACCCAAAACCGTCCAAGTAAGTGGTGGCAAGCACAAACAATCCACAAATAGCAGTTACCCACTCAAACACAGTAGCAACACCTACAAGCACCCTCAAACAATGTACGGCAGCCTGGAGACAACGTTCCACGGAGTACGGCTAACACATGTGAAGGAAGGAGAAGCAATCAGCTGGTAGAAATCCAAATCAAGAGAAGTATGGAAACCCTCAACGTCACCCAAAGAAACATGTATCAAACCCTAGATCAAATCTTAGATCTCATCTTCAAGAGATGTACAAAATGAAAGCTTAGGCTTGTATTTATAACTTGTAATGGTTTCTAGAAGGATATTCCTTCTAACCCTTTAATGACTTTAGGGTTACTCTACAAGGGTCAAGACGACGCACCATAAGGAGAGTTTCCAAATACAAAATATAAATTAATGTTAAGTCATCATAACAAAGGGTCAGCATACCACACTCAAGAGGGAGGTGCTATCACAATAAGGGAGAGATCAATACAAAACCAAACCAAACACAAGTCAACAAGAGGTGCCACAACAAATTGGGAAGACAACCCTTTTACCCACCAGACCAAAGGTATAACAGCAAGGTGAGAAAACAACCCTTTTACCCGTAAGGACAGGCAATCGAACTTTTATCTCATGGAGGACACGAAAGAAGACCAAGAGTCAGCCAAAGGAATTTCCAAAACGCCCATCTGGAACTACCATGACAGAGGCCAATTTTGATACCTCAAGCAATGTCAAGGTAACCCAGAATTCTACAGCCCCATGGATATTGCATTGGAATCAGATTTCGCGTTTTGGACATCTCAAATTAAACAAATGCTCAAGAAACTAGAATCTCTCGAAGCCGAAAATGGTAAACTCCGCTTAGAGGTGGGCTCTCTCGCTGCTAGAGTCTCAAAAGTTGAAGGGGACAACCTATCCCTCAAGAAATTGATAGAAGAAAGCAAAGAATAGGATTCTTCCCATCCCCAGAACAAAGCACTTCACACAGAAATCCAGGACCTTAGGACCAAGCAAGAAGAGATCAAATCCCAACAGGCCTCCTTTAAACATGAGACGAAGTCGCACATCAATTCATGGGCACAAGTAGTTCGGGGGAAAGACAAAAACAAAAACCCCTTCACCATAGTAGAGGAGGTCGTACAAGCCAAACTTGTCGAAGAATGGACTAGACGCACAAGAGAACTGAACTTGAAAGTAAGAGACCTCTTCCTTCCGCAGACCCTATGGAGGTAGGAGTCAGGTTCTTGAGAGATACCCTCGGCCTTCCAAACTTAACCTTGGACAGGGCTTGGGCGGGCCTCGACTCCACCCTCTTCATTAGATTTCATAATGCAGCAGACAAGCTCTGTGCCCTTAGAGCTAAACGCAAATTGTTCTCACTCCCAAACAGGATATTCCTTGATGAGAACCTTACCAAAGCGCAGGTTGCAGAACTCAAATAGTACAAGGAACAGGTCGCAACAGCAAGAAAAGCAGGAAAATGGGCGGTAATCAGGAACCTTCGGGCAGTTATTCGAGATTCCTTCACCCCTGGATGGACACCTCGAACAGGAAGCTCTAAATGACGTGGTCAACCGGAGAGACAGCAGGCCACGAGTATCATTGTCCGTCGCTGGAATAAAAATGGGTCTTTCTGGTCATCCCCATGTCTCCTATACGATGCACGAGCATCGACAGATATCCTCCTCATGACCGAAACCCATGCGAGCCCTGTACGTCCCCTCCCAGACATCACTTGTTACCACTGGTTCTCAGTCTGCGGACAGGAAACAAGGGACTCTAGTGGAGTCAGGGGATCAAGAGGAGTTGCTTGCCTGTTCAGAGACTCTCAAGAAGAGGGTCTCCTTGATGGCCTCTGACGAGTACGCTAGATTCATGTGGATCCGGGTCAGAAGCAAGATCTCCCCCTTGAGACACGTCTATATTGCAATTTCCTACTTTCCACCTGCGTCCTCATCATTTGTCATCCACAACAAAGTAGACGGGGACCCTTTTATGGATCTATACACTGGCATCACTCAGTACTCTGCTGACGAAGAGGTCGTACTTATGGGGGATTTTAATGCCCGTACTAAGGACCTCCAGGTTCCTCTCCATGATCGATCCGAAGAATATGCACTGCAAGACTCGATCCCATGGCAGTAGGTCTCCACCGGACCTCAGAGGATGCCTTGGGCCCCACTACAGCATACGGCAAGCATCTCTTGAAACTGGGGGAATCACTTGAGTTGCTTATTCTGAATGGCCTCCCCTACTTCCTGAACTATCATTTCTTCATGTGCCGACCACATGGAGGTGGGCCTAGTGTGGTGGACTACGCTCTAGCAAGCCAAAGCCTACTCCCTTTCATCTGAGACCTTTCCATCCTCCCCATCCCCCTAGCTGACCACGCACTTCTTTCTCTCTCCCTCCAAGTCGACCCCCTCCTTCCAACCCGCTCCCCCCCTACAAGCACCCCTCTCCCCCAGACCACCTTCCGTTTTGAGGACGACGACCCCAACATCTTCCTTCCTGATCTTTGTCGTATCCTTCCTCCTGAAGCCATTTTCTCCTCACTCGACTCAGCTGCTGCCAAGTACTAATGCCTCTCATCTACAATCTGGAAAGCAACGCTTAACTCCTTCCCCCACTCCATTCACACCCCCTTGGCCACCAATAAACCGGCCTCCTGCCCCATGAACAAGTGGTACGACGAGGACTGCAAATCACTTCACTGAGAACTCCGTCGTGCCTTCCTCCACTCCTTCCCTACTTACCCCCAAGTACAAAGATCTTACCGTCGTCTCCTTCGTCGGAAGAAACGACATTTTATCTCTCAGAGAAGATGGGAACTCTCATCCCTCCTTGTCCATTCCCCCAAACAGTTCTGGCGTACCATCCTTTCCCATCGCTCCCCTCTGTCACCCGATCTTGACCCTACCTCTATGTTCTCCCACACTTCCAAGCTCTATGACATTCCTGGCCAGACTGACATCCATGTGACTTCCCCCCCTCCTCCTGCCACCTCTTCACTAACAATGATGTCACAGAAGCCATCTGGGCGATGAGCAACAACAAATCAATAGATGAGGAAGGCTACCAAGCAGAGTTCTTCAAGCATGGTCTCCGGGTCCTAGTTAGCTACTTGGATGATCTATTTAATTACGTGGTGCGTGAAGGATTTCCATTGGTCTGGTCTCATCCATCCGATTCACGAGTCAGGAGCCACCTCTAAACCTAACAACTACAGAACGAGCATGGTAGGCCACACGTTCTCAAAACTCTATGCTACAGTTCTCCACATGAAGCTTTCCAGGGACTTTGAACAAAGAAATCTTAGAGCTCGAGGTCAGGAAGGGTTCAGACCAACAGATCAGACTATCGACCACATCTTTACTCTATGAGCCGTGATTGAGGAGGCATGTCACCGTTCCTCAAAAGTCTACTGCTGCTTTGTAGACTTTCGGAAAGCATTCGACTCAATTCCGAGAGAGGACTTATAGCAGCAACTCAAAGCATTAGCGTCTCGTCGATCCTATTGATAGCCATCATGCGTCTATACGAGTCCGTTTGGGGCCACCTTCGCACAGCACGAGGGTTATTCGAGTTCATCCGCAGCACCATTAGGGTGAAACAAGGTTGCCCGCTGTCCCCCGCCCCGTTTGGAATCTACATTGACATGTTGATATATTTATAACTTCGGAATGTATTCACTTGTATATTTTATATTGTATTGCATTGTACCCCGACAGAGATGTTTGTTTTTTCGATCAGGAGAGTCATTAATATAATAAAGTCATGTAAAGTCATTGTGGTTAACCCTCCGTTGTAAGCCGAGGCAATAGTCCCCATAGTTGAGGGGTATTAGGGTTATTAGACTCTCCTAGAGAAGTCACCTTATAGAGTAAATGTCAAGTGGAGAACAAGTATAAATAGAGAATGAGACTCTCTATTTGAAACACACACTCACTCAACTGTAGCGCATGAGTGAGAGAAGAGGAGCTCGCACAAGTGAGAGAGAGAACAGCTGTCGGAGATCATCTTTGTGTTTTTGGGTTTTACTTTTGCTATTGGTGCTCATTCTATCTCTGAGGAAGTTGCGGGGTTTTCTCCTTTATGGTTTCCCCGAGGAAAACTCTTTGTCTCTTGTCTCTTGTGATTATTGTTGTGCATGTTATTCTCTGAGATAAGATCCTAGATCATATTGATTAAATGGAAAAAATCTAACATGGTATCAGAGCTAACCTAAGAAGAAGACACTGTGCAGGTGCAGAAGCTAGGGCTTCTTACTTTTTGGGTCTCTCTCCCTAGATCATCAACAAAAGGAGGCTAGGTTGACTCTCCATTGAAGGGCGCATCTTTCTATCGAAGCAGAATCTGATTCTGAGCATTTTCAGTTTTTGACCTACCACTACAGCGAGAAATTAGGGCTTTTCACATAAGTGGAATTTTGAGTAAGCCCAGCATAGGATTGCTCTCCTCCTCAAAATCGAAGTTTAGAGACCAAGATCGAAGTTTTTGGTTGGGTAGAACTCCGAGAAAGTCAAACCCTAATTTGCCCCTGAACCAAAAAAACAGCACTGCAGAAGATCAGCGCCAGATCCAGTTTCGACATCTCAAATTGGTAAGATCTAAATCTTTTGTATTTTCATTTGAGGTTCTCATTTAAGATGTCTCATTACACCAAGCTTGATGAAAAGCTTGAAGGAGTTGAAAACTTTCGAGCATGGAAGTATAGGATCCCACTAGTTCTTGAAGAAAATGAATTGGACACCTACATAAGTGGAGAAGTTCCAGTTCCAGAGGGAGATGAGGCTAAAGCCTTACACAAGAAGAACTTGGTCAAGGCCAAGAGGATTATTGTTGATTCTATCAAGGATCACCTTATACCACAGGCATCTTCCCTAAAGACACTTAAAGAGATGTTTGATTCCTTAACCAAGCTATTTGAAGGGAAGAACATAAATTGGAAGATGACTTTGAGAAACCAGTTGAAGAATGTAAAGATCCAGAATGTAGAGACCATACAGTCATACTTTACAAGGGTCTCTCAAATCAAAGAACAACTCGAAGCAGTAGAAGAAGAAGTAGAGAATGGAGAAATTGTGATGACCACCTTGAATGGTCTCCCTAGGTCATGGGACTCCTTCATTCAAGGGATTTGTGCTAGAAGAAAGATAATCACTTTCAGTAGGCTGTGGGAGGAATGCTCACAAGAGGAAGCTCGGATAGTAGCTCAAGAAGAAAAGATGAGAAGTGAAGATCAAGCTCTCATAGCACACACCAAGAAATTCAGAAAGTACCACCATAATCCCAAAGGTAAGCATTCTCACCAGAAAGATATCCCTAGAAGATATAACAAAGATCTATCTAAACTCAGATGCTATACCTGTGATGAGAAAGGACACTTTGCCAAAGATTATCCCAGAAATAGCGGTAGCTCCCACAAGAAGGACATCAAAAGAAAACATCATGCTCACATTGCAGAGGATGATGAACCTCCCAGGAAGGGAGTCAAAGAAGAAAGTGAAGATTCTTCAAGTGATGAAGAGTATGTTTTGATTTCTGCCCTCACGGGAACTGTTACACATGGAAGCAATGATTGGCTCATAGATAGTGGGGCTTCCAAACATATGACGGGATTCAAAGAATCCTTGTGAAACTATCTGAACATGAGTCACCCCACAAAGTAAAACTTCGGGATGACTACCAATATCCCATAAAAGGAAGTGGTGAATCCTTTTATAAGCTAGACTCTGGAAAATCTATGAAGATGAAGGAAGTCTTTGTCTTGTTTGTACCAAGACTAAAGAAGAATCTTCTCTCCATATCTGCATTGGATGCAAAAGGTATGAGGGTTGCATTTGTAGATGGCCAAGTCCTTATGTGGCCAAAGGGGAAGACTATAGATGATGCAGTAGATGGCCAAGTCCTTATGTGGCCAAAGGGGAAGACTATAGATGATGCAGTAGTGATTGGAGAGCAAGAGGGAGGCTTATACAAATTAAAGGGCCAACCAGAACAAGCCTTGGTCCATGACTCAGTAGAGCCAAGTGAACTTTGGCATAGAAGGCTTGCACATGTGCACTATAGGGCACTACCACTTGCAAGCAAAGCTGTTGAAGGTCTTCCAGAATTCCAGGCAAAGCATGAAGGCATTTGCAAAGGATGTGCAGAGGGAAAGAACACAAAGAAGACATTTCCAAGTAGCAAGAGCAAGGCAAAAGGAATCTTGGAAATCATCCACTCCGATGTATGCGATCCGATGTCATCCAATTCATTGAGTGGGTATGTATATTATGTTTCTTTCATTGATGATTTTTCTAGGAAGACATGGATATACTTCTTGAAAAGCAAGGATGAAGTATTCAATAAATTCAAGGAATTCAAAGCCTTGATCGAGAACCACACAGAGAAGAACATCAAGACCTTTCGATTAGACAATGGCGGAGAATTCACATCAGATGAATTCAAAGAATTATGCAGAGAGTCAGGGATTAAGAGAGAGTTGACCACTCCATATAATCCACAACAGAATGGGGTTGCAGAAAGGAATAATAGAATGATTATGGAAGCAGCAAGGGCAATGCTTCATGATCAAGATCTTCCTATGCATCTATGGTCAGAGAAGCTGCTAGGACAGCTGTGTATGTACAGTACTCCGCGTAGAGTACTTGAGAACAAGACACCAAAAGAAGTCTTCTTTAGTAAGAAACCAGAAGTCAGCCATCTCCGAATATTTGGTTGTCCAGAGTACATACACATTCCGAAAGAAAAGAGGACGAAGTTAGATCCTTCAAGAAAAAAGGTTATATTTGTGGGATATAGTGAAAGCTCAAAAGCTTACAAAATATATTTCCCAGGATTCAAGAAGATCGACATCAGCAGGGACATGACTTTTGACGAAGACTCGGCTTACAACAAATCCAGAAAGAGACCTGTTGAAGACATTGAAGAAACAGAAGTACCCAGGATCCGAGATACAACTATGAACGATGCAACTTAAGAAGAAGATCGAGAAATGGAAGAACCTCAAGAACCTGGAGATCCACCCCAAAAGAAGAATCCTTACAAGAGGAAACCTACATGGGTACGAGAGGCTATCCAAGGTGCAGAGAGTTATGGGGCTTCAGAAGAAATGCACAGAGAAAGGAAGAGAACTAGGTCCTACTCTAGTTATGTAGCCCTACTATGTGACATCATTGATAAAGAACCTTCCAACTATGAAGAAGCAGTGGAAAAGAAAGAAATGGAAAGATGCTATGATCGAGGAGTATCAGTGGATCATGAAGAATGATGTCTGGGATGTGGTCCCAAGACCAAAAGGGAAGTCTGTTGACTTCCAAATGGATCTACAAGATCAAGCATGCTGTAGATGGCAGCATAGAGAAATATAAAGCAAGATTTGTGGCACGTGACTTCTCCCAGAAAGAAGGGATAGATTATGAGGAGACTTTTGCACCTGTAGCCAGATACACTTCCATCAGATCAGTGCTTGCTCTAGCTGCAGTAATGAAATGGAAGATACACTAGATGGATGTCAAGACAGCATTCTTGAATGGTGTAGTAGAAGAGGAAGTGTATGTGGAGCAGCCACTCGATTTTGAGACACATGACAGGGAGACTCATGTGTGCAAATTGAAGAAGGCCCTGTACAATTTGAAACAGGCACCCAGGACATGGTACAGCAGAATTGACAGCTTCCTGACTGAGTTGGGCTTTACCAAGAGTAAAGTGGATTCCAACCTTTACTATAAGGTTGAGGAAGGGAACCCAATGATACTCCTACTATATGTGGATGACCTCTTTGTGACAGGTGAGCATGGGTTGATTGCTGACACGAAGAGGAAGCTTGCTGCCGAGTTCGAGATGAAAGACTTGGGTATGATGCACTACTTTCTAGGCATGGAGGGGTGGCAGAATGCAAATGGAATCTCCCTAGGACAAGGGAAGTATGTGTCTCAGAGGCAAGTCAACAAAATAGAACAAGTCTGGCCCTTACCTGAGGGCATGGACATACCTAAGACAGAGAAAGAGATAAAAGTGTTGTAGGATAGGGTTAGGCAAGTATAGTAGAAGCTACAACAGTCAAGACATTCAAGATCAACCTCATAAAGTTAATTAAGACAGCCAACAAGTGTTCAACAGTGCAGGGCAACCTTCAAAAAACCTTAGCAAGATAACAGTAGCACAAACAAATCAAAAACAGTCTCAAGGCATTCACATAACAGTCCACACAAGGAGTCGCTCACTCAAACAGCCCAACACAAGCAATGGCCCATTCAAACAGCCCAAAAGAGGCAACGGCCAGCTCACACAAGACAGCGACCCGCTCAAACAACCCACAAGGGGCAACAGCCTACTCTAACCAGCTCACACAACGCAATGGTCAACACAAAACAGTCCAAGTAAAGTCCAACAAGGTAGCAAGCCTCCAACACAATCAAACAGGAATCAGTTGCCCTAAACACCACCCAAAAACAATCAAACAGGCAACGACTGCATTAAACTGCCCATAAAATAGTCCAGGCAAGTGGTGGCTTCCCTAGCAGCACCTAAGCACAATCCACGTAGGTGGCAACTACCCCTAGTAACACCCAAAACAATCCAAGTAATTGGCAGTTGCCCTAGCAGCACCCAAAATAGTCCAACTAATTAGCGTCCAGCACAAACAATCCACAAACAACAACGGCCCATTCAAACATAGTAGCAACACATACAAGCACCCTCAAACAAGGTACGGCAACCTGGAGACAAGGTTCAACAGAGTACGATTCACGCATGTGAAGGAAGGAGAAGCAATCAGCTCGTAGAAATCCAAATCAAGAGAAGTCTGGAAACCCTAAACGTCACCCAAATAACCATGTATCAAACCCTATATCATATCTCAGATCTCATCTTCAGGACGTACAAAATGAAAGCTTAGGCTTGTATTTATAACTTTTAATGACTTCTAGAAGGATCTTCCTTCTAACCCTTTAATGACTTTAGGGTTACTCTACAATAGTCAAGATGTCACACCATAAGGAGGGTTTCCAAATACAAAATATAAATTAAAAGTCATCATAACAAAGGGTCAAGGTATCACACTCAAGAGGGGGTTGCTAGCACAACAAGGGAGAGGTCAATACAAGACCAAACCAAACACAAGTCAACAAGAGGTGTCACAACAAAGTGGGAAGACAACCCTTTTACCCACAAGACCAAAGGTATAACAACAATGTGGGAAGACAACCATTTTACCCACAAGGAAAGACAACCAAACCTTTATCTCTCTCTCTCAACGTATGTGGTCCACAAGTGTTCCATATAATCACTATAAGTTTTATCATCACGGTATAAGGAAGGTTCACACCGAAAGATGTGATCCTCTGGTCCTCCTGACTACTCCTAAGGCCGTATGCTAGTGACTCTGTCAAGAAGTGGCTAGTCCCTTGATGAAACAACCTAGCTCAACCATCTTGAAGACCTAGCATAGGAGGGCATCACACATCATCATCTTTGTTAACTAGCCAAGATCCTCCATTCTTAAAGAATGGCTCTCAGCCCTTAGCTGAACTTCAGTCCTAGAGTGAATCATGTTGATCAACCCCCTGGTTCTTAACCAGGTCCTCCATTCTCCCGGAGAATGGTCCTCAGCCCCAGGCTGAACTTCAGTCCCAGACTAAATGTTAATCAATCACCTGCAAGACCTGCTTGGTCCTTGACTAAGAATCTGCTTAATCCTAGACCAGGATGTCTCTGTCTCAGCTTACAAGATCTGCTTGGTCCTTATGACCAAGCATTGTCTGGTCCCTGACCAGAATACCCTAGAGACAGATAAGGGCTCTAGCCACATGCTAGGGACTTTGACATGGCATCAACCTGCTTGGTCCCAGACCAAGAACCCCTGTTGGGGGGCCTAGGGTACCTGCTCAAGACTTACACTTCATGGTTAATGACCAGAACCCTAGTTAACTGACTAGGGTGCCATTCAGAAAATGGCAAATGTAGTTGCACCATCTTTGTTGTCTAAACGCTCAAAACAACACCCACGACCAAGGTCACAGATCACAATGCGACGAATGCTAAGCACCAGAGAAGCTAGAGCCCAATGTCACCATAACCTAACTCCCTAACACTTTAGGCCAACTCCTAAGTCCAAGGGGGAGTCCTTGATGTCGATGATAGATATCTGCAATTGCTTAAACAACACAGAAATACCTTTCCCAAGAAACCTTTTGGCGTGAATCAATGCCTTATGGAATCAAAAAAATGAAGCATAAAAATCATCGAAAGAGAGGGAGTTATAGAACTTTATAACGAATCCCAAGAACTATAACATCAACTTGTCACTGTTGTTGTAGGATTGCAGCGATGATTTCACTTCAGAAAACCAATGTTATTAGAACCGAACTAGTGGTCAAACCAACAGACCCCAAGACCCGGAACCAAACTGGAACCAGACAAAAGCCGGGAAAAAAACCGATTGAACAAAAATACATTAAATATTCATATTTTCAAAAAATATATATTCATGTGCATCCATATGAATTCAAACCATTACACACAAATATGCAAATCTTCTCATGTGTATAGCAAAAGTGTATAAAACAAAAATAGCACCAAGTGTATAGCTCCTCTACAGATCCAAAATAAGAGAGACTAGCTCCACCCCAATAGTTCAAGACAATATTGTCCCAAAATTTGTAAAGTTCAAACTGTGGCACGTAAACAGCCTCAAATCAACAAATCTGAGCCATGACCAGACCTCATCCTGAATTTATACAGCAGAAACTGTGGGAATTTATACAACTGAAACCATGGCATCCTTATGGGACCCGTATACACTGTACAGTAAGTTATTGTACACAAGTAACACAGCATACTCGTATACTTAGCATTAACACAGTAACACAGCATACTTGGTATAATTCTACCTTATACTTGTTGAAGTCAGTAACACAGTCTAACCAATCATGGGGCCCATAAATACACTGTACAGTAACACGATTAGAACTTGAACTTAGTAACTTACACGTTGAAAATTTGAATGAAAATCTGAGATAATACTATGCCCTGCCATAATATGTGTCCAAATTTTAGGTTTTTAATTTAAAAAAAATCAAAAGCGTGTTTTCTTTCCCCACAAAGACACTATACAGAACCAGTCGGTTCCGTACGAAACCCGACTGGTTCGAGAAAACGGTCTAAATCTGGTGCAAACTGGCTGGTTCTATACAAAACCAACCAAAAATGGTCTAAATGTAGTAGTTGGACCGGAAAACCCCTCAAACCGGTTGGACCAGTCGATTTTGCCAGTTCTGGGCTAGTTTTGATATCACTGCAAAAAACTTGATAAAAATCAATCAAGACAATACCAACCTTACCTGTGAAGTATACCTTGCATACTTCATAGGTAAGGTCAACGTCTCTACTCAATTTGGTTATTCAAGGCTTACCAACTGGGGAAAAAGGCTAGTAAACTGATACTAAGTCAAAGTAGCCAAAACCTTAATTAAGGCAAAAGATGAACTCCAAGGCCCACAATGGAGAGCTCCTTCAAAAGGAAGGTCTCCTCAAACAAAGTTGACAAGATTCCAACAAAAAACCTAATTTACCTTGCCGAAGGTGCGAAAGCAACATCAAACAAGAAAATGGAGAGATCTTACTAACATCAAGCAAGAAAGAGAGCAAGAGATACTTCTTAAGTCCTTCCTTAGCCACGATTTATTATAACCATTCTTAGGATCGACCTTTCAAAATAGAAAAACCATAGAAAATTCACCATTCACCATTCATCACATAGAAACCAAGCCAAAGGGAGAGGTATGCATCACTAAAGTGCTCCAATAGACCAAGATGAAAAGTAATTAGTGCATATTAGAATCCTTGTTCTTATTTCAAATGAAAGTTCGAAGCCTTATTTATATGAGGCCTACTGTACTTGTCTAACTTTAGAGCATACCTTACTAAAATGTAAAATAATTTAATTTTAGGGATTGTCACCCACAAGCCGAGGACTAAACCACAAAAGACAAAATAATGATAAAATGATGCAATTGGACTCATCCAAATGAAGTGATGATCTGAGGGAGGACGTCATGCCCCAATTAACCCCAATAGTATAGAAGATCCCTCAACGTCCTCCCCTTTATCAAGGTAAATCTCTCTGGATCAGGATGGCATCATGTTGATATGAGTACATATGTACCAAGTGGAGAGATCATACAATGGAGAAGAAGGTCCAAGTGAGCATAAAGGAGGTGTGCTAAACCAGGTATGATAACCCTTACACGTGCAATCACCTCATACAAAGAAAAACACAAGTGTGCCTAGGAGCACCTAGGCCATGTGTCCTAATGGGCTCGTCCCAAGAAGCATTGAGCACCAACCCAAAGCACAAAAAGGCCCAACAAGACAAGGGACATCTGGCCATCAAGGGGCAATTAGCAATGCCACTAAGCCAATACTCCTTAGAATTAAAACCAAAAGACCTACCATGACTAGACCATGGGTCTTGAGCCTATCTAAACCACCAATTTTACATAAACAAGCCCAAACTTGGCCTTTTACAATGGCCAAAGACCCCCTCACTCTGGTATATTCTAGCAATCATGTTGTGGACGATCTGAGGCGTAACAGGTTGCATGTGGTAGCGTGATGTTGAGTTAGGTGATGGCTCGCTCTCCTTATGACTTTAAAATTTATCTCAAGTGTAACCTCTACTGTGTGCACCGACATTACAATAAAGGGGTTTTATTACTTATTTAAGAGGGCCTAGCCACTTTTAGAGTGTTTTTATTATGGGAGTTTGTTAAAAATTACTCATTATTGTATTCTTTTGCCAAGGAGAGAAAAGTGGATTTAACCACTTTTGGAGGGGGGAATTCTCCAACTCATTCTACTCATGGCACTGACCATTATTATTTTATCAATTAGTTAAAAATTAGTTAGGGTTTTAGTGGAGTTAGTTGTTGTTCACTACACCCTAGATTAGATCTAAAAAATAATGTTGTTTCATTGTAAAGTGAGATTGAGCTGCAACCTATATAAGGGTTGGCTCTCTCACTCAGTTGTCATGGTTGGATAAGGAGATCTTTCTCTCTTGGAGCCTATTGTTATATATTTTTATGGAGCATTTGAAGTTCAAGGGTTTTCTTCTTCATTTGTAAGTGGTTCTTGATTCTCATCTTTAATGTTGTTAATGATGTATAGGATATATAGAACTTGTTATTGGGGCCATAAAAGGACAGTCTTGTCACATTGGAAAGATTGTTTGAGAGTTTTCCTCCATCCCTCGTTGTTTTATGCATGAATATTACATGGTTCTATATCATCGTTAGAGTTAGAACTTGTAACAAGTTATTATTGTATAAGGAACACCCTATTAACATAGTTTTGAGTTGGTGCCGCAAGAGAGGTCCTAGTGATTTCTACAAATTATGATGTGACATGTTGGGATTTGTTGGTTGGCACCACAAGGAATCCAATTATCCCTAACCTATTCATGAACTCGTTCCCCTTTCATTGGTCTTGTTTCCTTTGACTCTATCACCTTAAGATTGGCACTACTCTTTAAAAGTTAAAACCCCTCCATCACCCATACTACTACAAAGACCTCAAGTTTTGCTAGGGCTAACTCAAATTACCTTTGTGGCATCAATGCCATAGCCTAGCAAACCTATATAGGGAAGTCCCCTTTGAGTTGGAGAAGAGCCAACTGGAAGTGCAGGGAGGTAGTTATTGATGTAACAGAGGGTAACACCTCTAGGTCGCAGTTGGGATAGCCATGTTCTTTGGGGCTTTAATTTTACTTCTAGTTCAAGTTGTAACAAGGACATTGTTGCAGACATTGGGGTTTTCCATGGACATGGGAGCACTAAGAGAGACTGTAAGACAAAACAAAGAGAAAAAGAGAGAGAGACTAGGGCACAAATAAACTAAGAGAGCATGTGACAGAAAGCTTCAAGAAAAGAAGACTTGAGAGTGAAGTGTGGGGAAATGGAGAAACAAGGCATGACTGAATAGACAAATGAGTGGATTTCAACCATTATTACTATATATCTTGTCGAAGTTGGAATATCATTGTTCAAACCTGGTGCATTAAATGCAATTTCTTTAATGTATGAAGGAAGAGAATCCTGGCAGTTCAAGACTAGGTGATGAATTGTACTGTCACTGAGACAAGGGAAGATTTGAAAGCAGCACAGGAGAGAGGTCATCCACCCCTGTTTGTGATAAGATTTAGTTTAGTGTACACGTGTGAATATGTATTATATTTGAACTTTTCCATTGTGTACTTTGTTACAGCTTGATTTAGCACTTAGGTGGGAAAGTTCTAACCCACTAGTGCTATCAAGAGCAACTTTGGACACCCGTGCAAAATGAAGGGTAATAATATGCATACACCACAATTTCCTACAGATGACAGCTAAATCAAACATCATCTGATTCATCTCAAATATCCTCCTTGGCTCGCTCTTCTAAAACTTATTGGAATCACTTCAGTTTGTCCTAGCCTTTTGCAAGAACTACATACAAAAGGAGCTACATTGATTTATCCATCTCAAATAGAGCAATGCTTACTAGATTAAATTCTTTTTTTGTTTAACATTGAAATTAACTTACATAGTATCCTACTTACAATAATTTAGTTTATTTCATACTTCATTATATGTCATGTGGCAATGTATGCTGCAGGTAAACATAGAAGATATTTTAGAGTATAGTTCTTCTATATTGCATGTATATGCAACAATCTCCACCAATTGAAGCCAAGTTTCTCAACGGAAATCAGTATACCATTGCGGTTATTATATGCCTATAAGCTGCCCCTCTTTTTTTGATAGGCCGGCTGTAATATTTCTTCCTAGAAGAAATCATGATCACCTAACTAAGGAAGTTGGTTTCAATTTAGCATTTTGAGGCAGTCCCTTAGAGGCATTCCTGTCGTACCATGGAAATCGTATACTATAGTATACATCGGTCTACGTCACAAACATTTCATTTAAAAAATGATATTTCCAGAATATGTAACAAAGCTAATATGATCCTAGTCTTATCAAGGTACTACAGAAGTATAACATAACAAATCAAACTCCCCTTCAACTCCTGTATGTATATAAATCTAAAACATCCATTTTTTGGACTCCAAATCCTTACCAACAAATATCCAAGATCCCCCCCTATATCAGGAAACTTTGGAAACCAGGATTTTAGACTTGAAATTCAATTCAACTAAATTCATCAAGTAAACATTACAATTGGCTATGGCCTCCAGAATCAACTTCATTTGTCTGTGATTATGTCTCTGTGGAGTTACAACAATCTCACCGAGGTTTGAGTTCTTCAACCAGTTCCGATATCACAGCATTGCCTCCTGACATATGCTCAATTCCTGGAGATGCTTCTGCTAAGTTAACACCTTTGAGAATTCCTTGTGGCCATTCATTAGTAAAAACAGTCAAGGGGTACCCAACCTATTATAAAGTATCTCCACTCATAGAAAAGGATGGTTTTTGTGTACAAAAAATATATAACCAGCATGTGAGTGTAATAAAACTTGTCTAGGCTGCCTTGTTATTTACTTAAGTACATTTTCACAGTTTGATGTATTTTCTACTATTGAAACACAAGGATATGTCAGAAATATATCAACAATGCCAGGTTCTTCAGCAAAAGCCCTCACTGCATCAATATCATCTTCGGAGTACACTCCTGCAGCTAACCCACCTGATGGACTTCTTCCTGCTAAGTAGACTACAGATAGACCTGCACAATAATGCAGAAACAAAACAATCAGGAAAACTATCCCTGCCTCACAAATTAGGTTAATTAATGCATGTAAATGCAACTAAAAAAAACATGTAACACATCGAAAATGCAACACAAGCAATAAAACCAGAATGAAGCATGTAAGGAGGAAAAGAGTCGGAAGACACACCTATCAACGTGGCTGGCATACAAAATGATTCTACCGATAACCACAGTTTCTATAATTATGACTGCAAAGGACAATTTTAACAACTAATAAATCTCTCTCGCAAATTTATACATCACTACTTTGTTATGTGCCCAATTAGTTATTTGGAATAACTGGAAACAATAGATGACCCCAATAATGTTGTACATAAAACTGAGAAAAGACTGGCAAAACCATTCCATTTTTTCTTCCCAATTATCAAGATTCAATTGGTCCATCTTCCATACACAACCTGAAGATCAATTCAATAGTATAAGATTCATGTAAGTATGAGATGATGTTATAATGACAGATTTACATTTATATCGTCTCAATAGCCCCCATACTTCTTTGCATCTTCACCAATAGACATGACTTAACCTATTAACTACTTAATGGTATTAATATTAGGCGCTTCACATGCCAATGCCTTATTTAGTTAGGTTATATCTCTTCCCCTACTGAGATGCTTTTTCCTCAAAGCATAGATGGGCACCAAGTTACGTAGTGCATGTGTGCAGGATAGGGTGTGGATGACAATCAGGTGCAAGGGCTGCAGGGGACCCAAATTTAGGTAGCATGGGTACAGTATAAATATTTTCAAGTATATATATATTATATATATTCAAAAATAATTTAAAATAGCTAAAATTGTAATAAAACATAATGAATGATCATTGAAATTTAGACATTAACATAATATTAAACGGAAATGAATCAATGACTCATAATACATGAAGTCATTCATTCAATCACTCATACATATAAGCTTCATCATTCAGTACATACAGATTCATGATTTTGGAATAACAAAATGAGAAAATTTCAAAATGTAAATATAAATTCTTCAATGCATTTTACTTATATGGCAAAATGTTAAGAGTCAAGACTCAATAATCAAAACTAAATATAAGTCCTCTTCATATACTCTTCACCGCGCTCTACATCATCTAAGTTCCCAACTTGATGATAAGAACCACCAGCAAAAGTAGTAAGATAGGATCCAAATGTAGAAGTATACCCAGGCACAAAAGCTCAACCATATGTGCAAAGACACGTATAATTGACTCCTTATGCTCGTTATGAAGAGTTGGCAACCGATGAAACAATTTGAAATGATAATTACTGCAACTCAAGGGCATCAATCCATAATATGACTACCAATCAATTTTCCCCACTGAACCTTCCCTATCAACAAGTGCTTGGACATTTCCAAATGTACCAGTACCATTAGTGAGCATGTAAAAATGATTATGAAGCAATAAGCCCTTGATACGGTCAAGACATATTTTGGCAGATGTTGCCACAAAACTACTAGCTATCTCATTATCTTTGTTTGGAGGCACCCCTTTAAAGCCAAATTGACTCAAATAATTATAATCGTAGTGCTTGGGGTTCAAAGCATGCAAATGAGTATTGTACATGTTCCACATGGTAATTACTAATTACTAATAATAATACAATGTATTTCCTTAAGTTTGCAAATGCCAAAATAGGATGGTACTGTGACCTCGAGTTTTGGGGATATTGCTCGGTTGGGCATGGAATAATTTTAAAATATCTATAAAGAGAATCAGGAGAGTTTAATTGAGGTTGTTAGGATGACTACCTTTTTTCCAAGCTTTGTGAATGATGAGGATAATCAGATGCTGTTGGAAGAAATATCCAAGCATTAACTTCCACTGGTCATGCGCACTTTTCAAAAGGATAAGACCCCTAGGCCAGATGGATGGCCTATAGAATTTTGTTTGGGATTCTATGAGATGATGGAAGAAGATTTAATGAGGGTAATTAATGAATCTAGACTTTCTGGAAGGATGCTAGCCTTCAACTCCACATTCATTTCTCTGATTCCAAAGGATGATAATCCTGTTTCTTTTGATCAGTACAGGCCTATTTCTTTGTGCAATTACATTTATAAAATCATTTCAAAAGTGATTGCTTTAAGAGTCAAAAAAGTTATTCTCTGAGGCTATTTCAAGTGAGCAGTTTGGGTTTTTTAAAGTAGGGCGATTAATGAGGCCATATGGGTAGCCCGGGAGGGGCTTCATTCTATCCAAACAAAAAAGTTGTCTTCATTGATAATAAAGTTAGATATTTCTAAAACTTATGATAGAGTAAGCTGATTATATTTGAGGATGATGTTGCTCCACCTGGGCTTTAATGTGCATTCTGTAAATTAGGTAATGAGTCGTGTATCCTCAATTACTTTTTCTCTTTTAATTTATGGCTCAGCTTCAGTTTTCTTTAGGCCTGGCAGAGGTTTAAGACAGGGGTGTCCTCTATCCCACCTTCTATTCCTCACTGTGGCTTGAGGACCTTAACAGAGCACTTATGGATGCAAAAATAAGTGGGTCTTTCAAAGGGATTAAAATTGGTAGTAATATCTCTCTATCTGATCTTTTGTTTGTAGATGATATATTACACTTTTCTGATGGTTGTTAGAGGGATGTACTTGTTATCACAGATATATTGAAGCTGGGCTACCATGATGCAGCATGCAGCATACAGATTTATCTCTTTATCTTTCTTTTTAGCCAGACATTTAGATGGGGTTACAACCTATGTCACAGGGTTCGGCGAATTTCTTCCTTGAAATTCGAAATTCAACGAATTTTAACAAAATTTTCGAATTCATTTCAGTTCGGCGAATTTTAAAGACAAACTCCAAGTCGAACCGAATCGAACCTCAATGAATCGAACTTAAACAAATCGAACCTCAACAAATTTGAATGAAAAAACGAATTTGAGGGCAAATTTTACCAAATTTAAGGTTAAAATTCGTTTTTTAATATAGTTCTTATTTTTTAACCTAACCCTTCCCTAATCCCGTCACCACTCTCATCTTCGTGTCTGTAGGTGCCCACGTCCTCTACTCATTTGGTCACCTGTCTCCAGTGTTTGCTGCTCCCTTTCTCATTCAAATCGCTGCCATAGTTCAAACTTCAGTGCATTGTCGAGTGCCTGGTGGAGCTCCTACAGCTGCCAGCGATAGTGTCCAACCGTCTGGGTAACAACTAACAGCCAAAAGGCATGTGGGTTTGAGTCTTTGGAGGGAAATGCAACAACCAATAGGCCCATGGGTTTCATTTTGGCCACCTCATAGCTGCACAGTCCACTTGCTGTCTGCATGTTGCTGAGTTGCACTGTGCACAGTTCACTTGCAATTGGCTTGTCGCCGAGGTATGTTTTATTTTAAAGTGTTTATATATATATATATATATATGTTACCATATATATTATCGTATATTATATATATTATATATTACCATATATATATATGTAATATATATATATATATGGTAATATATATATTATGGTGTGTATATATATATATATATATTGGCAAATCTAATGTCGAACCTTATCCCAAATTTCATATAAAAAAATCAAATTCGAACCGAATTTCAAGGTAGTCGAACTCGAATTTGAACCGAAACCATGTGACATAGGGTACAACCTATGGAAATAATAAAAATCATCATAACTCTTTGTCAGCTGAAAACTGGGACAAACTGACTGCATAGATGAATCCTAAGACATGGTATAATGGTACCAGTGACTACTCATACCCCCTGGAGTGTTGTAGATCCTAGGAAGCGCCACTCTCTTAAGCATATCATCAATAAAAATGTGATCAAACCAATAATAAAGTGATAATAATCACTGAACCTGAAAATTGTGATCCAATCTTGGAAACTGAGACAGCAGTATTGCTGCGGAGCATGTCTGGAACAAATATAGCCATTATCAATTTTTGTAGTCACTACCTTGGGAACCATGTTTGACTTGGTCGACAGGGTTGACCTGGGCAAAGTACCCAAACTAAAGGTGGAGCATCTAAATGATCTTGAATACATCATATATGAATAAAGCTCACATGATTATGTTAGCAACCAAACTTGAAACATTAATTGCATGATAGTGGTATATAAATATAAATAATCATTAGATTTTGATCAAAGTAACCATTCAACTTTTATAAAGGCCCTTAAGTCTGCTCACTTACAAGACTTAGAGAATTAACTGTGATGGGTGAAGTGATGAAACAAAGGCTTAAGGTCAAGGGGAAGATTTGTTGACTTTAACATAGTGATCTTTTAGACATAGGGAAAAGGAATCCACTTGTATTCATGATGAACAGAGAACATTAGGGAATGGGAGTGTCTCACAAATGGATGAGTTGATCTTTAAAGTGTTCATTCAACTTTAACAAATGTCTATTGCTCACATCCAAGCTAAGATCAAGCTCTATGAGGTTCTTTTCTAGGACCGTTGCATTGAGTACACAAGAAACTGTAGTGAAGAGATCCCAAGGAACACTTAGAATTAGTTGTCCCTTACTCCATCTCACATCCCAACCTATAGACTCTGTGAGGAATTTAATCATTACATTTTCAAATATGGCCAACAGTCTTTAGATTTAGCATTTATCTATCCACCGCTTTTTAGGCCTTTCACATTTCATCTCCATAGCCCCTTTAGGTGTGTCTAAAGACAGTTTGCAATTTTATTCATGGGCTTGCATTTCAATAGATAAAGCACATATAACATAATGCATGTAATAATGGTAGACATAATGCTTCAAGTTTTAGTTGACAACTCTTCGGGCAACTAGGGAAAATATCCACAATCAAGACCAAAGATCGGGGGCAACCGACCAAAGAGGTCAAGGCTTCAAAACCCAACTCACCTATGCTTAGGAACCAAAACCAACAGGTTCTCCTAGCCCAGAAGGATCAAGGCTTCAGCAAGTTTTGTTGCGCAACTTAGAGCCGAGACACAAAACAACATGGGCTCTATCATCATAAACTTAAGTGGGGGAAAGGTGTCCTCAATCTCACAAGTCAAAGTTCAAGTCTGAGTAGATGTCAAATGGAAGATATGGATGGGTGGAGAAAGTGATAGGTGATGCCAACGAAACAGGATAACCTAAGTTTGTTCAAGACAAGCATACATAAAGGCCTTACATAAAAGACTACATAGCTACTCGCAATATAAGTCAGTCAAAAGATAGTACCACAACAAGTTAGTCAATGCCAAGTTATTGCTACTAAAATAACCGATAGAGACAACATAAATCTGGATACCACCTGTATACTTGCTCAACCATCTATATGTCTCTACCTGAAGTGTTAATCTATCAATGTGTACCATCTCTGCTGCTCTACTCGAATGGACTATGTAACCACCAAGGTCATCTCAATGGACTATAGGTCTCAGTCATGGCAAAGGAATACTCTGCATCTGCTACTGAATAAGGCTCTGAATGGATCATGCTGGTAAAATGATCCATGTTGTATCCCCATCGAATAGAACTGGCTCTGAAAAAAAAAATATCCATCTGTTGCATCATGGTAGCGCAGCTACAATGTATGTGATAACAAGTACATGCTTCTTAAAATTGATGATGTCGACATCAAACCACATATATCCAAATATACTAGGTCTAGAATCACTTTAGACCTATGCGCGTTGCTTGGGAAAGAAGCCTTAGCAAACTTGCAAAACATGCATTCTCTACAAACTCCCTGCTACTCAGTGTTGAACTTTGGAAGACATGTGACCTTCTCCCTCATAATAGGCAACACCTTATGATGCATGTGCCACATCTCACACAAGCTATTATTGTCACGAACTAGGGCTCAAATAGGTTCACCTTGTAACCTTTATAAATTTCCCTCTTGAACCTCGATTAACTGTGTTGATTTTGTGACAGACTCCTTCGGTTTAATTAAGACTCGTTCGTTCTTGAACTCTACTGCAAAGCCCTTATCTTCCATAATTGAAATTAAAAAAAAAAATTCCTAGATTTGGAGCAAATAAAACATTGTCAAAGTCTAAAGAGTTACCTAATTGGAGCTAGAAGGGAATGGTACCAACTCTTACAACTGGATGCTTGGCATCATCACCATGCTCAACCTAAACTCCTGTGATGTGCTCTTTTACACTAGAAAACAACTCTCAGGTTAATGCCATATGCCTAGATGCCCAACCGTCCACATACCAAGCACTCCTTGGAACCATACTAGTAGAAAGGCAAGATACCATCGAGAAATCCTTCTCAAACTTGGAGGCAAAATCATTCATCTAAGTTTCTGTAGATGTTGTTTTTGCTTCCCTTTGCCCTTCTTCTTTCCTAGACACTATGATGCACAATCTTCATGCTTATGACATATGAAGCACTTGACTTTACTCGAGTCCTTCTTCTCTGGCAATGATGTTGACTCCTTACTCCTTCCCTTATGCTTGTTGGGTCCTTTGCCTCTGCCCTTTTTCTTTTGACCAAATAGGGCGTGGTGAATGTCACCACCTTGCTTGTTGTCCTTTATCTCCATCCAAGTCTCCTCATGAATACAACCATCCCACAATCTTTCAAAAGATAGAAGATTCTCACAAGCACAAAAACCTTAGACAAATGTTTCCCATGGAGCTAAGAAACCATTCAATGCCCTGTTCACTAGCTCTTTGTCTTCAATCTTCTCCCAATTGCTACAAGTTGATCAGAAATATGCATATCCTTCATCAAGTAACTAGCAACTGTGTCTAATGCGATCATCTCTAAAGATCTCGATTTGTTATGCAATATCATCTTCTTGTTTATGTTCTCGCTCTAGTAAAGGATAACCAGGGCATCAAAGATATCCTTTGTCGTCTTCTCAAATATATGAGGGATCAAATGATCCTTTATAGAATCCATGGTCATCTACTTGGCTTTCACTTCCTTCTTGTGAAATGCTAAATCCCGCAAGTCTATCAACAACGTCACTGCATCCTTGACGATATCCCAGAGATCATCCTCTTCTAATAAGAGACCTTGACTTTCCAAGATAGGAAATTAAGGGCACCTTTTAATCTGACCTAAAACTTGAGGCTATTTGATGCCATCTCTAAGCTCTAACACACAAACTCCCAAATCCAATAAGTACTACATCTGAAACACTCTAACCATTGGTCTAGGTTCCCAGTAGTTGCTTCTGGCTATTGATCTACGATTGTAAACTCTTTAGATCCTCAATCAAAGAAATTCTAATACCACGTAAATTTTCCAATCCTAGGTGATTGAAGTCGTTATGTTCTCAACCAAACAAATATGTTATTTAATTGCATAAATTTAACTTCTTCACATAACAACAATCACACAATAGCTAGAAAGTAAATAGCGGAAGCGTAAAGCAATTACAAACATACATAGGGAATTTCTCTTTCAAATCAGCTTAACATTCAACAAATCAAATTTCTATGTAGAAAATATTTGACAATCTACCTTGGGATTTGAACCTATACTCAGTTGTTGCCTCAGAATTTGTGCCCCTGTTGGATGTCAAGTTTTGACTGTAGCTACCTTGAAAACTGTCTTTGTCTTTCTCTTGGGAATTGTGCTCTATCTCTCTCAATCTAATTTCTCACCCTTGGTGTTTCTTCTATTGTCCCATTCTCTCTTTTTATACTTCACTTTCATATAACTAACCCTAACTAACTCATCAAAGGCTAAGATTAATTCTTTTGATCAATGGCTCTCATTAAATGCAAATTAATTAATACAAAAATAATAATTAAATGCACATCTCATAGTGGGCCCCACAACTTAAACTATGAAGTACAAACTTTATTTATTTAAATAACATCATTTTATACATAAATAAACACTATGGACAACACTTTGTTCCCCCCCCATTACTAACACACCCAAAAACTCATGAGGAAGACCTCCAAAGTTATGATTTTCTAACATTCGACCCTAGCACTTCAAGTACTCTCCAGGTTTTGCCTCTCACAAATTGTAGTGCCTTCCTCCCCTACATCAACACAAGTACAAAGACATTTTCACCAACAAGATACAATGATCTAATGAACTCTCTTCTACTGTGCTTCTTATCCATCCTAGGGTTTGCATCATCAAATCCTAGGCCTTCTTCTCTTGCCTCACACAAGCACCAAGACCTCTAGACAATATTAAAATGGAATATCAAGGGTACATCAACATAATCTCCAAGTCTTCTTCAAACTAAGCACCACACCAAGATCCAAGTCTCCTCTACTCCTCTAGCACTCCATGTTCTTTCTCTAGGGTTTACACCACACAAACTCTAGGTCTTCTTCTCTTACATCACATAATTGCTAAGAGCAAGCTCATCCCTAGTGCTAGCATTCATATTCAAGTCTTCCCTAGGGTTTACATCACAAACCCTTGGTCTTGTTCCCTCCCAGACTTCTCCAAGACAATTACATAATGAGTAATAGCAAAGGTTCTCTCCTCCCTTTATATAGAATAGGTGAGGGAGGCCAACATAAAACATGGACTATGTCAACACAAGTAACCCTAGACATCAGTCAACAAAGCAACCCCACATGGAGCACTCTACAATACAAAAATGACAAGTGTCACACTAGGGTTTTAAACAACCCCACGGTGGTGCACCCACCAAGCATGATGCCCCTTGGGCCCAACACCCCTTATCCAAGATGACGAGCTATCCAACAAGTTGTTAGCCCGACGCTCCATGAATATGCTCCTCAAGTCAAGTACCCAACCTTCAAGGTGTATATCACATGATCCTATGCTCTTAGGGCTAAGTGCCCTCCCTCAAATGCCTAGTGTGCACCTAATGGGTTAGTCATCGTGCCACACAGGATAGCAACCTCCTAGTTAAGTGCACTATGCTAGCACTCTATCCAAGGTCAAGCATCCACTCAACTAAGTCATCCATATGTCCATCAAGCATCAACAAGAGACTAGGAGACCTAATTCTCTCGCGGCTAGTGAAAACACTTTTGAAGTAACCCCAAAAACTAACACATCTAAGCATGGGATATGCTCCATAATCCAAGTCATTGAAAATAGGTTTTTCTACAAACCAGGGACATAGGAGACATTTCTAAAAAACAACCTCTTACCTTTCATATGAATTTGCACACTTCACTTTCCTTCAACCCTATATTCTTCTCTGCAACAAAAGTGAACAAAACCAAAGTTTGATTTGCACTCCCACATTGTACTCATACTGGATGTATCATCTAATCCCATTGACCTACTTTTGTGGCCATTCGTTGGATATTAATAAAATTATCTTATCTACAAAATCAGTATATCAATCTTTCTAATGGATAAAATGTTGCGATGCCCTCAATCAATGTACCAATCTAATTTGTTCTTATGACCCCTTTATCNTAAAATTATCTTATCTACAAAATCAGTATATCAATCTTTCTAATGGATAAAATGTTGCGATGCCCTCAATCAATGTACCAATCTAATTTGTTCTTATGACACCTTTATCACTAGCCATAAAAACATAAAATTCTTCTTCCCCTTTATGTTCAACAACATTGACTTAGTTCTTCCCAATTTGATCTTCGAAAAATGGCCCTTAGTTGCATTATTTATCCCACAGCCATTTCCTACAAATCTTGCCAAAAAAAAAATTAACACCTTTTCTAGGTTTTTGTGTATTTGAATCAACAATCTCAGTGCCATCTTCATGCCCATATTATGTTTGCAAGGCTTGTCAATTCCCTTGAACTTTGTTGTTAGGGCCACCTCTAATTTGCATTTATATTGTTCCTACGAAATTGGTTTTTCCACCTATCTTTCTACAATAATGTATTGCTCCATTGCTCAAATGTTGGATCTATATCATCATAAGCAATGTTCAAAGTTTCAGCAAAATTTTCAAAGGATGACAGTGGGCTCTTCAGCATTACTATCACCAAGATTTCTTCTTCCATCTCTTCCTATCTATCATTCTCAACCTCTCTCTAATATCCTTACTAAATAATAAGTGATCCTGAAAAGAATCATGCTTCTCCATCTTTGTTGAAAAATAACAAATTTGGTGAGACTTCAAAAAGAAACATGATAAGGATGAAGTAAAGGAGCAATTTTAAATTTGATGAACCTTGAAATGGCAAAAATGAAACAAAGGTAAATAAACTGCCAATTAGGCACATTCCTAAAGCCTATAATGTAAAGGTAGATAAACTGCCAATTAGACACATTCCTAAAGCTTATAATGTAAAGGTAGATAAACTACCATGTGATGTTAGTTTACTTCAAAGGTCAACATTTTAAGCCATCCGCTAGTGTTTCATCACAATTATGATTTACCCCATTCAAATGCCATGAGATCAACGGGGAGGCAATGAGAGAAAGTCCAAAGTGATTTTGAAAAAATAGATACCCCTTAAATCTAGCTTTTAAGTCGAATACCATACATGCAATGCAACCCCTTGGGATCTGTTTCTTGAGGCTTCAAAAACAACGTACATAAATTGGCAAACAAGCTAGGGTAGTCAACATAGCCAAAAATCATTTGCAAGAACTAATACAAATCTAAGGATATCAAAAAATGCATACTAAAAATAAAGAAGCATGGTGCACCTTATGGAACATAAGAAGGTAGTGAAGGGTGGCTAAACTAGTTGTCAAACAATTAAAAACTCATCCAAAATTTTGACAAAGGAATAATGGTCAAGTGTTTCACATAAGGAATTCAACATCAACTCAAAATTAAACAATCCAAGGACATTTTAACTTTGAACACAATAAATTTCTACAAATAGTTATAAACTTATAAACTTCCAGCATTTCAATGTGGATAAGAATAAACTTAGTTCTAAAAAAGCTTATATCTACAAAACTCAAAGTTCCAATCAAGGTTCAACTTTGAGCAATGGTTGAATGGGGTAAGATCAACTTTTATCATATCAATGTCTTATGTTTATTCGCATTTGCTTTACCTTCTACATGTAAAGGAATAGATTCATAATGCTCAAATACTATACTAAAACCAAATTTGTAATACTCAAATAAAGGTAAAATCTTCAAATCCAACCAATGATGCCAAAGTGTGAAGCGAAGAGAGTGCCATTTCCCCCCAAAAAAGGGAGCTACAGTGCAGAACACTAGTAGTGCCATTTCCCCCAAAACCCCAACAGACAAAGTACAGAGCACTGGGAGTGCCATTTCCCAAAAACCCCCAAAAGCGAAGCATCTCAGGAACGTTTTTTACATAATATAAAATTTTATATATTCTCAAGTGAATAACTCCCGAATTGATTTATTAACTTGCAAAGGCATTTATTTATACAACTCATTTGGTTGTTGGGATTCATCTACCAGCCTGCCTTTTGGATTCCTACGTGAATATTCATCTTCTTAATTTTATTTACATTATTTACAAAGTGTGTGGAACCATAATCCTGAGGATTAGGTTTCCAACATTCCCCCCCTTAACCCGAAGGGGTGTCAATAAGTCTTAGCATGTTTCTAAACCTTTCAAGCTTCTCTCGTCCAAGTGCTTTGGTGAAGATGTCTGCAATTTGGTCATTCGTGGAACAATGTCATAGATGAATTGTCTTAGCCTCTACATGATGTTGAATCAAATGGTACTTTGTGTTGATGTGCTTGGTTCAATCATGGAATATGGGATTCTTGGCCAATTTGATTGCATAAGTGTTATCGATCAGTAATGGAGTAGAATTCTCTTGCTTCTGCAAATCTTCATGTATCTTCCTGAGCCACACAATCTCTTTCGTTGCTTCTATAGCAGCCACATATTCTGCCTTTGTTGTCAAATATGTTGGAACTGATTGTTTGTGTGATCTCCAGAAGACGGCTACTGATCCAAGACTCATTGTGTATCTAGAAGTAGATACTCTTGTCCCTTTGTCACAATCAAAGTCTGAATCAGAATATCCAATGAGTTTTAATTCATCTACCTTAGAGTACTTGAGTCCAAAGTCTTGAGCCCCCTTCAAGTACCTTAGGACTCTTTTAGCTGCAAACCAATGTCCTTCAGATGGTTTGTGCATGAATCTTGAAAGGATGCCAACAACATGAAATACTTGGTCTGGTGGTTGTCAGGTAGATAAGGCTTCCTACTAGCTGTCGATACTTGGTCGCATCCTCAAATTCTTTTCCTTCAATTGATGTGAGCTTCAACTTTTGTTCCATTGGAGTTGAGAGAGGGTTGCATTCTATCATGCAAATCTATTCAGCAATTCTCCAACATACTTCTTCTAGGAGATGAATATATACTTAGGATGTTGAGTGACTTCAATTCCAAGTAGTAATGAAGGTGTCCCAAATCTGTCATTTTGAAGCCCTTCTTCAAATCTTGCTTTATGGATGCAATATAACTTTCATTGTTCCCTGTCATTAGAAGGTCACCTACATACACCACAAGAAACACAATAGATATTCCAACTTTCTTTACAAAAATTTTGTGTCATCAAGATTATAATGTTTTAAATTTAACTTCAAAAGATGCTCGGTTTGTTTTTCATACCAGGCGCGAGGTGCTTGCTTCAATCCATACAAGGACTTAACAAGCTTACATACCTTGTTTTCTTGTCCCTTCACAACAAATCCTTCTCGCTGAGACATGAAGACATTTTCTTTCAAGTCTCCATTCAAGAAAGTTGTTTTTACATCCATCTAGTGGACTTTCCACCCACTTTGCGTAACCAAGGAGAACAAAGTACGAATGGTAACCCATTTTGCTATGGGGGAGAAGGTCTCTTCATAGTCAATTCCTTCTTTCTATGCATAGCCTTTCGTAACAAGCCTCGCTTTGTGCTTGTCAAGTGAGCCATCTGATTTCTATTTGTTCTTGTATACCCACTTGCAATCTATTGGTTTGGTTCCGACTGGAGGATCAATCAACTTCCAGGTTCCATTCTTCATGAGTGCATCATACTCATTTTGCATGGCTTCTTTCCACTCACCACATGCAGCAGCTTCTATAAAGGAAGTTGGTTCAATCTTAGCAGATAAATTCAATTCACAATCAAATGAAACATCCATGTCATAACTTGAGTTATTTGCTTCTCCTCCATCTTCTTGTCTGGTTGAGCTTCTCGTTCCTGTCTTTCCAACTTCATCTAGATGGACACTTTCAAGTGTCTCTGTAGCCCATTTCAAAATCTTCCTTGATGATCTAGGTTGATCAGTTGGAGATGCTTCATTCTTTTCAAGGTTCAATCTTCTAATCCTCTCAATCACATCATCCAGTTGAATCTCTTGTTCAGGTGAAGTGATCGGAACTTCTTCTCCGTGACCTTCATCATGAGGGAATGTTGGTGCTTCGAAAGAAAATTCCAAAGATTGATCCTGATCCAAGATCGGGATCCCCCCTTCAAGATGTGGAATTTCATTATCAACTTCACAATATGTCTATAGATGGGAAAACTTCTCCAGACGATCAAGTTGTCCTTCAATAGACTTGTCATTTTTATTAGTTTCAAGAAAAATGACATCTCTGGAAAGAACNTTCATTATCAACTTCACAATATGTCTATAGATGGGAAAACTTCTCCAGACGATCAAGTTGTCCTTCAATAGACTTGTCATTTTTATTAGTTTCAAGAAAAATGACATCTATGGAAAGAACAAATTTCTTGTTTACCTCATCATAAAGACGATATGCCTTGGAGGTGTCTAAATACCCCAAGAAAATGCATCTTCGACGTCTAGCACCAAGTTTGTTTCTTTGCTCCTTTGGTATCAAGGAATAGCAGGTGGAACCAAAAACCCTAAGATGCCTAACAGAAGGAAGGTGGCCAAACCACATTTCATGTGGAGTCTTGTCTTCAAGAGCATGAGATGGACTTTTATTTCTCAAATATGTTGCACATACTGATGCATCACCCAAAACATCAGTTTCACACTCTTGAAAAACATCATTGATCGTGCCATATTCATTAATGTTCTATTCATCCTTTCTGGCACATCGTTTTGTTGAGGATTGTAGGGAACTGAAGTTTGTTGTGTAATCCCATGTTTGCAAAGATAGTCTTCAAAATCATTAGTCGTGTATTCTTTACCGTTATCAAAACAAAATGTACCAATATGAGCTTGTGCTTGCTTTTCTATCCATGCATGAAAGTTCTTGAATGTTTGAAATGCTTCAGACTTTGTCTTCAATAAGTATACCCAACACATTCTAGAATAGTCATCAACAAACGTCATGAGGTACTTATTACCATTTACAGATGGAATTGGCATGGGGCCACATAAGCCAAATTGAACCAGCTCTAACTTTCTACATACTCTGAATTTAGACTCTCGAAATGGCTGCTTACTATGTTTGCCTAGTATGCATGATCATTTGTTCTTTCGCTTAGGAATGGTGGGCAAACCATATACACCATTATTTCTTAACAAACGAAGACTATTATAATTCAAATGACCAAATCTAGCATGCCACAACAAACTGGACGACAAATTACCTTCTTCATACTGAGATGTGTAAGTAAAGTTTTGAACTCTTGCAAAAGAGCCCCTCAACTTCAACAGCTTTCCATCTTCATATCCGGTCATGATGACCTTGTTGTCAAAGGACTTCCTTATCTCTACAATCTCATCAAACATGTGGATGGAATGACCTTGCTGTCGAATCTGCACTAAGGACAGCAAGTTTCTCTGCAACTCTAGAAGATAGAGAACATTCTTTAACACAAAATCAAGGAACCCCGACAGCTTGAGCCTAATTGAACCAATTCCCTTTCATTTGAGGCTAGATTTGTCTACAAAGTACATTATGCCCTAGAAGATAGAGAACATTCTTTAACACAAAATCAAGGAACCCCGACAGCTTGAGCCTAATTGAACCAATTCCCTTTCATTTGAGGCTAGATTTGTCTACAAAGTACATTATGCCATCTACATTGTCATTCAGTTCTTCAAAACAATGTTTCCTAAAAGTCATGTGGAAAGTTGAACCAATATCAAGCAGCCAACAATCTTTGTAAGATGAAAGAGAAGTTATTTCATTAATGCCAAGATGACAATGTTCAACAATACAATGAGCAAAATCAGGGGCTTTACTGGCGAACCAATATCAAGCAGCCAACAATCTTTGTAAGATGAAAGAGAAGTTATTTCATTAATGCCAAGATGACAATGTTCAACAATACAATGAGCAAAATCATGGGGCTTTACTGGCCTCTTAGTTTTTATTTTTGTCTTGCTTGTTATGATTGTGTCTACCTTTAATGGAATCCCAAGGAACCCAACACTGATCTGCTTCATGTCCATTCTTCCCACAGCGCTTGCACTTCAGATCTGATCTTTTGCTTGAGTTGTTTCTACCCCCTCTACCTCTAAAATTTCTTTTTCAACGTCCTCTTTTGTTGCTATCTCCCTTAGAGGGGTCTTTGGACTGGTTCTTTGCTTTCTTTCAAAAGGATTTCTCTCTGTCTGCAATCTTCTCTACTAAGGTGTCAAAAGTGAGGTCTTTCAAATTGTCACTTGCTTGATGGGACTCAAGGTAGTTGGAGTGAGTTGGATAGAGGGATTTGACAAATGTTGCAAGTGGAAGGTCAGGTCTCATACCAGGTGCTTGGATCTTGTGCATGATTGCTCTAATCTCAGATGCAATCAGCATAGGATCATTATCTTTTACTTCCAAACTGAACAATTTGAACATTAACTGAATCACCTCCATTTCAGAATGTGAGTCATACAAGTCTTTTAATGTCTTTAATGCTTCAAAACAGGATTTTGCAGGCAGAATGTATTGGCTCACCTCTTCACTAACTGTGGCAGTGATCATTGCTAAAGCTTTCTTCTCTCTAGACTGCCAAACAACAAGCTCTTTCTCTAATGTTGGAGGCTTTGGATCAGTTGTAAAGACTGTGTCTGTATCTATATGAATGGTTTTTCCTTCACATATGTCATCCCACAGGTCATTGTATATGAACGTTGCTTCAATCTTTCTTAACCATTCTAGAGATGTGTCCTTGCAAGTAAGGACAGCACTAACTATTGATGTCAGTAAGTGCATCGTCTTCAATCTCGAACCTGCAGCTTAAACAATACTTTGAAGAAAAGATGAGGTGCAGGTCTAAATTCCTGCTCCCTTGTTTACAACTTAAAATATTTGAATCTGCAGCTATCAAATTAATTCTGCAGCAGTGTTATATTCGATTTTGCAGCTCTATATAACTAATTCTAAAGTGCTATTACATTTAGTTACATCATAAAGACCCTCATCTCCATTTCAAATCTTCATCAAAGATGAAATTTCAACATTATATTGACAAATTTTACCAACAATCATAATACCACTCTTGTACAAATGAAATTTAGTGGACTCTTTCCACCACAAACACAGACTTTAAAACAACATTTAGAGGGGTTGTGTTTCTTCACAAAAGTCTAGCACTGATTTGTAGACGGTTCACGTTCAGCAGGCTTCCATGAGCTCAGCAGTCATACCAACGAGCCAGCAGCCACACCAATGATCCACTTGCTTTGACGCAGCCATCCAGTCAAGAGGAAGACAACGCAGCAGTTCACTTGGACACGCTTCAGGAAGAGAAAGCTCTTTATTTAACACTTCATGCAGCAGTTTGAGACTTGCTATTCTGAAAGCATATACTATTCACCAGAGTTTACACGTTCTTCAGGTTCACGGCTCGAATAAAACAATCACATCATATACAACAGTCACAAGCCTCTCTCACCCAACGCAAATGAAGATATGTGCAGCATTTACCAATTAAACTCCATGCATAGTTCTAGGGTAGAAATTAGGGTTTCTGTAGTTCCCAACAGTCACAAACAATTGCAACAAAAATTGTAAAAGGGTCTTACCTCCACTAGCGTGATTCTTTCAATGAGCTCTCTCAGCCTTTTGCAAATCGCTCACGTCCAAATTCAGTTGGTACACACAGGCTCAAGGATAGTCTTCCACGAGTTCGCAACTCTCAGCAATTTTCTTGGCAGGTCGCAGCAACTTCACGATCAATTGTAGATCGTTGTCTCCAGATTTGGTAGTCACAACTCCAAGAAAGAGGATAAAATGCACAGTTCTGATAGCTTCAAATGGTGGTCGCAGATATGAGGAGGGAGTGGCAGATTGCACAACCCTCTCCAGGCAGATTGCAAATAGTCACAAAAACGTGGAATAGAGTGGTCGCAGACAGTCACAAAAATGTTGAGGATTGAGGGAGTGACAAGATGCAGATAATCACAAAAAAAACACAGAGAATTGAGGGAGTGACGGGAGGTGGAGGCCGTAGTTCCAAATGAGAGCGCAGCTTCTATCTCACTCTAAAAATTGTTCCTCAACACCGGTCTGTATCCAACCAGAGAATAACGAGTATAATGATGGCAAGCAAGCTGGCAGGAGGGAAGAGCAGAGGGCAGACTGGCGATGGGCAGGCAGCCCGGGAGAAGAATATTGCAAAGGGCAGAGCGAATAGACTGGCAAGCAGAATGCCAAGACTGAGACACAGCAGCCAGGAGTTATGACAGGCAGCACTGATACCACTATCAAGTGAATAAATTCCGAATTAATTATTAACTTGCAAAGGCATTTATTTATACAACTCATTTGGTTGTAGGGCTTCATCTACCAGCCTACCTTTTGGTTTCCTACGTGACTATTCATCTTCTTAATTTTATTTACATTAGTTACAACGTGTGTAGAACCATAATCCTAAGGATTAGGTTTCCAACATATATTATAATGCATTTATTCAAAATAAACTTGCAAAATGCCAAACTAGTTGCAAAAAATAAGAAAACATGCATATTTGTGCTACTTGTAAACGAATACTACATTATTATAAAGTTAGAAATGTCATCCATAGTAGATTTCTGATTAATCTTTCGAGCATCAACAATTTAGTAGTAGCAAACTTATAAATTTTTAAACCATATAATAGGAAGTAAACCATGATTTTATAGAATGAAATAGGCTATCCGCCAACATGACCAAAAAGTTATATTCACAAAATAGGCCATCTACATAAGTTCTAATTTAATTGAAATCTGAGGAACAAAACATTTAACTAAGCTTAAGCCTGTGACAAATAAAACCATGAAAATAGAGACAATTTTTCTATCTAATTTCCCTTCCTCTCGGCACACCATGTGTTTACCCTATGTTGTGGGACCTAATCGTGGGTCATTCAATATCGAAAACACACCAAAAGAGGCTGCCATTTCTTCATCATGTAGTCTTGTCCACAAAGCAAGGTGGAAGCAAGAGCATGAGTTAGGAGCAAAAAGGGAGTGCCCTCGAAACAAAAGCTTCTGATACCCCTAAATCCAAAATTATTCAAAAAGAAATCATCAAATCTGGTTTTCTATGTGTTAATTTTGAAGAAGGAGACACTCCCTAGGGGATCCTCCAATTCATGATTAAACTATAGAATAAGAGAGGGTATTGAAGATCGAGGAAGTATTCCTCAGCATAGCTCCTACCCATGTAAAAAACTAAGTTGCATCTCCAACATTCCAAATCTAAAGGCAATAATTTCAAATTGGGTTAACATAAGTTACTTTGAAGAGCACCCCAACGTAGAAATCAATATACAACAAATGGTTACAAACTTCTATGATGATGTATTTGAAATTAGTGCAATTAGTCTACTAGTAACATAGAGCTTATTTTTTGTTTCCAATGTTTTGTTCGCAATTCTCCATCCAACAGTAAATTTTGATTTGTGTATAAGTATATCAATTGTAAGTGTCAACTTGGCAGTTTCGAACTTTATAATGCAGTTTGTGGTGTCAAAAGGATTGAACATAATGGCACAAAAACAATGAATCAAGTTCAGAACAAAAGACACTCAAACAAGCTATGATACCCTTGGAACTTGAGTGAGATAGGGACTAGCATAGATCCATCATAAACCTGAATCTATTAAGCACCAACAGGGATTTAAAAGAAAAATGAGGCACAAACCTCTCTGCACTTAAGAGGTCCGGTTTTGCAAGTTTTATTATTATACTATTATTATTCCTTTCTCTACTCTTTATTTTCAACATTTGATATCGGACATCAAAAAAAATCGTTTTATTTTATTAATGTGATGAACACATCAAACTACGTTGTAAGAGCACCTCACTTCTCTAGATGCAAAGAGTGAAGTGTAAGCATAGGATCAAAATATATCCTTATGAATGCCAAAAGCAAATGCAGCTCTCTATATCCCTATCAATGATTGGGTAGACATGGGGAGCAAACATAAATAGATGAGCCATAGTAGTCCATGCCATAAGTGACAAAGGTTTGTACCTAATCTTATCCAATATAAGGTTTAGGGATTACGGTTGTGAGATTAAAGCTTAAAGGCATTCTTGTGGGATTCCAAAAGTGGTGGGACATGAAACTTAGTTTGATAATGACATGTAAAACAATGATAATTCTTCACAATTAGACAAGTGTGCCTATCCCTAAAAAAGATAGTGCAAAAACTTATATAAATTTTAAATGTTTATCATCTAGCCATGTGATGGCATGTTTTGTTGAGTGCAATAATAAGCATAACCTTCATTTTGTGTCCTTATAAAATGCATCCAATGATAAACATCATATAGCACCCTTAATCAATAAAGAAATAGAAGTAACTTTAATGAGGAAATGTTTAAAGTTTGAACAATAAGACTCACAGAGTGGTGCAAAGAGTAGTGATACACTCCATCAATACATAACTGTGTCCAATATTAAGAACTAGGATGACACTACAAAACAAGAAGGTTCATGTTGCACTCACATGGGACTCTAATCTATCATTAATATGCTAGAGAAAGGTTGGGAGGACTCTAAGGCTTAAGCTTATATGACCTTGATGGGTTGGGCCATAAGTGTTAGTTCTCGGGGCTGCTCCAAAAATGTTTCCACCTTGCCAGGAGGGCGGTAGGTCTCCTAGCACCTTGGAGACATATGGATGGCTCAATTTAGGTGGATGGTTGACCTTGGTTAGAGTGTTGGCATGGCACCCTTACCTAGGGGTTGTTACCCTGATCGACATGTTGACTAACCCATTGGGTGCACACTCTGGAGAAGTTAATTTCTTAATTAGGGGAGGGACATACAAGGGAGGAGGAGCGTTGGGTACTTGGAGGAGGGCACTTGGCCCTTAAATACCTTGGACATTTGACACTTGACTTGAGGATACTTAGGCTGAGGAGCATACTACAAGGAGGTTGGTGATGAACCCGAACACATATGTTGAGGAGAAGCATTGGAGCTTTGTGACCACATTGGCATACATGAGAGTAGCATTGGGGACAAGAGAGGGCATGTGGCACAAAGTTAGAGGAAGAGCACCTTGCATGAGGACACTTTGATAACAGATCGTCATTGAAGAGGGAGCATTAGACTAAGATTTTGTTGGAGAGCACACCATCTTAGAGGGGAATTGAGCCCAAGATTATGCCTTGGAGGTCATTTCACTTTGGGGGTTCAATAAACCCTAGTTTGACACATGTGCATCCTTTTACTACAGAGCGCTCCATGTGGAGTTTCCTTATTGGTTAGTCGTGTGGACATGTGTCCTTATTTTGTGTTAAACTCCCTCACCTACTTGCATATATAACGGAGGAGAGATCTCTTGTATTCACGAATTTATATATGTTTAATGGGACATCGTACTACTTGTATCTTTCTTTCTTTATTTTATTCCATATTAGGTTTAGCGTCGGCATTATCTAGAAGTTGTGTTTGCACTCACACATTGTACTCATACTAATTGTATCCTTTTAGTCCCATTGACCTACTTTTGTGATCATTTATTGGACCTTAATAAAATTCTTATCTTATCACTATCATTGTACTCCTCTTTCTACTTGTCTTGGGAATGTTAGGGTTCGTGAGAAAACTCTAGGAGAAGACAAGGGGAGAGAGAGATGTCTTGGATGTTCTTGGATGTTCTTGGAGAGATTGCTCGTGTGATGCTAGGGTTTGCTCTTGTGATGACTAGGGTTTGTGCTATACATGTAAACCCTAGAGAAGAACATGACGTTTGGAGATGATGATGGTTCTTATGGCTCTTGTTGTGGCAATAGGGTTTCTACCTAGTCGAAGACATGGAGAGCGTAACTAAGCCTTGCATGATTTTGGAACCTTGTTCTTTTGGGATGTAAAGCTACGGCTAGGCCATGGAGTTCTTGTGTTCTTGATGATCCATAGAGGTCTTGGTGCTTGTGATGATGCAAGAGTGGAAACCCTAGAGTTTGATTATTCAAGCATTAGGATGGACATGTAGATTTGGAGGCTAGCACTAGAGTTGTCTTGTTATGTACTCGTGTGCTGCAACATGGCTAGGGTTTGCAAACCCTAAGGAAGACAATCATGCTAGTGTGTTGAGCTTCTATGATACAAGCTTGTTGTTAAAGCCAAGGAGGACATGTCAATGTTGATGCTTGCTTGTTGGAGATCGTTGGTGGTGGCTACAGTTTTCATGGTTTCCCTAGCTAGGGTTTTGGAGAGCTCAAAAGATTTTCCCAGCTTTGTGATAAATTTGTGGTATGTATATGCGCTTCATTCTTAGAATGCATATATGCAGTTTCCAGCTGTCCAATACTTGTGTAATTGCAGATTTGATTTTCATCTTTTGTCATCTTCTTGATTGGGTAATTTACTAATTTCAAACATTTATTATTCATGCTGACTTGAAATGTTTAAGGGCTAAAATTGTCAAGTGATTCAATGAGCATAGTAAAGATGATAGAGCAGATTTACTGCTGTAAATCTGCACTAATTAAAGTGATTTCAGATATGTTTATGCTTAAGGGCTGAAACTTGTTGGCATATGTTTTGTATCTTTTCTCTTGAGCTGCCTAGCGTGATGGGTTTAAGTGAGATTAAATATTGTCTGCTGTTTGTTGCTGTAAATTAATATTTCAGATCAGTTCCAAGGCTGAAGTTCACAAGGACTAGATCCAGGAAACCTCAGGTGTTAGGTGGAATTTTTTAATTTGCAATAAAAGTCATAAACGCAGAAATTCTGACAATAAGCATGCCATAATGAACTCTACTGTGGAAAATGTTATTCAAAATAAGCAAACATCAAACATATTTTACATAGACATTATGCTTTGCAGGCCATGAAGCCTTGAGATGTACCATGTAATCTATAGGTTGACCCATCTCCCACATTACTCTTTCACTTGTAAAAACTTTGCTACAGGCGTATTATAGAATAAAATGCTTAAATAGCAGAATGAACAAACATGTATAAGTAAGTCTGTACCATGAAGAATAAACTTGCCACTCCCTTTAAGCCAATAGAGATTCTTGCAAACCGAAATGCCTTCCATTTTAAACCCTTCATTGGCAGATTTCAATTTAGCTGCCGACAATACCGAACCAACTCCCTCTCCAAAATCCCCTATAAAATAGGTTGGTAAAGGAAATTCCTTATGACCCTCAATGTAATGCTTCATCTCATCCAATCCATCGATATTGTTTGGAAAGAATTGTCCAACACATAGCAGAGCATCAAAGGGACCATTAGCCTTGTTTACCTGTTGCGTCCACATACGATCATACACACAACATGAAAAGCAATGAACACAAGTATGAAACAACAATTTCAAATCTGTCATCTGATATTCATTAGACTTGTTTACCTATTGCATCCACATACAATCATATATAAAACATGAAAAGCAATGAGAATAATGTTAAAGAACAATTTCAAAGCCATGAATTTACATATTACATCCCATTAACAGGCTAAAAGCTAGTCCAATTCTTAAACCAAGTAATCTTCAATTCTCAGAGAAACAAAATAACAACTCTTTGACCAAGATGCAATAATGATCTTAGAGGCATGTACTTCGTTTATCTATGATTCCTAACACTGCATAAATCTCGACTACTTATTGTTTAGAACTTGAAAGAATGTATATGAGCCTACAACTTGATTTCTAGTTTGTATTCCAAATTTATGTAAAACAATTTTTATAAAAACTATGAGAAGCTCTAATGTAAGAGCATATGCTTTATATTAGTTACAACTTACAGCATAAAAATAGACATGCCTTTGGAAGCTATTGTTAGAAGAAACAAAGTGGAAGAGATATATCTCCATTTGAAGGTATTTAATATTTATCACTGTGATTGCAGGTGTTGCTTTTCTGCTTAAAATGTTTGGTATCTTGTTGCTATGTTATTTAAGATTTCCCTGAATTAAGCGATATTAGAGCTCAGGACACCCTTGATCAAGATTCTAAACCAAAAAAAGGTAAATAATTCTACCATTTACTAAGCTTTCCTCTTGCTGGTGAGAAATGAGTTGTAGGGGATTCAAAATTAGTAATCATTCTGATGAAACACATAACAAGTACAAAATGTTAACAGACATTGATCTTATTAATGATTGTAGATTTGTAATTCTTCGCTTACATAAGAACACTTAATATATTAGCTGCAGCCTGGTTTTTAACTTTTTAAGCTAATGTTGAAGCTACATGAGTTCAATTAAAAACTGATCTAAGTGGAACATCATATGGATTACGGATTCCAGTTGGAGAGTTGGATTAAGACCACCAAATCTGGAGAGTATACTATTTGTACATTTGTTATTGTTCCCATGCTTACATGGTCCGTAGAGGATACTGCCTCATTTAGGTATTATCTCAGTTATTATTTTTAGTACATCTGTGTATGTCTTCTAGAGTGTTTATTATTACAATGTTGTCCATCAAATCTGATAATTATCCTGCACCAATGGAGATAAAACGCATCTATAGATTAGTGAGACTATAAAGGTATGCCAAATTAAGTAAGGTGAAGGAACTACAAACTCCAAGTTGCTAAACCCAGGCTGTGTAATTTGGATAAGTCCCAGGCAAGTTTGGTAGAATAGATATCCCTCATATCTAACAAATCAAAGTTGGGGTGAGGCGGATCAGGTGAAAGTCCCAGGCAGATTTGGTAGAATAGATATCCCTCTTATCTAGCAAAGCAAAGTTGGGGGAAGGCCGGGTTCAGGTGAAAGTCCCTAACAGATTTGGTAAAATAGATATCTCTCATATCTAACATCTCAGCCAAAGGATGTCCGTGTCATGCAGTGCAGCCCCTGATGTTTGGGGTGTGTTTCTTTAAACAACTTCAGAAAAAAAGGTCTACTCCAAGTTTGGGGTATTAGGTATGACTACCCTCCCTCTCAGTGAAGATGCATCTCCAGAAAGAACATAATAGTAAAAGGAAGTAAAATATTAGTTACGGCTTTAATATAGAAGGATACTGTGCCCTGAGTCTTTCTTAATTCCAAGAATATTTCGGCAATAACGCCAGTGAAGGGAGCCAGTTAACAATTTAATTATATACATCTGTGGGCCGTCAAGGTCACTTGGATGTTCACCCAGTCTGTGATGCAATTTTTGTAGCAGAGCCCACCTGTGAGAATTTGAACTCAGGCCATCCTTACAAACAAGCACTCCAACTTGCCACTAGATCACAGCCCGACGGACTACTATGCCTTATACCCTTGCTGTATCCTAACAAATCAATCTAGGTAGCGGGAATGGACAGCCATTTGCATTATTACTGTGAAGGCTTGGACCTTATTGTATACTATACTGTTAAATGCAATACAATGTTGCTGAGTATAGGGTATAAAACTAGGCTCGTTTTGCCATAAGCTCAAAAAAGNTATTACTGTGAAGGCTTGGACCTTATTGTATACTATACTGTTAAATGCAATACAATGTTGCTGAGTATAGGGTATAAAACTAGGCTCGTTTTGCCATAAGCTCAACCAGAAAAGTTCAGAAGCTCACGAGGTACTGCTGACTGTATTTTTGCACGGTTGTTAATTTCAAGAGGATGAGAATGCATGATTGCGACACAAAATGGTGAATATATTTTGGACGATGGTGAATAATGTCTTCAACTATATTATACAAACTACTCGGCTCTGCATTCAGAATTTCTTGAATTCAAAGCCAAAAATAAGGATTAGAACAACGTACAGTGGCGAGACGCTTGGTAAGGGCATTGCAACGACCCAGAACGTCCCCGCATAGAAGAATTCGCGGTGCCATGCTTTCCTATTCTCCGCCCTCCGTACACCAAATTTGCACTGCTTGGTTTCCAGGTCGAAGGAATTGGAAGGCTGTCCAGATTATTTTTGCGGCGTTCAAAGATGTGTCAGAAGGCTGTCCAGATCATTTTGCAGCGTTCAGAGATGTTTCAGAAGGCTGTCCATATCATTTTTGCAGCGTTCAAAAATGTTTTAATCCGGGCTTTAAGGTTTAGCGTTTAATGGCCAAAAGAAATTAGTGTGACAATGTTCTCAAAAATGTCAAATTTCTTTAACAAATGTGACGGTGATGGAAGTGGAAGTGTTATGATTATTTTGGTTTTGGTTAATTACAAAGGGTTTAAGAGTAATTAAATTTTAAAATTAAGTAAAGTGAAGTGGATGATAGAGATAGTTGATTGTAAATTAATGTTTTTTTTTCTCAAATGGAAAAAGAGTTTAATTTTTATATTAAAAAGTCGAGACGAGTTTTTATAGGAGTAGTCTAACGGGTCGACGATTTCGCCCGGCGTTAGACTACTCCGTCTACCCACCGTCACCGTCAAGGAGCCCCGGCGAGTCCGGCACATCAGCGAAATCACAGGTGGGTCCATCCATTGTCAGCGATTGTAATGAATATTGCAGCTGTTACCGGAAAGGGGTTCATCGCACGCGACATGACTTTCGAGAACACTGCGGAACCCCAAAGCACCAAGCAGTGGCCCTGCGTGTGGGATCAGATCTATCGGCCTTCTATCGGTGCAGCTTCAAGGGTTACCATGACACCCTTAACGCCCATTCTTAGACTACTCCTTTATAATGTCATCCACGGCTGGCTGTTTACCGTACAAATATCGCCATTACTGAGAAAATGGAGAGTTCAGGGAAGAGCAGCGGGAAGGGAGGGAGGAAAGGAGGCGGCTCCAGGAAGAAGGTTGTGAGCAGAACAGTCAAGGCCGGTTTGCAGTTTCCGGTGGGGAGGATAGCCAGATATCTCAAGAAAGGCCGATATGCCAAGCGGGTTGGAGGCGGTGCTGCCGTCTATATTGCTGCTGTCCTCGAATATTTGGCAGCCGAGGTCTTGGAATTGGCCGGAAATGCTGCCCGTGACAACAAGAAGACCAGAATTATTCCCCGCCACATTCAGCTGGCAGTTAGAAATGNGAATATTTGGCAGCCGAGGTCTTGGAATTGGCCGGAAATGCTGCCCGTGACAACAAGAAGACCAGAATTATTCCCCGCCACATTCAGCTGGCAGTCAGAAATGACAATGAACTGGGGAAGCTTTTAGGGAAAGTCACCATTGCTAGCGGCGGAGTCCTGCCAAACATTCACCAGGTTCTCCTGCCCAAGAAGCTCGCAGAGAAGGCAGATAAGGCTGTTGCCCCAAAGTCCCCCAAATCTAAGTAGAAAATGTCGTCTGATGGCGCTGGGTGTGTTTGGCCTAATTGAAGTCAATGGTGTTTTGTAACGCCACCTATCTTTTCGGATCCTTTTGTTTGACAATTAGCAAGAGCTTATGATTTATCAATTATAGCATTTGATGTTGGCTTAGTTGGAGTTTGTTGTGAGAAAGAACAAATCTTTATAATGAAAACCAACCGAGTGTATGATTACTTGAGCAGATATATGTAAGATCTATTTACCTAGTCTTTTAATATATATTCCACTAACTCATCATTCTGCTATCTCATCTTCAATTCTTTAGTCGGGATTCTATTGATTACAATACTTATTAAACTTATATTAAAAAAGACATGCCGATCTCCTGTTAGTTTCTTTCTGTGGGTTTGATTGATGGTTGGTTCTATTTGTAATGGTAAAAAATACCGAGCTTGAAGGTTTGAAAGTGCCGACGTGTCTTGATGTTGATAGTTGGGTTTTGAGCTGGTTATTATTTTGTCATTGTTCTGGGTTTGCTTTCAGAGTGAGTTGTTAATATAATGTTTGTGGGAGGAGGGAGTTTCGAACCCTTAACCCCTTGTTCCACTTCTTATGTCGTAATCCTAAGAATCTAAAACAACCTGTGCATGAATCCTTAATTGTAACAGGGCCAATTTTGTTTTTTAAGGGTGTAGTGTAGTTAGCATGTTAACGCGATGGGAAATTCACTTCACTGGGTTTCAGAGGATTTTTATTAGTTTTCTAAAAGATCGATTGTCAAAGGGTCTTTGTATTGCGAACTTCTCCAATTTCTTGATTAGTATGTAGCTTAAGAAAGCCTCCATTTTGTAGATGTTATACCGATAAAATCATTGCTTGGAAAAGGGGATTTTAGTGCTAGTTGGGATGGGTAATCAAAATTCCATGTATTCAAATTTGTTTGAGTATGCTACAGGTTTCACTGCCACCACGGGGATTTAGAGCAAAAGGCGTTTCAGCCCACCGTAGGGGAAGTCACAGAGCTTCTATCTATATGATGTAGTATACCCTCGGCCTTATTCAATGAATACCTGAATGAAAGGCACCCACCGTAGGGTAGTCACGGAGCTTCTAAAGTTCTATCTACAGGATATGAGAGCTTCTATCTATATAGGATATGAAAGCTTCTATCTATATGATGTAGTATGCCCTCGGCCTCGTTCAGTGAATACCTTGGACGAAATGCATAGCATATCTAGTGCGTTCAGATATCGTTCAAGTCTGAACTCTCTGTATTTCATTAATATAAATATCGGTTTGCCTCGACTATGGGGTTTATAAGTGCTCTAAGCGTATACAATTTTGGACTAAATTTGTTTAAAATTGCCACGCTCCTCTTCTAACTCCTGGCTCGATTGTTTTGTTATCTCCAAAATTTGAAGCGATTGACATTCAGAAGTTTCAGATTTTTCCACTCTAGACAATTTCACAGACATGCTCATGCCAAACTAAGTCAAACTACAATTAGAATATTATCACAATTAGCTTCATTTTTGTCTAGATGTATTTCTTAAAGATGAAAAAAGAAAACGCATAACAAAATGCATTATACAATTACCAAATGAACATAGAGATGGTTAGACTTATAATAGAGCCTACCGTTTCAGCAAGTTTAGAAGTATTCCTTTGCTAATTGAAATTCCAGTGGTATAAATAAATGTCAAAATCTATTACGTTTCACTTTTATGACATCTTAAGTCACATGACATGGGCTATGATATTTAAATTTTTATAGAGAACTTGAACATAATTTACAGAGCTTAATGAACACTGAAACAGAACTAAATTTAAAAAAAAATACTTTATAGTTGTCATGTTTTACAATTTGGTTATGGCTCCTAAAAAGGCAGTATTTACCCATGGCTAAATATTGACATTT